>QODF01000025.1:1736704-1810143 GCA_024372805.1 Oostethus manadensis
GCAAGGCAGAGGGACAGAGATGGGAAGGACGTGCAGCAGGTTAGGGTGATGAAGGATAGGGATGGAAGGGTATTGACAGGTGCCAGTAGTGTCATGGGAAGATGGAAAGAGTACTTTGAAGAGTTGATGAATGAGGAAAATGAGAGAGAACAAAGAGTAGAAGAGGTGACTGTTGTGGACCAGGAAGTAGCAAAGATTAGTAAGGAAGAAGTGAGGAGGGCATTGAAGAGGATGAAGAATGGAAAGGCACTCGGTCCTGATGATATACCTGTGGAGGTATGTAAGTGCCTAGGAGAGGTGGCAATAGAGTTCCTGACCGGGTTGTTTAACAAGGTCTTAGATAATGAGAAGGTGCCTGAGGAATGGAGGAGAAGTGTGCTGGTGCCCATTTTTAGGAACAAGGGAGATGTGCAAAGCTGTGGCAACTACAGAGGAATTAAGTTATGGGAAAGAGTAGTTGAAGCTAGACTAAGGGCAATAGTGAGCATTTGTGACAGCAGTACGGTTTTATGCCAAAAAAAAAAGTACAACAGATGCAGTATTTGCTTTGAAGATGTTGATTGAGCCCCTCTGTGAATCACCACCTTACCGCGGTGGAGGGGTTTGATTGCCCGAGTGATCCTAGGAGCTATGTTGTCGGGGGCTTTATGCCCCTGGTAGGGTCTCCCAAGGCAAACAGGTTCTAGGTGACGAGCCAGACTAAGAGTGATTCAGAAGACCCTTATGAAAAAAACTAAGAAGAGTGACCGCACCTCGCCCGGATGTGGAATACCAAGGCCTCACCATGGAGACAGGCCTGGTGGAGGGGCTCGCAGGCGAGCGCCTGGTGGTCGGGCCTTCACCCGTGGGACCTGGCCAGGCCTAGCCCGAAGAAGCCACACGGGATATCCCCCCACCAGACCAACCACCTGCAGCGGCAAGCATAAGGGTCCGGTGCTGTGTGATTTGGGCAGTGGTCGAGGGCGGGTGTCCGGGCGACCTGGTCTTCGGTGGCCAAATCTGGTTATTGGGACATGGAATGTCACTTCTCTGGTGGGGAAGGAGCCCGAGCTTGTGGAAGAGGCGGAGAGATTCCGACTAGATATAGTCGGACTCACCTCAACCAACAGTTTGGGCTCTGGAACCAAATTCCTTGAGAAGGGCTGGACCTTGTTCTTCTCTGGAGTTGCCAAAGGGGAGAGGCGGCGAGTTGGTGTGGGCTTATTGTTAGCCCCCCGGCTTGGTGCCTCTGTGTTGGAGTCATCCCCAGTAAACAAGAGGGTTATTTCCCTACGCCTTAGGGCTGGGGAAAGGGTCCTGACTGTGGTTTGTGCGTATGCGCCAAACGACAGTTCAGAGTACCAAGCCTTCTTGGAGTCTATCAGAGGGCTTCTGGAGAGCACCCCAGCTGGTGACTCCGTAGTTCTGCTGGGAGACTTCAACGCCCATGTGGGCAATGACAGTGTGACTTGGAGGGGCGTGGTTGGGAGGACTGGCCTCCCTGACCTGAACCCGTGCGGTGTGTTGTTGCTGGACTTCTGTGCGAATTACAGTTTGTCCATAACAAACCCCATGTTCAAACATAAGGATGTCCATAAGTGCACTTGGCACCAAGACACCCTAGGTCGCAGGTCTATGATCGACTTTGTGGTCGCATCATCAGAGCTGCGTCCGCATGTTCTGGACTCGCGGGTGAAGTGAGGGGCTGAGCTGTCAACTGACCACCACCTTGTGATGAGTTGGATTAGATGGCGGGTAAGGATGCCGGACAGATTTGGCAGACCCAAACGCGTAGTGAGGGTGTGCTGGGAACGTCTGGCAGAAACTCCTGTTCGTCGAGTCTTCAACTCTCATCTCTGGCAGAGCTTCGCCTGCATCTCGAAGGAGGACTGGGATATTGAGTCCAAATGGGCCGTATTCCGAGCCTCTATTGCTGAGGCAGCCAGTTGTAGTTGCGGCCGCAAGGTGGTCGGTGCCAGTCGTGGTGGCAAGCCCCGAACCCAATGGTGGACACCGGGGGTAAAGGCTGCTGTCAAGCTGAAAAAGGAGTCCTATCAAGCATGGATGGCTTGCGGGACTCCCGAAGAAGCTGACAAGTACCGTCAGGCCAAGCGGCACGCGGCTTCAGCGGTGGTCGAGGCAAAAACTCAGGGTGTGGGAGGAGTTCAGTGAAGCTATGGAGCACGACCTTTGGTCGGCCTCGAAGAGGTTCTGGAAAACCGTCCGACACCTCAGAAAGGGGAAGCACCCCCAGTTCACACTGTTTACAGTGCGGACGGGGGCTTGCTGACCTCGACTGTGGAAATAGTGGTGGGTGGAATCCCACTGACATGGCTTCCGTAGAGGAAGCAGAGTCTGAGGATACGTACGTGGACAGTTCTATCACCGTGGCTGAGGTAATTGGGGTAGTTAAATTACTCCCCAGTGGCAAGGCTCCGGGGGCAGACGAGTTCCGCTCGGAATTCCTCAAGGCTCTGGATGTTGGAGGACTGTGTTGGTTGACACGCCTCTACAACATTGCATGGAAGTCAGGAACAGTACCTCTGGACTGGCAGACCGGGGTGGTGGTCCCCATTTTTAAAAAGGGTGACCGGAGGGTGTGTTCCAACTATAGGGGGATCACACTCCTCAGCCTTCCTGGGAAAGTCTACTCCAGGGTGCTGGAGAGAAGGGTACGACCGTTAGTCGAACCTCGGTTAGAGGAGCTGCAATGTGGTTTTCGTCCCGGTCGCGGAACACTGGACCAGCTCTACACCCTTGCAAGGGTACTCGAGGGTATGTGGGAGTTTGCCCAACCAGTCTACATGTGCTTTGTAGACCTGGAAAAGGCATTCGACCGTGTCCCTCGTGGTGTCCTGTGGGGGGTGCTCCGGGAGTACGGGATTGATGGTCCGCTTCTACGTGCCATTCGGTCCTTGTACAATCGAAGCAGGAGCCTGGTTCGCATTGCCAGCAGTAAGTCGAGCTTGTTTCCGGTGAACGTTGGCCTCCGCCAAGGCTGCCCTTTGTCACCGATTCTGTTCATAATCTTCATGGACAGAATTTCTAGGCGCAGTCAAGGTGTTGAGGGAGTCCAGCTTGGTGACCTTAGGATCTCGTCTCTGCTATTTGCAGACGATGTGGTCCTTATGGCCTCATCAGGCTGTGACCTTCAGCGTTTACTGGAGCGGTTTGCAGCTGAGTGTGAAGCTTCTGGGATGAGACTCAGCACCTCCAAATCCGAGGCCATGGTTCTCAGTCGGAAACGGGTGGACTGTACCCTCCGGGTTGGGAGTGAGGTCTTGCCTCAGGTGGAGGAGTTCAAGTATCTCGGGTTCTTGTTCACGAGTGAGGGAAGGTTGGAGCGTGAGATCGACAGACGGATCGGTGCAGCATCTGCAGTAATGCGGTCGCTGTACCGGACCGTCGTGGTGAAGAGAGAGCTGAGCCGGAAGGCAAAGCTCTCTGTTTACCGATCGATCTACGTTCCCACCCTCACCTATGGTCATGAGTTATGGGTCATGACCGAAAGAATGAGATCGCGGATACAAGCGGCGGAAATGAGTTTCCTTCGTAGGGTGGCTGGACTCACCCTAAGAGATAGGGTGAGGAGCTCGGCCATCCGGGAGGAGCTCAGAGTAGAGCCGCTGCTCCTTCACATCGAGAGGAGCCAGTTGAGGTGGCTCGGGCATCTAGTCCGGATGCCTCCCGGGCGCCTCCCTGGTGAGGTGTTTCGGGCATGCCCAGTCGGGAGAAGGCCCCCAGGAAGACCTAGGACACGCTGGAGGGACTATGTCTCAGAGCTGGCCTGGGAACGCCTTGGCGTCCTCCCGATGGAGCTGGAAGAGGTCGCTGGGGACCGGGAAGTCTGGACTTCCCTACTGAAGCTGCTGCCCCCGCGATCCGGACCCGGATAAGCGGAGGAAAATGGATGGATGGATGGATGTTGATTGAGAAGTACAGGGAAGGCCAGAGGGAGCTGCATTGTATTTTTGTAGATACTAGATAATAGCCAGTACACCCTGACAGTGGGACAGACAGGTCTGGAGCCTTTATAGACGACCTGTCTGAAGAAAGCAGGAAAACAACACTGTACAAAAGTCTATATGATAATAAATGAGGCACAACCTTTTACCGTCTAAACTATTAATAATATAATCAAACCACGGAAGACCAAGGTAGTGGCCAAGGTGGGGCTAAGATTGGCTTTAAAAAGAAACAGCCATGAAGTGTTTTAAAAGAAATGCCTTCAGCTATTATTGATTAGCAATTGAGTGAAAGTGACAGGCTGGGCAGACTGAAAATCGGACGGTAGTTTCTAAGGTGACTGCAAGCGACACTTTAAAGATAAGGAACTACAATCATTTCCAGGAGTTCCACTATAAAAAATGTCATGAAAAAATCAATTATGTATGTGCTCCAGTCAGAAAAATGTACAAATCCAAACAGTCCTCCTCTGGCAGTAAGGTCTGAAGGAGCTCGAGGAGAGCTCCCTTTCTGTAATGTGTCTTTCTAAAACTCTTAACCTGTGGTAACTAGGAACCTCTACATTATATTCCTTTTGTAACTGAAGCTACCTTCAACTTCACCAGTGTTATCAGAGATTTGGCACTTAACTTTTTGGCCAAACTGTGGCTCTTTTTACAGCCGTACTCAATAAAATGTAAAAAAGGCACAGTCTGTCTGAAGATCTGTTCTTTAACACTCGAAAATATGCGGTGCACGTGAAGGCCTTATCAGTGCTTAGGAAGAAAGAAGACAGACATGGAATTATTCATTATTCTGTGTGTCTTTTATGAACATATAAACCACACATAATCAAGATGATTCAATGATTCCAGCAATCTGTCTAGACTCAAAAGTGTCTAGACTCTGAAAGAACCACTATCCACTCTTCACAGTCCGAGTTGCCAACTCATGGACGATTCGTTTGGGCACTCGATTTCGCGAAATGATACTCGGGCATACAAAGTAGTTTGTTTGGTGCACTCTTGGGCCGCACAATAAACAAGAGTGAGTAGGAAAACCAATACATATTTTTGTCACTAACCAAATCTTATACCACTATATAATGTATACATACAAACATTTGCATTCAGTACACAATCTTGGACTGTGGGAAGAAGCTAGAATAGATGGAGAGAACAGAAAAAAATACAAACTCCCAATAGGTGGCCTCAAATCAAGTCTCAAAGTTGCATTCCACCTGAAACCTTCTTGCTGTTGCTCACTGCTTGTGCCCTGTGCTGCTGGCATCAACTATGTAAAAGCAAACAGGATTGCCGTTAATTCCCTTGTAATGAATACAACTTTTGATCACATGTAGTTCCTCTTGTGCATGGTGCTGTGTCTTGGCTTGACATGTGAATGATGTCCTGCTGGAACAGTGTCGGTGTTGTGGATGAGGTACTGGCCAGATTACAGAATATCAGATCATTTTGTCTGGATGATGACAGGTGATAAGAGTGCAGAGCGACAAGTGTGACATTGAGTGATGCCTGATAAGACCACAAGAATGACAGAAATAAATCACTTGCAGTATAATCACATTGCTTGGCCTTCAGTTTCTGCACTGCTGCCAAACGTAACACACACACACAAAGAACCATTATTCTCATCTTGCCTCACCCCCTGCAGCAAACATCTAACATGTCGGTAATGTGCACTAAAAGTACACAAAAGACAATCATCTTTTACAGTTCAAGCTAAATGATTACATCTAAGAAATACATTCTTAATTGCAGATCTAACTACATTTACACACAACACCCGAGGGAAAACTTCAGCAAAACAACAACCAAAAGAAAACATGTAGAATCCTGGTCACAGCAAAACAATGTTAATGGCGTGTTCGAAAACAAGACGAGAGACTACCCTCTTGTGGACTGATTTTACTACTACACAGGACTGTGGGAGCTCTTAAACAACAAAAAGAACAAGCCCTGTATGCAAGTTCAGAACCTCGCTAATTAGGCGCGTTAAAAACTTTCCTCAAAAAGTTTGCATTCCTCCACTCGGAGGGATTTTGTTTTACAGTTTTGAGTGTTTTCCTCAAAAACCGTCCTCATGTCACCGTTATTTTCTTCTCACTATGCTCACTGAAACCCTGACATTTGTAAGTGAATTGGGTCAGAGGCTAAAGGAGATGAATGAAGGTCTGAGTAGAAGGACGAACAGATGAATGGGCAGTTGGATCCCTGGATGAATGGATGGATGAAAGAGCAACAATGTAAAGAGGTCAGAGAGACAAAGTGGCAGATCCCAGCGCTCCCTGACAAATGAGCCTAAAACACACTTACACAGGCGGATGTCTGGATTGGTTTCTTGTTTTCGTTCAGAAACTTCAACTAATCTGTCACAGGTGAAGATGGCAGCTGCAAAACTTGCAATATCATTTTGAGAAACCAAAACAATAAATAAAATAAAAAGCACTCGCCATGCGACAACTCTGCCAAGCACTCATCTTGTGATTTGCACCAAAATAGCAATCCTACATTTTTTGGATCAGTCTTTGAGACTTGGTAGAATCTGTTGGAAACTTGCCCTGTGCTGTTTTTTCAAGTGCTCTAAGCATTTTTGTGGTGCCAAAAATGGCCATATCTCGCATTGTTAAATAATCCTTAAAAAAATTCCCAGATCCAGATGGTGATTCGGATCATCCCCCAAATTTAATCAGTTCTTCCGTATCCAATTTGCGACAATTCCACAAAATTTCATCCAAATCCATTCAGAACTTCATATCATTTTGAACACACACAAAGAAACAAAGAGATAAACACCAACAAAAACATATCCTTTGCACTCGGCGGAGGTAAGTATGAAGAGATCCCATACAGAATAATATTCTATATAGAAACACATTTAGCAATAGGTTGGTATTATCCAGCTCACAATGGATGAATATGAGATGTCTTTTAAACCAGTTTGTCCACATAATCCGATCCGATGTACAAAGATGGAAAACAAAACCAAAGGTGAGTTTTACAGGCCGTATCATATACATGTATCCACGTAGAAGCTCACTTTTTGCCTTTATTTTTGTCACCATCTCAGCACTGCCTCCCCCCAGGGCTGCGTGTTGAGTCCCCTACTGCACACCATGCTGACACACGACTGCGAAGCAAACCACCCCAGCTGTCATTTGCAAAGACATCAAAGCAGTAGTGGGCTGCGGAGGTGAAACACCGAGAGGATTGATGCAGAGAAAACAACTTCTGCAGCAATGTGATGGTTGTGGATTTTAGGAGGGCCAGACAGAGGGCCAGACTCTCCTGGTCTCCCCTGGTATATGGGCGTACATCTCACCAATGACCTCAACACCTCTCTTCTTGTCAGGTAGGCTCTGCACAGGGTGATGAAAGCTGTATAAAAAATTGTGGAAGTCAGCCTACCCACCACCAGAACCATCTACACAGGCAGATGCAGAAAAAGGTCCCACAGCCTCATAAAGGACCTCACCCACCCTACACACCCACTGTTTGCCCTCCTCCCCGCAGGCGGTGCCGCATCCGGAGCAGAACAACAAGACTCGACAGCAGCGTTTACAGTTGTTCAGCTGTATTCATTTCAAAATCATTACAAATATTTGTGATGCAATTACGCTAATATTGAGCCCTCCACGGGAATAATTCCCCGTGCAAATGTTTCTTCTCCTCACTATTTCATTCAGGTTCCGCAAGATTCTGCATTTAACGGTAAATTCCATTTTTACTGGCCAGTTCTGTCCGTGATTCTGTTAATGCGGAAATCATAGGGCCCTATACTTGGATGAACCAAGAATTGTTATTGCACGTCCTTGGAAAGGATGCATTTCTGTGTTGTTGCTTCAAATGTGTGTGTGGGCGTGTGTGTTTCATGTTGCCAATGTAATCACCGTGAGTGGAAACAAACCTTCAAGCAGCAGCACACACACAAACATACAATTACAGACAGAAGATGAATATAATGCTTTTGAAGCACCTCCTGTATGTATGTTTGTATCAAATGTCCATACATTATCACAATTTCACTGATCTTCATCACCACCACACCAATAAACAACACTTAATTTCACGTAACTACGTTTGTTACTATAATATAAATACACACTGAACAATGAGCAAAATGTGTACAAATAAAATAGATGTAAATAATAAATCATTTCAAATTAAAGTTGTAAGTGAACACTTTTATTTCAAATCCATTCCGTATAAAACAAAAGTCATAAAAACTTGTGCATGTTGATAGAAGTGTGCATTGATGACATAGTATGAATTTGTTCATTGTATTTAATTTGGATAATCCTTTTCTACGTCACAATAATTGATTAATCATCTTATTTATGACAAGACATTACATTCTGGGACCACCAGAGAATGGCGCTAAACTAATACGCCCATAAAAATGCCTATTCTTATACATAAATGTATTGGTACTCACCGCTAATTAGGGCAGTGGTTTTCAAACTGGGGGCCCGGCGTTATGACGGGGGGAGGGGACGGTTACCACCAACACGTTTCACTATTTATTTTATTATATTTTTGGGGAGGGAGGGCGCAGAAAATTATTGTATCTCCAAAAGGGGGGTGCTGGGAACCACTGAATTCATGGTAATGTGAAGATGATGAATAAAAAGGCAGAATTAGAGTCAAGGAGTAGCCAGTCACAGCACACACCTATGGTGTGTTAAAGGACCGCTGGAAAAAGTACAAAATCTCAACAAAAAACATGATCATGTAATCTATACATTTTTCCTATTGTATATGTACAGTATTTATACATTATTACCTGCTTATGGTGAATGAGATGTGTTTTGTGTGGAAAAAAACAGCCTATTTCCGTTTTTTTTTTTTTAATAATTCCCAAATTAGCATAAATCTGCAAATTTGAGTGAATACTGAAGTGCAAATGTGTAGTCTGTATTTATCCATTTATTATACCACGTTTCCATTTCTTTTAATTCCTATATCTATATTCATTTTATTTACGTCAGCATTGTATATCCTAATTTATTTATTATAATACAATGTTCCAATAAACCGCTTCAACTTTGTTATTTTACTACAAAATAAGGTATAATCTGCAAACAATTTGTATTAATGTACTATTACATATGATATTATAAAATGATAATATGTGAACATGTTAAACGCAGGAAGTGAACAGGCTTATCCGTTACGGCTAAAACACAGACAAGGAGTAGGATTGAATCACCTCTGCTTCTTCCTACTGCTTCACATCTTGAATTGTGCAAGTGTAAACATGTGATGTTCTTCAATGTAAGCCAATGAAGCACGTTCACCATAACCCGAATTTGAACATATGCTCACCTCTCCACAACATCTTGACCACTCCAACACGTGTGCTGCTCAACGTCCATTTCACTTTCACAAAGCATCGCAGGTAGCTCTGAGAAAAACCACTGGTACCGCTGAATAGAACCTTCAAATTCCCTGAAAGATTAAACATTAAGATACAGACTGTTTTTTTAAAGTCGAGATTTGAGTCGAGGGAGGATTTGCATTGTTTCAACTATCTCATAAATTTACCTTGACAGTTTTTTCAAACTACGGCTCTTGTCACCTCTGGATCCTTTTAGAGGGAAGAACCTGCAGAGTATCACATGTGCAACAATACAATTACACCTAATAGGTTATGTCTTCTTTTTATTGAAGACATTCCTTTTGAAGTTCCATTCAAATATTTGATTTCTAACATGCATCTGTACTGTATGTACCTCACCTTTGTGCTTGACGCTGCAGATGTGGATGAACAACAGATCCCACTGAGGGAAAGGTCATGGACGCCCTCCTTGAGGTTATATGTGCTACAGAGGCAGCGGGGGTTGTAACGTGTGAGATGTTAGGATGTCCGCTAATCATTATCGGACCACTCGCCTGGGGTCCACACACCTTCTCTACCTGGGAAGAGCCACATTTGAAAGGATGCAATAGTAGATTAGGAACTTGGTTCCCCCCAAAATACTGTACATAGCATTTTGTCCAAACGTTCTCCACCAATGACTACATACTAAAAAAAATCAAAGAATGCGCGGGCCAATTTGATATTTTACATTTTGCAAACCAACCCATGTTATATACTGTATATGTAAAAAAAAACAGATTCCATGTTAACTTTTTCTCCTTAAATTGCACTTTCTTCTCCGATTTCCATTTTTACACTGAATAAAAATGTATCATTATTTTTTTAAATTGTTTCTCAAAATTACATTCTTCCTGCAAATGGCTGGTGACCAGTCCAGGGTGTACCCCGCCCCTCACCTGAAGTCAGCTGGGATAGGCTCCAGCATACCCGCGACGCTAATGAGGAGAAGCGGTACAGTAAATGGATGGATAGAATATTTCACCTTTGTCCTTCTAAAATATTTCTTCCTCGTAATATTATGACTGTTTTTCTTGTTACTTTGTTTTTCTTTAAAAGATTAACAATTTATTTCTAAAAATGTTAACTTTATTCTAATACTTTCACTGTTCTCGTAGAATTATTGCTACTTTCTTCTCTCTTTTCTGGTGTTTTTTTAGTTTTCTTGTTTAATTATATTTTTGATATGGGCCGGTGTTAGTGTTTGGCTCGATGTGTAATGAATGAAATGAGATTGAATTGAGTGATATTCTCTTAATAGCATGATTAAGTTTGTGTGTGTTTGTTTACTTCCCAGGAATCTACTCCAGTGTGTCCAAAGTGTTCCCTGAAAAGTTGGCCGGCCACTCTATATCTTCCTCCAACAGTGTGTGCGTGCTGTTTGTGTGTCGTCTGTTTGTCCAGAGATTAGCCACAGAAACATTCTCATCACTCAGAACCAAGCAGCATTCTGGGTATGGGTTGTCCTGCCAACTAGAGCCTTTGTCTGACATTGGATTTGTATTCACACACACTATCACACAAAGACTGAGGGAAAGCCCAGATTCTCTAAAGAGGGAATCTGTTTTTAGCTCGTCTAGGTGTGAGGCTTTTGTGAACAGGTCCAACTGACAAGCTGAAAGAAACCCAGAGCCTTCGTGACTGCGTCCTAAATTCTAATGAGTGGACTTGAAATGGAAGTAAGCACGATTAAGCAACGTGTTATACATTCCAATTTACAATTAAACACGTTGACGATGCAACGGTCTTTTCATAGCGTCACCATTCATAGCAAAATGTAAAATAATGCATTTCATTACCTCAGTCAAAAATGTTTGGTTTTTTTCTCATGTAAGTAGATTTGTTTGTGTGCAATCATTTTTTTTAAGATGGCCAAGTATTCTTCCGAGAATGTTGATATTACATTTTTCTGTGACTGATGGTTTTATTAAACATTATCTAATCATCAGTGTTTTGCTTGTCTTTCAGTTTTTAATCTCAAGTCTCCAGTCAAGTGTCAGGGTAAAAACGTGCAAGTGCAGGTCAAATCTCAAGTCAAGACAAGACAGGTCGAGTCATGTCTCAAGCCAAAGTCTCCACATTTCAGTAGTCACAGAAAAAGACTACACGTTCCTAAACCTGGTTGGACGTTCATAAATGCATTCAATGAGGCAGTTTCAAAGGGAAATATGTTGTCTTGCTGGAAATGAAATAAAAACGGTAATACCACGTTAGCTGAATACTTTGAATGGGGACACATTTCCTCAACACATTGACTGAAAATGTGTCTTTTCTGTCAGTTCCCAAGTCATTGATGTCAAAATCCAGATCCAGTTGCAAGCCTTTGATGATATTGCCAAGTCAAGTCCAAAGTCATCAAAACTGTCACGTGACACAAATCCACACCGTTGCTAAAAATAGATCATATTGTAAAAGATAAAAATGTAAAACAATATACAACTTCAGAGAAATTCTCACAAGCAGTGATGTCAAAACAGTTGCAATCTAGAAGGTAATTTGAACACAGTTAAATTATTTTTTTTCCATGCAATTTATATTTCTGTGACATTTCATCAGATCATCGTGATTTTTTAAATGCCAATATGATATAACACGTGACAAATGAGTGCTGTTTGATTTGATTCTCCTCGCCCTCATTGGCATTGTCATTGGCCTCCTTACTATTGCTGTGATTCGTGGCCCGTGCAGCTGTGCATGCAGGATGGCATCATTCACATGGTTCCTGACTGCCAACAGTGCTAGCTCCATGCTATTGTGGTTGCTGCTTGTTGCTAAAGTAGCTGCTAAATGTTGAAGCAATACAACCAAACTCCTCCAGGGGGCAGCAAGCTCTGATATCCCCACCTAAAAGAAAGGATGACAATGACATAATGTATAAACATCTGATTGGAAGATATCACACACCCAACCGCCAATCAGATTTGCACTGCTGTTATTATATGCTATTTTGGCACCATTGATCATCAGCTTCATTTTGTCACCTTTCCCCAAACTGGTATTTGGAGGACATATGCCTGTATCCCCGTCCAGTGTGTTTTTTAAAAGGAGGAAGCAAGACAGACCATTCATTCATTTTCTATACCGCTTATCCTCATTAGGGTCGCGGGTACGCTGGAGCCTATCCCAGCTGGCTTTGGGCGAGAGGCGGGGTACACCCTGGACTGGTCCCCAGCCAATCACAGGGCACGTATAGACAAACAAACATTCACACTCAAATTCCTACCGATGGACAATTTAGAGTCGCCAATGAAGCTAACATGCATGTTTTTGGAATGTGGGAGAGTACCCGGAGAAAACCCACACACGCACGGGGATAACATGCAAACTCCACACAGAGATGCCCAACGGAGATTCGAACCCTGAACCTCCTGACTGTGAGGCCAAGGTGCTACCCACTCGACCACCGTTCGGACAGATCAATCAGAATTAGAAAATAACATTGAAATAAGTTGCTGTCATGTTCACCTGCATAAAAATATTGAATTCGTATCCTACACACTCAGGCTTAAAGTTGGACGTAAATTTTGAAGCGCTCGTATGAATCAATGCGGATAATCAGTACAGATCCGAAACAAAATTAAAGAGGAATAATTCATCTACTTAACAAACATGTATATGAATGAAAATACACCCAATATCCTACTAAAAAATACACTTTTAAGGTTGTCCACACCGACTCTCATAACAACGCGCACGCTCAGTGTCAGAGTTTTGCATCGCTAAAATACAGGGATTGTATACCATTACAAACTTAACTCACTCAACAGGCACGACTAATCAACTTACGCCAAATCAAACTGTTACACGAGTAACGTTTACCGTCTTTATCATGAAAAGTGCTAAAAGAACACACATCCATATAAAGTCTGCCGTGCTCACATCCAATGTTTTGTTTCCTTTGCAATCAACCTTTTAAACAAGTTCGATTGGTATATGTCATCTGGAATGGCAACTCGTTGAAAGCAGGTCAGTGTAGTTGGATCATAGGACTATAAATCGATACATTGATGTAGTGGATGAATGGTTACACGCCTAGATATTAAGCACAATTTAGTTGTCCCTGATCTGTTTGCCAAATATTATTATATAGTTTATATCGTTTTTTGTTCCTGAAGTGGCTACTCCCGAACATTCGCTAAAGCGAGGTATATTTTAGTGTGCTGTTCTTGGTCTTGGCAAACCATTTACTGTGAATACACTGTCATGTCAGCTATTTTGAAAGCAGCCCCAAATGTCTAGAAAATACTGTCTATATATTACAGTTGCCTTCAAAAGTAAACCCCCAAATTACATTTATTGGCAAAGTTGAGAAAATTGTACACAACACAACTAATATTGGAAACGGTCACTACTTAATGACTGTGTGCTGTGATCAATGTTCAAAGACTGGAAGAAACCCAACACAGAATTCCAAATAAGCATAGACATATAGCTAATGCAGAAAAAATATGTATAAAGGTAAAGACTTACCAGGCATCCTCTCATGACATTAATACACAGTCCAGTACAGGGTCTTATTAGCGTTAGACCCCTGCAATGGGAACAGTACTGCATCCTTACTAAGCCCCGCCCACACTCTCTTGATAACGTTGCCTTTTCTGTCGCATCCACAACGTCCCCTGCCAATCTCAGCAATCGGCTCAGTGCTCGGCCAATTCCAAGTGCACGGGAAAGGCTGGAGACCAGAAGTCGAGGATGCGGTCCGTACGGACTGATATCCTGTTGCGTCATCCGCAGGCAATCGTCATTAGTGGGTGAGGAGGAAGAGGAAAAGGACCGGGCTGACATAAGGCCAATACCAGGGTTCAGAAGTCGGCGATAGACCAATGGGAAAAGATCATTATAGAAACGCAGCACTGCGTGTTCCAATGAGGAATTAGGGTCTCCCGAAAGATGCTGTTTAACGTCCTTGAAAAGCTGACGTACAAGGGGGCGACAGTCAAAAGCAAGGCTGGAGTAGGCACTGTCAAACAGGGTGTTGGTCAAATTAGATGTGAAGGACACGAGCGAATCAAAGGTATCTAGAGAAAAAGGACAAAAAAGAACAAAGAAAAAGGTAATTACTCACTGTAAGCACATACGTTATCAAAACTCTTTTTACAGTTAGCTGAATAACCCCTTATCAGCTTTAAAAGATGCCACATTGTATACCAGGTAAAATGGATATAGGTAGACCTGAGATTCTCTGAAATGTTGGGTCATGATCAGACAGATTTTTGCCTTTTTTATTTATCAACATTTGGAGTATGAGCCCACCCAGTCTTTACGGAAGCTTGCATAAGTGCTTTGTTTTTGTAGCAGGCCGGAGAGTAAACAAAGCTGTGTCAGTAGTGTGGAAGTACCTCTGCATTGTAAATAACAACAGTCTTACAGCCCTTGGCAATGTATGCTTAATGACAATTTCAAGGCGTGATCAGACAGACAGACAGACAGACAGACAGACAGAGAGATAGATAGATAGATAGATAGATAGATAGATAGATAGATAGATAGATAGATAGATAGATAGACAGATAGATAGATAGACAGATAGATAGATAGATAGATAGATAGATAGATCGATCTCCAAGATACATTTTCTAGCATATATCCAAAAAAAGCAAAAAGACACAGCAGATCACTAAAAAGGTCCATCCATCCATCCATTTTCCTCCGCTTATCCGGGTCGCGGGGGCAGCAGCTTCAGTAGGGAAGTCCAGACTTCCCGGTCCCCAGCGACCTCTTCCAGCTCCATCGGGAGGACACCAAGGCGTTCCCAGGCCAGCTCTGAGACATAGTCCCTCCAGCGTGTCCTAGGTCTTCCCCGGGGCCTTTTCCCGACTGGGCGTGCCCGAAACACCTCACCAGGGAGGCGCCCGGGAGGCATCCGGACTAGATGCCCGAGCCACCTCAACTGGCTCCTCTCGATGTGAAGGAGCGGCGGCTCTACCCTGAGCTCCTCCCAGATGGCCGAGCTCCTCACCCTAGGTAAAAAAAGTACTAAAAACCCACTGAAAGGGTGTATAAATTCACTGCCTCAGACAACAGTACTTTGAGGCCCTTCTCAACCCCACTGATATACCTTCTGTAGAGGAAGCAAAAGGACACAAACTCAGACAGGTTCATTACCATGACTGAAATGTGTGAGACACTAAAAAAAACTAGCCAAGGTCCAGGCGTTGACACATTTTTTTCCTGAATTCCTCAAAGTTCTGGATACTGTGGGACTCTCTTGGTAGACACGTGTCTTCAACACTGCCTGAAAGTTGGGAACAGCATTTCTGGATTGGTAGACCCAGGTGGTGGTCACCCTTTTCAAGGAGGGTGACCGGAGGGTGTATTCCAACTACAGAGGGATCACACTCCACAGCTTCCCTGTAAAAGGTCTACACCAAAAATGGGCAAAATGGGGTTTTTGTCCTGGTCATGGAACATTGGATTGGCTCTACACCCTTCCAAGGGTGCTGAAGGGTGCGTGGGAGTTTGCCCAACAAGTTCACTACTTTGTAAATTTGGAAAAAACAGTGGGGGGTGCTCTGGGAGTAAGGGATTGGTGACATGCTACTATCTGCCATTCGGTCCATGTACAACCAAAGCAAGAGCCTGGTTCGCAGTAAATAGCGCCTGTTCCAAGTCAGTGGCCTATGCCAAGCCTACCATTTGCCACCAATTCTGGTCATAATTTTAATGGACATATTTCCAAGGTGTTGAGGGTATCCAGGCTGTGGGCCTCCATATAGGACTGTCAAAGTTAAGGCTTTAATAACAAATTAACAAAAAGTCCCTTAAACGCCACTATTATTTTGACGCATGATTAATGTCAGCTGGGGGTCATCTGAGTGAGCGGCATGCTAGTCTGCACGCTCGTGTGCGACGTGTTTATGGTTGACAATAGAAATATACTTCTTGCAATAAAAAGCTTGATTTTCTGCAAAAACAGCCAAAGTACTCGGTACAAATCCTGGTTTAATGATAAGTGTCATCTAGACGTTCAAAGAAGACAGAAGGCATATAAAAAGTTGCAGAATCATCACATCAAAGATTCTAGGATCTTGTACATGAAGTCAAAATCGCCGACGTACCACATGATGCGCTTGTATCCAGTTCTCACAGCAGCTAGAGCATAAACTCAAAGATGCAAACAAAAAGCAGAGGTGTAAATCTGTTACCGACAGATCCTCTGCTGTTCCCCCACTAACAAGTGATGGTCAATATCTCAACGAGGCGAAAGACAAGGCCGAGCTGCTGGACAACACTTTTGCGGCTGTTCATCTTGATAACAGTGACAAGTATACCACAAAAAACTAGTGAATCCCTCTCTACCTTGAAATTCTGGCCCAGAAATGTTCTCAGAAAACTCAGTTACCTTTACATTTGTAAGGCCAATAGCCCACATGGGATCTCAGCAACTGTTCCTTACAAAATTGCACCTGAACTTGCTCCAAAGCTTGCCAAGCTTTTCCAGATTTCCCTTGACACAAAGACAGTTCATTCATATTGGGAATCTGCCCATGTGATCGCTGTACCAAAAAAAGGACACAAACAAGATCCTTTAAACTACGGGCCCATATCTCTGCTGTCCATAATTTCCCAAGTCATGCAAGGCCTCATTTGTGAACATATGCAAAAAACATCTTGACAAACACCAGCTTCTTTGCGATAACCAGTATGGATTCTGACTGCTTTCAAACATCAATCAGTGGTAGAAAAATGCTCTAAATTCCCAACAAGAAATCAGACTTTAAAAGTGGATATAAAGAAAGCTTTGTGACACCGTGGCCTTCTGTCAAAACTTACGTTGTTTGGTATTCAAGGAGACCTGCATGACTGGATTTAATCTTTTCTTGCTGAACAGTGTGTTGTTCTAGAAGTATTTACCTCTTCAGCATTACCTTTGGTGGTATCAGCTTTATCTACAGGTGTGCCGCAAGGGAGCGTATTTGGTCTGCTACTCTTCCTAATGTATATTGATGACCTTGCTTCACACTTAAAGAATGACCCCAACCTGTTAACAGATGACTCAAATCTCCATGCTACCATCAAAAACCCGAAGATCAGAGAAGTGTCTGCAGAAGATTTGGATGCCATTGAGGAATAGGCTTTAGGCTGCTGCATTACTTTCAATGGCAGCAAAACTGATCAGATTATCATAAGCAAACTGCTAGGAGATTGTACATCCTGCAACATACTAAAAACATCCTCCCTCTCCGAGCACAAATCACCATCTACAAGGCATACATACGACCTCTGGAGTATGCTTCTCCTATTTTCAATGGGTCAGGCACCACATCACCTGTAAAATTATCTTTCAAAAGTACACTTTTTATAAATAAAAATGTTGTTTTATCTGGGATAAATAGCAATTAATTACGAGGTAACGACAGACAATATGTGGTTAAAAGTGAATAAATATTTTAATTTATTAATGGCCCGAATTACATTACATAAGCAGATTGATCAACACTGTGAATGCTGCACTTCCTGTATCATTCTTCGAGAACATGGCATTTTCATTGCATTGTTCGCCTTCTCGCGTTTCTGAGTAACCTTGAGTCATTTCATCCTAATGCCTGCAAACAAAAATAGCTCACATGTTAATGCATCCTGTTACTTTTCACTATTTACTTTCTTACTTTCCCTTTTATCTATAGACAGGTGATTATGACCCCAATCCCATGATCTACTGTGTTTTTCTTATGTCTGACAGGATCTAATACGGTGCACTGCTCACTCCCATTTGCAGTGGCTATATGCCAGTGGTGTGTGTCTATGTTTGAAACTTGCCATTTGAACATGGTGATGTCAATCTAATGGCATGCTGACACACACACACACAGACAACTGGGTGCAAGGGACTGAGACACCTATTTATCCATGACTTTCGTCACCTCACAGCCCAGTTAATGTACATGTTTGTATGCAACAACTGGCTATCAACATAACAGTGATTTATGAGACTTAAAACACGGAACATTGTATAAAAAGTACGGTGTAGTAAACCCGAGCTTTCACAGTTTACCATGTAATTATGTTAATGAATACATCGGCATTACATGATTATTAAGTTTATCTGAAGAGAAGCAGCTATTACTGTAATGTAGGTAAAACTGCGACTGCAGGGGTAGGGATCAAATGCCCTAAGTACTGGGTGTGAACGCCTGGCCTTGATGTGTTTGCATGCCACTGTCCTGGCAGGAGTTGCTCCAACACTAACAGCATCAAGTGACAAGGCTAAGTCTCTTCTGGTCATGTGACCTTCTCTTCAGTCTGTGGGATTGGATGACAGCTGTGATGTGAGAATAGGGAAATAGGGTCTTCCAATGCGAGATGAAACACATGCAGACAACATATTCACAAGCGCACTCACATACTGTATGCACACACGCTGCAACATTAGATAGGGTGTAAACAGAACCTGGTCACAATCGCGGTTTGACTCTAGCGCCATAATGAGTGTGTTTAGGAGAGGGGATCCTTTGAGAGTCAGCTAATCTGTTGAAGAACACTCCGGTCACTCCCAATTTATTCAAACCAAAAGGGCAAGATTATGTTATTATCTGCAATCAAGTTGACAAGATCAAATTAAATTGTGAACACTCCACATCACGGCACATTAACATTATATTACATGTTTATCAAGACTGTCAAGCCATCAAATGAATGAATTATTATTATTCACAATTTGCAACTGTGTCTGAAATATGTATTTTACTGTATTTTATTACCAGAAAGATAAAAGACAGGACACCATTACATATATTTGTATTAGGGTTGTCAAATGATTCAACATTTTGACTGATTAATTACAGTTTTCAATTTATTGAATCTTGATTAATCACAATTTGAAACTATGTCTTAAAATGCCCATATTTTCTTAATTTTATTAACAGAAAGCTAAATGGCAGGACAGGATTGTACTCATTTGTCAGTATTTAAATATAGTTTCAGCACTAATTAAACTGGAAATTTTAATAAAATAAAAAGATAGCACACATGTCTGAAAATCTATTTGCCTAACACAAGTCTCTTTTATAGTAGCAGAACATTTGAATCACACCTTAACTGTGTTATTATGAGCAATGAGGTGCTGCGTTCAAAGACACCAAATATTAATTTAAGTTGAATTCGCATGTTGAGTATATTCTATAGTGAAACCTTCGTGCATTCCCTGATTAGTTGGTTTTTCAGTTAATGTAGAAATTTTATGCAAAATTTTGCCTCTGTGTTTGTATGTTTTCCAGGTAGCGTACAACACAGTGCACGTCTTGGCGTTATTAATCAAATGTGTGAGTCTAACTAGGTTTTAAATGTACTTTTATCACAAAAGATCTTTGCACCCGATTAGCTTGCTAATATATGGAAACGGGAAAGTCCATCTATGATGTCATCATCAGTTGACTCTGTAGTTCTTTGATAACTAACACAGTCTCCATCCCTTTTCTATACCGCTTCTCCTCATTAGGAGTCGCGGGTATGCTGGAGCCTACCCAGGTGACTTTGGGCCAGAGGCCGGGTACACCCCCATTCACACTCACATTCATACGTATGGACAATTTAGAGTCGGCAATTAAGCTAACATGCATGTTTTTGGAATGTGAGAGGAAAGCGGAGTATCCGGAGAAAACCCACGCGTGCACGGGGAGAACATGCAAACTCCACACAGAGATGCCAAGCAGAGATTTGAACCCAGATCTCTATACTGTGTGGCAGTTTTTCCTGCATTTCCACGCATAATTAAATGCAGCAAATTGTATTTCAGCATTAGGAGATACGCAGTACGCTTGAATGCATCATCTTGTGAACAGCACCTGGCCAGCACGGATAGTTAGGTACTGTGAGGTCCTGCTACGTCATGAAAAAAGGAGACATTTATGCAGGTGATCGTTGTTTTGTCTGTTATATGATTATGTTTCACATTAAGAGTGAGTTACTTCGAGTGTTGGTAATGAGAATATGTTTATTTACACCACACGTACACGCATATTAAAAATGTGGCGATTTTCACATTGTTTGAGTGTCCGTGAACGCACATTGCACGCGTGCGGTGAATAATAATAATAATAATAACAACAATAATAATAATAAATTGGATTAATAAATTACCTTTTTGGAATGTACCCAAAGGGTTTCACAGTGAAAGCCATTAATTATTCACTCATGAGTGGTAATCTACGTATGTAGATTACCAGACAAGCCTTTCTAACCTCCACCAAACATTCATGCACATTTACTGTATACAAATGTGGGCAATACTGGAGCCCATTGGGAACACTATCATGACTACAGGTACAGTCAGGTCATATTGTATCATATATCCATTGAAGGACACCAATTATTAATTATTTAATTGTTTCCCAAGGGCCAAAAAGGTCAAAGTACAGTGTGATCCCAAGTTTTACAAGTACATTTTCAAGAGTACAAAACCAGTACCTTTCATGGTACCACTACATCAATAGCCACTCAACTTCCAACTAAAGGTACAATGATTTTCACTTTGTGTGTCATCATAATCGTAATTTCTAGCAGAGAAAACATCAATGAATGCTGTTTTTGTCACGAATGTTCAAAAGTACTGTGTGAAGCATAAAGTGGATAACTCATTACTGCCTCCCGTCCAAGTGTTTTCCACATGTGGTTAGTAACTGTCTTTCAGCAAATCTGAGTAACTAAGTTAGAGCACATTTACATGTAGCAGGCAAAAAGAACATGTTTGCCATGTCTGTTTGGGTCTCGTCAATTCTAACCTTCTTAGAGTGTGTGCACTCCAAGCACACACACACACACAGACACACACACACACTGATGAATAGTATTGAGAGACAAGTGGACAAGCAGAGTATTCTTTCTCCTATTCAAAGCAGGCCGTTAGAGACCGGCTGTTGCCCATGACAACAACACTTTGGTGGGGATACGTACTGAATGTAAACATTCTTCATCCCTCGCTCCCTCATTGGTCAAGAACAAAACCTGATTATTGTAGCCTCCGACATAGATGGACATGGAAAGCAAATAGAAAGTTGTAACAAAGTTTTCCACTTTCCTTCTCCCTGAGTTTGCTCTCCAAAAGTCCATCGGACATCAGTTGTTTGTTTGGCTAGCCACTGTGGCGCCTCACTAAATAAACTGGCTGCACACCATAAACCTGACACAAACTATCTATTTAAAGATGAACACACAAAGTGAGAATGACAAAGGTCCTACAAGCACTTGACAGAATTGTTATAACATCTTAATGAGGTCACAGTACTTGTCAATTATCTTCAATTTATCCAACATTTACATTTCGGTAAAAACCCACATATCCACATTTTGACTTTTGTAAAACAAACAAATAGTAAGGTTAATAATAATGTATTTACTGTGTACATTTTCTAATCATTTAGTAACAAACCTTGGTAGGACTTGGTGTGTCCAGCAATCAGGTACTTGAGTTCGAAGCTGTAGGATCGCATCTTCTGCTGTGTCTCGCTGCGGACAGCAGCCATGTAACCATCCTCCATCTTACTGGTACAGCACCCGGGCCCAGAGTGAACACACACTCTGAGAGAGTCATCTGAATGAACATGAAATGGATTCATTGAATCAAACATGTTTTTAGTGAGCAAGATAAAATACTGTACATGCATTTTCGTGTATCAGATGAGGTGATTTCCACCTGTGAAAATGTGTTCAAGCCCCACAAAGTAATGACACCCCCCAAAAAAATCAAAGACCTCCTAGGGTTGCTGGGACGTAGTGCCTGTGATGATTACCCTAATTACCTAGCACGCTTTGCGGCAAGAAGATAAGGGTTTAATTTGCCATGTGTGTTATTTGTAGATGCTTAAACTTATGGCCATGTGGTGCAGTGGGTAGTTTACATTGCGTGTCACAGTGTTTGCAGTTTTTAAAAGAACCCCTGGGAGAAATGAAACCAAGGGAGAAAAATCCAAACCTACATGGCCCTGTGTGAAAAAGTGATTGACCCCCAAAACTCATAACTGGTTGAGTCATTGTTATCAGCAACAACTGCAATCAAGTGTTTGCAATACCTTGCAATGAGGAGGCATTTTGGCCCGCTCATCTTTACAGAATTGTTGTAATTTCCAAGGGAGGTCATATTCCATGCCTCCATTGTCAAGGCGGTTGATCGGAGCTGTGGCCGTAAGGTGGTCAGCGCCTCTCATCGCGGTAATCCCAGAACCCGTTGGTGAACATCGGCGGTAAGGGATGCCGTCAAGCTGCCATGGGACTTCAAAGGCAAGCAGATATCAGCAAGCAAGTGGTTTTGTGATCTTCAACTCTCATTGGATTGGTTTACAGCTGTGTGTGAAGTGGCTCGGATGAATAACAGCAACTCCAAGTCGAGGCCATTGTTGTCGCCTGGAAAAGGGTGGAGTGTCCTCTCTGGGTCGAGATCCTGCCACAAGTAGTGGAGTTTAAGTACCTCGGGGTCTTGTTCACGAGTGAGGGAAGGATGGAACGGAAACAGGCAGATTGATGTGGCTTCTGCAGTGATGTGGACTCTGCATCGGTCCATTGTGGTGAAGCGAAAGCTGAGCTGAACGGAAAAGCTTTCAATGTACCGGTCAATCTATGTTCCTACCCTCACCTAAGGTCATGAGCTTTTGGTAGTGACCGAATGGATAGGATTCAATGTACAAGCGGCCAATGAGTTTTCGCCATAGGGTGGCTGGGCTCTTCTTTAAGAGGGAGAAACATGGAGTAGAAAAGCTGCTCCTTCGCACTGAGAGGAGCCAGACGAGGTGGCTTGGATGCCTTCCAGACACCTCCCTGAATAGATGTTAAGAGCATGTCCGACTGGTAAGAAGCTTTGGGAAAGACCCAGAACAAGTTGGGGAGACAATGTTGCTCAACTGGCCTGTGAACACCTCAGGATCTGCAGGGAGGAGCTTTGCAAAGTAGCCGGGCAGAGTGAAGTCTGGACTTCCTTGCTTAGGCTGCTGCCCCCACGACCCGACCTCGGATAAACGGTAGAAGATGGATGGATGTAGGGATGGATGGATGGAGAGTTTCTATTATCTGTGTGACTCAGGCTATAAGTTAACTTAGAGAAAAAAAAAATACTTTCCAATGTGGGAACCAGCCAAAACAGAAGGTGGTTTTCATTCATTCATTTTCTATACCGCTTATCCTCATTATTCGCGGGCATACGGACATCTTCAACATCTCTTTGGAGTCATGCCATGTCCCAGCCTGCTTCAAGCTGTCCACCATTGTTCCCGTCCCCAAGAAGCCCAGGATCACTGGACTCAACGACTACAGACCTGTGGCACTGACATCTGTGGTCATGAAGTCATTTGAGCGCCTGGTTCTGCCTCATCTCAAGTCCTTTACCTCCCCGCTCCTGGACCCTCTGCAGTTCGCCTACAGAGCCAACCGGTCTGTAGATGACGCCATCAACCTGGCCCTCCACTACATCCTGCAGCATCTGGACTCCCCAGGAACCTACGCCAGGATCCTGTTTGTGGACTTCAGCTCTGCATTCAACACCATCCTCCCAGCTCTGCTCCAGGACAAGCTCGCCCAGCTCAACGTGCCTGACTCCACCTGCAGGTGGATCACTGACTTCCTGACGGACCGGAAGCAGCGCGTGCGGCTGGGGAAGAATGTCTCGGACACTCGGACTATCAGCACGGGATCCCCACAGGGCTGTGTACTTTCCCCCCTGCTCTTCTCCCTGTACACCAACAGCTGCACCTCCGGCCACGACTCGGTGAAACTGATTAAGTTTGCGGATGACACCACCCTCATCGGGCTCATCTCAGACGGTGATGAGTCTGCTTACAGGAAGGAGGTGGACCGGTTGGTGTCGTGGTGCAGCTGCAACAACCTGGAGCTCAATGCTCAGAAGACAGTGGAGATGATCGTGGACTTCAGGAAAGTCAAAGCCCCCCTACCCCCCCTCGTCTTGACAGACTCTCCCATCACAACTGTGGACTCCTTCCGCTTCCTGGGCACTAACATCACCCACGACCTCAAGTGGGAGCAGACCATCAGCTCCATCATCAAGAAGGCTCAGCAGAGGATGTACTTCCTGAGGCAGCTGAGGAAAGCCAAGCTGCCTGTCCAGACGATGGTGCAATTCTACACGGCCATTATTGAGTCCATCCTCACCTCCTCCATCACAGTGTGGTTCGCTGGGGCCACTGCCAGGGACAAACACAGACTGCAGCGCATCGTGCGCTCCGCCGAGAAAGTGATCGGCTGCAGCCTTCCATCTCTCCAGGACCTGTACGTCTCCAGAACTCGGGGGCGAGCAGGCCGGATACTTGCCGACCCTTCCCACCCTGGACATGGACTATTTGAGCCACTCCCCTCTGGCAGAAGGTTACGGTCCATTCGGACCAGAACCTCTCGCCACAAGAACAGTTTCTTTCCTGCTGCTGTTGAACTCATGAACACTTTATAACATTTGCACTATGCTCACTTTATAACCAGTATTTTTGGCACCTTATAATACCTGCACTAAAAACACTCTCATGCCTTTACTTATCAGTGATTTCACCTTTTTACTCAGGTTCTATGTTTAGTTAGTTCTATGTTTATTTCATGATCTATGTTTACTTAGAATTCTACGTTGCACTGAGTCGCCAAAGAAAGTTCCTAGTTTGTGAATTGTTCACTTACAATGCCAATAAAGTTTTTCTGATTCGTATTCTGATGCTTGAGCCTATCACAGCGGACTATGGGCGGGAGGCGGGGTACACCCTGGACTGGTCGCCAGCCAATCGCAGGGCAGACAAGAATGTGAAAATTCTGAAAATCCTTTTGAATCAGTGTATTTTTAAAGTAAAGTGTGTGAAGAAGCACTGTCCAAAGGCATTACATACACATGACAACATGGCCTCACAGAAATAATTTTTAAACGAGCCAGTTGGGACCCAATGTGATCCCATGCATGCATTGCATACATGACTTGCATTGTGATGACTCAAAGCTATTAACACAGCCACATTATTAGGGGTCCTTTTGGGGATGCAAGTTGTTGACCCCATTCCTTGGTGAAGAGATGAAAGTTGCTATGTTACAATAGGCTTATGTTACAGTTACAGTCAAGAAAGGTCTGCAGGAAATTACTGTAAATGCAATGTCCTTTGTGGTGACGGAAACAGGTTGTGTTTGTTTTATGTGTATGTGTGTGCCAAACTGTCAAGCAGCTGACTGAGATCAAGGGACAACGGGATGAGAGGAATTGACTGTGTGTGACCTCACACACACACACACACACACACACGCACACACGCACACCCACACAAACACACACGCACACATTTGTTCAGCTATTGAGTACATAACCCCTTTCATATCCTTGGCTTCAGTATCACAATTAGCATCCTGATGATATCAGTTATACCTGTGTAAGATCTGCCGATACCGATCACATGGATTAAGTGCATATTTTTCAATGTATTTATGATCAGTACTATTGGCCAGGGGTGCTGTAAAGGGAGGAAACGTTAGGACAATTCAAAATTAGGTATTTACTGAAAAATAAAACGGGGAGACCCGATGTGATTTCTTTTTCTTGGGGCCCAGAATTCCTGGCTGCACCCCTGCTATTGGCTATATCGGGGTGTGCAAACTTTTTGACTCGTGAGCCTCATTGAATTAGCAAAGTTGGCCGGGGGGCCAGACTGTATATTTGATACACACAGGAGCGTCAAGCGGACCATTACGCAAGCAGAGGCAATTGTCTGGGCCCCCGAGATTTCCAAGGGCCCCTAAACATCTCATATGTAAATAATATAAAAATGATAAATTAAAAAAAAATTTTTTACCTCAATTTAAAGAACATACAAAGGTTTAGTCTAAATTCTCGTGCTAAAAACCTTCTTTAAGGAGACTTTTGAAGTGAGAGTAACTTTCAAGGGGCACATACCGGAGAGCCAAATGATAATCTGATCCATAAATCCAAATCCAGTGTATTCCAGGACAAAGTCATCCAGTCTGGTGTACCAATGTTTTTTACTCATTTGCTTAGCACTCTAACTATCACACAAATATGGGTGAATGTTGCCCAGCATAGACCATGTTAGCTGCCGTTTGATGCTGCAAAGTGAGCAAGTGTTTGTTCTTCCTAAATTAAAGTGAAGCAATTAAATGTGCTTCTCCCGCATGATATTTTTATTTGTTGGTGTTTGCCGCTGCATGCCTGCACAGATTGAAGGAAGGGGGAGGGGGACACTACCCATGACATTTGAGTAGGACGCTACACTGCACACAGGGTATCTATGGCCTGCTAGCTGCAATGGTATAGGCCACAGGTGACAGTTATTGGTATTAAAAGGCAGTATACAAAACAAATAATAAAATACTAAGGTCATCAGCACATACCTTTATGCATTCCCAAATAGCAGAAAAAGGCTAAAAATACAGTATAGTAGTATATCTGTGCAGGGTGTGACTGTCAAACAGTGGGACAAATTGTGGTTCGCATTAAACATTCAAAAACTTTGGGATTTCTAACTGTATATTATTTTTGAATAAAACAATTGCCCAAATTTCCAAAATTAAAATCCCTTTACATAAAAGTTGATGCAGTTTTCACAGTTGCATATTGAATCATTTACCACAAAGAGATTTACATCCCCACGTATCATAAACCAGTGGTTCTCAGTTATTTTCTGCTATGCCTCCCCAGGGGACAGAATGTGCATCCCCGATTTGAAATACTTTTAAGAAACTGTTAATATCTATTTGTTAATTTGTACTGTACAGACTGAATTCGAAACTGAAACCAGGAAAATGCAACAAAATGGAGAGATATGAAGCATAAAGGCGTATTTAAGAGTCAAATTGCATGTTGAGTACATTAAATCTGTACATGTTGGCAAATCTGCAGAACCACTAATAAGTACTCCCTGCCTCTCCACTATTTGAGAAGCACTGTTACAGACTATAAACCTATACTTATCTGCAATTAAATGTGATTAATTATGTGTTAACTATGGACAAAATGTGATTAATCATGATCAAATATGTTAATTCATTGACAGCTACTGACACTTTTGTTAGAGCATTTTCGGAGTCCAATTTAGAGTTTCTAATTAACCCAGCATGCATAATTTTGGAAGGGAGGAAGCCGGAAAACCCAGAGGAGGTCTACACGCACAGGGGCAGAACATGCAAACTCCACACAGAGAGATGTTCGAATGACGATACAAAAAGACTAAATCCTGACTGTAAGGCCAACATGCTAACCACTAGGCCTCAATGCTGCACTTTTGTGGTGGCAGGCCCGTTTGCGTCCGTTAACCATGCAAAAGCTGAAACTTTGAACACTTGTTGTCACTTCCTGGCCATCTCTCTTCCAGGTCCAGTAGAGAAAACACAAGCATGAGTATTATTATGTCTTATATGGCTATTTACTCTTATTATGTTTACTCTACTGGATAAGATGAGTGTAAAGGTGACTATAGAGGTGTTATTTCTTGTGTACGGAACTCTAATAAGTAATGTTAAATACTGCATTTAGAAGATAGTAAAGTGTTTTTTGAGTACTCGTAACAAAATTCCATTTATAAATAAGGACTCATACTAAAGCGGAAATTCACTTATCACGGTCGGGTCTTGAACCAATTGATCCTAATTAATGAGGGATTACTGTAAAAACTTTCATGTTGTGTTATTAAATAAGACTTGGAAATATGAGATAATGTGGCAAATTTCTGAGGACACATATGAAAAAGCACACGTGTACAGTCCTCACACAAAAGTCGGAAAAAATGCAGCAGATCATCTTGTCATATTCAGCCACTATAATTATCACTCCCAGTGAGTCCCGGGCAAAAAAAAACTTTTATGTCAGATACCTGCTGTATCTGATTTAGAACTTTTAATTGGATCTCTTTCTGGAGCATTCAGAAACTAGAGTATGGCAAGAAAGGACACAATTCTAAGTCAGACTGACACTGTTCAAAAATGACCAAACTATTTCGTCTATCTGCCGAACAAAATGAGGGGGATGACATGACAATTAATGATCGGCTGCACAAAGAAAGCACTTACAAGTTTGGATCACAACCAGTCATTAAAACCACCTCACAGCAGCAGGTATAGGGTGTATATGTCCCAGGCTATTTATGTACATTTTCAACAGAAATAGCCTCTCGTTGGGAGGTGCTGGCCTCCCAGCGCAGCGATGATAGCCTCAATTTGGAATTTGGCCTTGTGTTACAAAAGTTAGGGCTCTAAACATAGGGTGGGTGTTAAATATTGGCTTCCAAGATTATCTTAAAATTGCTAAAACTATGGATTACATTTTATTACTTTATTATTATACTGTTTTACTACATTGATTGTATGTGCCATTTCAATAACTATATAAGATTTTATTTGTAGATATTTTGATGACATTAATTGTAGTATTAACAGCATATTTGATGTGGATCTCTTGCAAGTCAATAATATTGAAAAAGTGACTCACTGACCTGTTTGGGGTCTGTCTGGAACCAGGTCCACCTGGCCTATTTGGCGCATCATGTATGCTGTCTTCACCTCATGACAGCTGTCTCCGTAGGCTGATCTGCAGCCAGCTTCCGGTGCGAAAACAAAATATAACAAAATCACCCAACACAAATCCACGTTTTGCAAGGCAGCACGGAACATTGCAACATCTCAGTGAGAAGGAGAAGAAAGACGACAAGAGAACGATGAGAACTGGACGGTAAATATGACTGCTGAGAAGTTCCACTGTGCACACTATGAGAGAAAAGCGCATGTGAAGCCTGAGTCTGCCTGGAGCCCAATAGCCTCAGTGCCCCCACTCCTCTGCCTCTTATGCTCTCGCTCTTTCTCACTGGTCTCTCTCTTGAAGTTCCTCACTACTTGATTGCATAATTGACAACATAATTGACAATAATATTTCATTTGAACACAAGCATGAATTAATAAGAAACCAGAGCTGCAATGATTCATCACTAATTAATCAATTATCCAATTAATCTACAACTATTTGGGTGATTGATTAATTGTCTCATTTAAAAATGTACTATAAATATCCTGATTCCAACCACTCAAATGTGACAGTTTTTTAATCTTCTTTAATCTTTTCCTTGGCGTTTTAGACAAAACAAGATAGTCACCCACATCGTCTTTGACTGCAGAAAAGAGTAATGGACATTTTTGCCTCTTTCTGATACAGTATCTTGCGAAGCAAACCACTGCAGAGATGATTGCATTGAGCGTGCGTAAGAAAATTCTCGCGCAAAGTATGGCATTTATCCACCTGCTTTTGACAAAAGTTTTTGATACAATCAATCACAACATCCTAACTACAAAATTGGAACGGTATTGAATCAGAGGGTTAGTTCTGAATTGGGTTAAGAGCTACCTGGCAAACAGAAAGCAATATGTGAAGTTAGGAGAATATACATCTACAAGTTTAGAGATATTATGTGGTGTACCACAAGGGTCAATACTGGGACCAAAATTATTTAACCTATACATTAACAACGTCTGCAAAGTGACACCTAACACCTAAAGCTAGTACTATATGCAGATGATACCACCGCTCTGGAGAAAACACACAATAAGAAACGTTTCAGATGAAATAATGCATCTAAAAAAATGGTTTGATAAAAACAGATTATCTTTGAATCTAAGTAAAACTAAAATTATACTATTTTGTAATAGCAGAGGGCCGCACGGTGGATGAGTGGGTAGCACGTTGGCCTTACAGTCAGGAGGTTAGGGTTCAAATCTGCGTTGGGCATCTCTGTGTGGAGTTTGCATGTTCTCCCTGTGCGTGCGTGGGTTTCTACAGGTATTGCAGTTTCCTCCCACATTCCAAAAACATGCATGTTAGGTTAATTGGCGATTCTGAGTTGTCTATAGGTATGAATGGTTGTTTGTCTGTCCTACGATTGGCTGGCGATGAATGAATGTAATAGCAGAAAAGATACTTGTGAAAAAAGAGATGGTGAGGAAATTGAAAGGGTAAATGAACATAAATGTTGGAAACCCCACATCAGAAACATACAACATAAAGTAGTAGTAGAAATACTTTATCCATCCATTTTCTATACCTCTTATCCTCATTAGGGTCGCGGGTATGCTGGAGCCTATCCCAGCTGACTTTGGGCAAGAGGCGCGGTACACCCTGGACTGGTTGAAGAAATACTTCAATACTGAATCAAATAAAATTTGTCCTGGATCAAAAATCACTCCAACCTCTCTGTTGTTCTCTGGTGTTACCATATCTAACTTATTGTATGGAGATATGGGGAAATAACTACAAAAGTACACCTTACTCGCTTGGTGTACTGCAAAAAAGATCAATTAGGATAATCCATAATGCGCCGTGTAGAGAACACACAAATCCACTGTTTCAAAAATTACAATTATTAAAATGTAATGATCTAGTAAACCTTCAAACCGCTAAAATGATGCATAAAGGAAACAACAACCAGTTACCAAAGAATGTCATACATTTTTTTTTCAACAAGAGAGGAGAAATATGATCTTAAAACACAAATATGCAAGAACAACACTAAAAACCTTTAGTACTTGGGTATGTGGAATCAAACTATGGAATGGATGAAGTAAAGAAGCAAAACAATGCTCTACTGTACAATAAGTGACATGAAGAAACATTACAAACAGTTGATGTTTACAAAATAAAAGGAAAAAGAGTCGTGAAATAATGTGCACATCCAAGGTAAATTTTCTGTCTGTCAATGCTATCTTTGTTACCATCACTTTATACTTATACTAGGAACTTCTCATCCTAGTGAGAACATTGTCTGTACTACAACAATGTTTTGTTATAATTGTTATTATTATTTATTATGATTATCATTCATCAGGACTGCAACATAAGTTATTTGCCAGGATAAGGACATTGACTACTATTCAATAAACTGTCACAAGACCTTACTTATGTGTTTAAACTTAGTAACTGCAGGAAATGTACAAATGTATTGAAATGGGGGAAAACCTACAGGGGTAGGATTTAATAAGCTTTGCTTCTGGAACTGTCCATTGTATTAAGTGATGTATTCCAATGTAGTGTAATTCACATGCATGTTTAAATAACATTAAACCCTTAGCCATTAACTTGTACTTGGATACACAACTGTTACCATGCGGACACACAAAATCTAGTGGTAGGACAGTGAAACTACAATGGCAATGGCGGTGCCTGTCCAGCACAGGCTATATAATCTTGCTTCTTGACAATAATCTTCTTCACAAATTGACCATCACGCAAGGCACTGATGCCAAATGCCAAGGATTTGTTGCTTTGCGGTACATTCATCTATTTTCTATACCGCTTATCGTCATTAAGGTCGCAGGTAAGCTGGAGCCTATCCCAAATAATTTATGAAATATTTCTACAATTTTGTGTATTAATTATTTATTTTTATTTTTACTTCTTTTTCTCTATATGCTATCTGTAGCGGCAATAGTGGCCATGGATTTACTTCATATCGACAGTCCATCCATCTTCTGTGCTGCTTATCCTCATTAGGGTATGCTGGAGCCTATCCCAGCTGAAGTCAGCGGGGTACACCCTGGACTGGTCACCAGTCAATCGCAGGGCGCATATAGATACATATAAGACAATATAGAGACGCCAGTTAACCTAACGTGCAGGTATTTTGGAATGTGGGAGAAAACAAACGCACAGAGATGCCCACCCGAGATTCCAACCCAGAACCTCCTGACTGTGAGGCCAACATCCTACCCATTCATCCACCGTGCGGCCCCACCCCAGGTGAAAAGCCTAAGAGTGGAAAAGAAGGAGTTTTGGCACCACCAGCTGGTCATTTTGGGCACCTGTTTTTGGGGAAAATGTAAAGGGACTTCTTTATGTGTTAGCTTGCTGCTTGTCACTGCAGACTATTTTCTCTTAGACGACGACCCACTGCAGACAGAACACTTAGAACCGTTCGGTGTATTATTTATGTTTCAAAAAATGTCTTAATGTATTGAATGACTATTCGCAATTAAATATGCACATGAAAAATGACAATTTTAGTCTTTCTCCTCATACACACCTTAATCCACCAGTCCTCCGCTACCTACTGTTTTTACAATTTCCTATTGTCCTCCTTTTCCTCTTTGGTTTAATGGCGGATTGCAACCATGACCGTACATGTGCATAGCGCCGCCTACTGCATCGGAGCGTATAACTCCGCCCACGAAATCAAGCGCAAGCTGTGCTGCGGCCCCTTTAAAGAGAATTTCCCGCGTTCGGAGTGGAGCGGAAATAGAGAGCCTGTTTTTCCCCGATTTAAGCGCGCCAGCACAGACCGCCGCACGGGTCTTGGAGCGGAATCGCACACTCGACACGGTCTTTAGACTGCTGCTGCCCTACGTCCAAGCCGCCGTAAGATGCCAGAGGAAGCCACCGTCGCGTCCGGCTCTGAGAGGCAAGTCAACCAATCACTTGGCGCTTTCGCGTTCCAACTGCACGCGAGCCTTGTTAGCCGCTCGCTTGATGTTTGCTAACGTTGAGCGCCTCATGCTAAGACCGTCGATAGATGTCGTTTCCGGGCTAACCTAATAGCTCTTATGCTTATCGAGCACGTACCAACGCCAACTAGCAGGCTGTCCGGCTAACAGCCAAGGCACTGCTAGGCTAGCTCGCCGTGGCTAAACGGGCGGGCACGTTAGCTGCCAGGCGGCCGCGTTCGGCACACGTTGGGCGGGCTGAGCAACTGGCGGCGTTTGTGTTTCTCCGCAGCGCGGACGAGAAGCCGTGCTCGTCGGCAGCAGCCGCGATGGACGGGTGAGTATTCCTCGGCGGGGACCCGACCGTTGAGATGGTTGTAACGTGCATGCCTGCGGTCCGTCAGTTCTGCAGACGTCACGGAGGAGGCGAATAGACTGATCGGCACGGGGAACCGACATCTAGTGATGGGGGACGTGGTCTCGGCCGTCAGCGTCTTTCAGGACGCGTGCGGCATGCTGTAAGTATATTACATGTTCCTTTCCAAAAAGCATGCTACTCCACTGTTTTCCCACCAAGCGTGGCAGCCTTTGTCTATGTTACTCACTACCTTTGTGTCTGCAGAGCTGCCAGGTATGGGGACACTGCAGATGAGTGTGGCGAGGCCTTTTTCCTTTGTGGGAAGTCCCTGCTGGAGCTTGCCAGGTGAGCAAGTGTTTCAATCTGTTGTGCCACACTGAGGGAAAATTGAGTGGGACTTTCCCATAAGTGTGGTTAGTGTAAGTACAAAAAAAAGGGGACTGCAGTTTGGACACTGCTGTGTTTAATTTGTATTGGTTACTGATCAGCATTGATTAGACCGTGTTTCTGCACTAATGATTCCAGCTAACTAGGTTGCACTGATGGTGTTTGTGTGTGTTGTTTCTTAGGGTGGAGAACACAGTCCTTGGAAATGCCCTGGAGGGAGTCCCTGAGGAATCTGAAGATGAGGACCAGCCTAGTAACTCAAATATCGAAAGTGCCAACAACCTTGATGGTAAGGATTTCATTTAGAGTTGCTGAGTGAAATTGGGACTCAACATAAATGTCATGCACTACACTGGTTAAAATTAAAAAAGAGACTGTCAAAGTTGATAATTTTTAGGAAAATGAGCCAAATGACAAGCTAAAGCTGGTTTGCTACCTGCCGCTCTGGTGCAGAAAACACTCGTGATGATCTACGGAAACAGGTGTATGAGGCCATGGCAGAGAAGGCAGTAGAAACAAAGCTGAAGTCGGGGGATGAGGAAAGTACCGCTGAGGTGAAGCAGGAACACGACGGGGCAAAGTCTCCTGCCAAACAAGTCGGAAATGACTCTGGAAAGCCCTCCACCTCTGACGGGACCAGAGAAATGTCGATTCTGGTTGAGGAAGCGCAAGTGAATGGCGTTGAGAAAAGCCATAGCTCTGTGAATGGCGCTTCAGACAGCCTCACTGAGTCGCCTGCGGAAGGAGGTGTGCCGGAGACCGAAGAGCAGAATGGTGAGAAGACTGAGGCAGCCCAAGACGATGGCAACTCCAGATCTGAAGAGGAATCCGAGGGCAGGCAGATCTTGATTATAAAAGGCATGCATGATGGGTGCGACACTATAAATGGGGTGTTTTATTTGTATGGCTCTGAACACTTCACGTTTGGTGTAAAGGAACGTATACTTTTTGTGCTTATGTGCCAACTGCTTGTCATGAGAAATGATTTCCCCTCAGATGACGAGGATGAAGACGAGGCAGAAGACAAAAATGATGACAAGGTAAGCTGCCTTTTTAGTTGACTTTTATTTTTTTTTAAACATAAGTTGTCTCTCCCCCAGGAAGAGGATGAGGTTGGAAATCTGCAATTGGCTTGGGAAATGTTGGAAGTGGCCAAAGTCATATACAAGAGGTGAGAAGAATAAACAATTAAGAGCTAGTTGGGCCTACTTAACACCTGCATGTTTTGGCTAGTGAGTTCTTGCTGAAGTTTGACACGGTGCACCCGCATAAGTCTAATACCATAACTAAACTGACATTTTGTCGTGAAACAATACTTGGCCTCGCTGGTCCAACCCACAGCAAGCTGGCTCACCAGGGACAAATGTGTCAAAGTGATCTCTTTGCTGTCCCTAATTCTTTCAGAAAAGAAAGCAAAGAAGACCAGCTGATGGCAGCCCAGGCCTTCTTAAAACTTGGAGAAGTCAGTGCTGAATCGGGTAAGTTTAGTTACGTATCATATTTTGGACGTGTTGCTTGAGTTGGAATGTTTTCAAGATTCCAGAACTTGCGTTTTGTTTTTTGTGCAAACAATTTGACGGTATTACCTTTGGCAAAGATCACTTTCAGTCTTTTACACCCCTAAAATGTGTAATTGAGAACAATGTTTCTGATGAGCAGTATTTTAAACAATATATAAACATAACTGTGGTACATAAACTAATTTTTTATTGCCCCTTTTCTGATTAGATTTTTTTTGCATGTTTGTCACACTGAAATGTTTCAGATCAAACAAATTTAAATATTAACACTGAACATGGACTGCATTTTTTAAATGAAACTTTGGGAGGGAAAAAAAAATCAAACTTATCCAACAAATGCAATGTTTTTCTCGCAGCGTTGTGGAGGATTTCTGGCCACTCATGTCCTGTTTAAAATTCTTTGAGAACAGTCTGTGTGGTTAGAAACATTAACTCTGGTGTAAAACTGTTAATTGGGGGGGGCTGTGTATGTTTGGCTTTTTTGCCCTTTTTTAATTTTAACCTACATTTTGTGTTCTGCTGTGCTGACTTATTTTAAATTTGATAAAACATTTAAGTGACAAATGAATTGAACTTTTTTTTTCACACTACTGCAGATAAGTTTCATTTCAGTTTCCACGTCATGATAGCTTTATGTAGTTTAGTGGCGAGTAAACCAGTTGCACCACTAATCCTTCTCTCATTGAATCAAATCTCCAATTGATGCACCTTGATCGAGTAATGTAAACCGGTGGAATGACTACGTGTGAGTTCTTCCACCTAGCGCAACTACGCATGTGTATAACAATGACACTAAGTGGAGTAAATCTTTTGAAATGTGCTTCTTTTTTAAAGGGGTTTTCACTTAACATTTTTAAGCTGCAACATGTAGTGTAACGTTCCCACTAAATCCGCATGCCACGTGATGCAGAACTGAGGACACATCTTGTCACACCAGTGCCACTTAACGCTGCCAAGGCAGCTAACATCAGTGCTATTCCACGCCTGTTAAGTTGCAGACTGCATCACTCATGCCTGTGGTTTCAGCACAAATCCCGTTTCCAACTGAGCACACAGGACATGACAGTATATCCACATAGTGGCGGCATGGACCTTCACGTTCTCATACTGTGCCAGTTTTTGACACCGCAACTTTTTCGTTCTGTTTACCTTGAAACGCCTTATTTGCCAATGTGCCAGATAATTTATGAAATCTGCACGCAATGCATCTCAAGCCAAAGTTGGTCATCTAAAACAAAACATTCAGGTTGACCCTTTTGGCTTTTTTGCTTCCTCCCACAGGGAACTATCCTCAGGCACTAGATGATTTCCAGGAGTGTTTAGCACTGCAGCTCAAACACCTTCCTCCTCACAGTCGTCTGCTGGCCGAGACCCATTACCATGTTGCCACAACACTTTGCTACATGGATCAGTACAGCCAGGCCATCCAGCACTACAGCAGCTCCATAAAAGTAATCGAGACCCGCCTTGGTGAGACTACATTCTGTGACTTATGTTCATTTGTTAACACTTGCGTGAAAATAAGTTGACCTTGTGGCGCACCTAAATTGTGTCTGTGTAGGCATGTTGCAGGAAGTCATAGATGCTGCAGAGGGCACAGAAGGTGCTGCAGAAAAGACTGAGATGGAAGAACTGAAGCAGCTTCTGCCTGACATAAAGGAAAAGGTGGAAGATGCCAAAGAAAGCCAGAGAACAGCCAGCGCTGCCTCCCAGGCCATCCAACAGACTCTTGTAGGTTCACAAATGAACACCTTTCGATTGATATGTTGTGCAATGTTACAAATGCTGGTACATTTGTTACAGGGTGGAGCTTCATCGGCATGTTTTAGTGAAAACGGTGACCAATCCGTTTTTGCTGCCCCCGCACAGGTAAGAAGCCAAACATTGTCAAAATGGGACTAATAAGTGATACTGTAATATAATCTTAGATTTGTATTTTTTATTTTATTTTGCAAGATCCAAGTAAAATCAAGTGACTGTGCATCGTCTTCCAAAATGGCCTCAGACATCTCTCACCTGGTCAGGAAAAAGGTGAGGCTTTTAACCCTTAGCATCTTTTTTTTTTTTTAAAGATTTTTCTGGCAGGCCAATGGGGACGGGAGCATTTGCTACCCATTTCAAGAATGAGAACCTGCTTCTCAATTAAAGCTTGCACTTCAACGAGTTTGAGATGTTCCGAAAGCCCATTTTCAGCCACCAGGTTGCCATTTTCCCGCATTGAATTCTGTAGCTTGATTCTGTGACATGTTTGGACCATGTAGTGTGAATGCCTTAGTTGTGCAGCGTGTTTGTGTGAGGTGTGTGCATGATGTATTAATAGCTGGTCTTGTCCATATCTGGTTTTTCTTCCAAGTCAACATGGCTTACAGTTGCGAGGTACTGTCTTCACACCCTCCACCTTCTATATTTCTACAGAGGAAACCAGAGGAGGAGAGCCCAGTAAAGGATGCTGATGCTAAGCAGGCAAAACAGGAAGCCACAGTTAATGGCAGTGGGAGCTCTAGTGCCAGCAACGGAGTTGAGGAGAAGTCACAGGAGGCGAGTGTTAGGATTGTATTGTACTGCAATACGTGGAGGGTAGCGATGTTGTGACTACTTGGATCGCGTTAGGTTGAGCTTCAATTTGTCATTTTTGACCTCTTGTACTGCCTGTTGGTAAAGCTAAATGTCTGATCAAGGAAGAGGGTTGTTTGGCCACAAGGGCAAACTTTTTGGGAGGGGTCTACAAATGACAAAAGGTTGGAGTGTAGTTGCTTGGCTTGTGTTTTTTGCAAATCAGCAACTGTCAGTATTAAAGAAAACTGCAGTACTATGACAATGGCTTTCTTAATGATGAGATTGATTGTCTTAATTTTTACTCCTTCCTTTTGTAGGCTGCTGCCCAGTCAGCTTCTGTGCAGTCTTCAGCGTGATGGGCCTTTTCTTGAAAGACAAGCACGGCATGTCTCCCAACCACCGTCTTTCATAGTCTTTGTTGTAAATAAGATTCATTTTCATATGTTTGTCCAGTTTTGTATACTTGCAGTAAACGAATTTGCAGATGCAAGTTTTGCCTTTTTTCTTAAATTAGTAGAGCTGAGTTGTCATTGCACAATTTAAATCCTTAGCTGAATGGGTTGAGTACAAAACGCAATTTGTTTTTGTGCTGTTGGGTAAAGTCGGGTGTCCATGCACATCTGCAAACATACTGTAGAAGAAAATGAGTAAAAACCATAATTATGTTTAGAAATACACAAACTCAATTTTTTTTTTAAATTCCGACCACCCATTTTCTATACAGCTTATCTTCATTTGGGTGGCAGGTATGCTGGAGCCTATCTCAGCAGACTTCGGCCGGGAGGTGGGGTACATCCTGGACTGGTCGCCAGTCAATCGCAGGGCGCACAGACAAAATTCACACTCACATTCATACCAATGGACAATTTAAAATCACCAATTTACCTAACATGCATGTTTTTGGAATGTGGGAGGAAAGCGGAGTACCCGGAGAAAACCCACGCACGCACGTGGAGAACATGCAAACACCACACAGAGATGCCCAACGGAGATTGGAACCCAGGTCTTCCAGATCTCCTGACTGTGTGGCCAATGTGCTAACCACTCAGTATACGAGATACACATATATATGTAGATATCTATGTTTACACCACACTTTGAACTCCTCAGTGGTGTGCTGTCACCAAAGCCTTCTAATCACACTGACCTACAGTAGTGTTCCAAATAGAAGCAGTTCAATTTGTCCAAAAACGCTGTTTCTGAAGCCAAAGCAAGAAATGGCCACAATTTGGTAGACTCCATGCCTCATGTGCAGCAGTTACAAAAAAACAAACGACAACTAAATATTTAGTGACTCAACGGATAGTCAAATCCTAGAAACCCAAAAGTTTGTACAAAATAGTTGACACTGCTGTTTTCTTGAACCCCGGGGGAGTTCAGAATCGTCAGTGCTGTCGGGGTTCACTTTAATGCTACTTGCAATGGGGCTGTTTCTCTCACCTATCAGTAAAGATGAAAAAGATTGCAACTATTGAGAAGATGGGAGCAGTCTGTGGCCATAACATGCAAAACAATTCCCTAAAATGGTTTGTGCTGCTGCTTGTCTGTCCTTGATGCCCTAATTGGTCAACATCAATGTAGTAGTTTTATACTGGTTCCATTCTCTGCTGGGCATCTGTGTGGAGTTTGCATGTTCTCCCCTTGCGTGTGGGGGTTTTCTCCGCTTTCCTCCAACATTCAAGGTAAGTTCCTTGCATTGTCCAAAGGTATGAATGTGAGTGTGAATGGTTGTCTATATGTGCCCTGTGATTGACTGGCGACCAGTCCAGGGTGTACCCCGCCTCTCGCCCAAAGCCAGCTGGGATAGGCTCCAGCATAGAAGATGGATGGTCGTACTGTCAAGAGACCTTAGTTCCAGTTCAGATAATGCTGTGCTGCTGCAGAGAACTCAAATGTTCAACACACCTCTACAGCGAGAAAGAGTTAAGGACTTGAACTCCTTCCTCTCCCACATCTCCCCTGCCTGGTGAAGGATGTGTGCGCGTGCCTGTGTGTTGCTAGGCAACTATCAAAAGAGACGGAGAACTCTCTAGTGCTGCAATTCACAACTGTTTGTTTGGGACGCACACACGATCCCAGCACAGCTTCCGTTTGGACTTGTGACTTCTGGTCCTCTTTCGGTCAACCAATCAGGACAGGCTAGAGGCGGGCCCGGTGGTTTCCAAGGTTACCCAAGTGATTGACGCGCAGCCTCCTGCAGCGCAGCGCGCAGCAGTGTACCACTGATGCTCCTGCTTCCCTCCGGAGACCGGGGAGAAATCCGGGAAGGAGAAGAGCGAGGATGGCTACGGTCTAAAGTCTTCCCAGGATTTCCTGCACTTATAGGAAAAGATGAACACAAGAAGGCTGAGGTGAGAAGAGAGGAAGACGGGCAATTTGTTGGTGAGAAAGCTCTGCAATACTTTTATCTGTATACATTGGACTGCGTTTGCGTTCCATTGTTCATGCCAGTGTTATGAATTATGGGGTGCGGGCTTCGACAGTTCTGCAATGTTCTGCATGCGTAGGAGTGAGAGTAGGACAGACGGTTCTGTGTGGTGCACTGTATGGACAGTATCTGTCATGTAAAGGCTGAAAGGAAACATAGCAAACACACAATAACTAAACAATATAACAGCATGTGAGTCATATTGGACCCGGGCTTTTCCATTATCTACAGGAGGGGAGGCGGAGTATGAATTACATAATGATATTTTTCTCCATCGTGGAGTTACCAACTATGCAACACTCACGTTCCCTTTATCTCTGAACTTCTAGTGGTGCCTTCTCCAATACAAGACTAGCACATAACATGAAGTTCTCTACTACCGAACTCTCCACCGAGACTCCATTGGTCCCATCACATGTTATAACGTGAGGACTGTAATGCTTGGCACTTGTTATGCGGGGTTCAAGTGCAAGTGCATAGCATGCATTCTACCAGGCGTCCCCAAAACTAAGACGACAGCTGCTTCCTCCATGCCCTTAGGAGGCCGTTTTGCACCATCGGGGACTTTCTGCTAGAATGATTCCCTAGTGGGCGTGCTTTTCATTGCCATCTGAGGACACTGGACTGTTCTGGATCAGGTGGGTTAATGTTAAACATGTAATCAGATATTTTGCAGCTTTTCCGGCTCTTAGTTGCGCGTCCTAGTCCCTGTAGAGGTACTGCCTGCCGGCGTAGGAGGAAACAACACATCTTCACAGCTCAGTCTACTGCAGATATCCAAGCTTCTTTTCTGCTTCAGTAAACAGTATGCAGAGCAGCGGCAAAGCAAAGACGTGAAACAGGAGTCGCAATTTGCAGTATCTTGCAACAAACGTATATGTCAGATACAACGTTTTTCCAAGTGTATTCCAATGATACTTGGCACAAGAAGACACATCTTCATGTACTGTAAAAGTAGTAGTACATCTGAACTTTCAAACAATCATTTGTGTGCATCCAGCAGCCTAAAACTACAGACCTGACAATCCTTTCAGCCAAGTTTTATAATTCTGTGGCAGCAAAAGCAGTAAGTATCAACATGTGGCACTTAAAGTATCAACAGAAAAACAGTAACAGCGAACTTCACTTACTTTGTGAACAGGTGAGTGGCTAGATGCATGGATTTTTATTGCGTATGTGAGAGAAAAGCACCACAAAATATACTCCAGAAAATCCCGTTTTGAAGGACTAGGGTGGACCCCAACTGTATTTTGTTCTTTATGTGACCTTCATATGAAACAAGCTACAGCGACATTGTTATTATTATTGTTATTAACATTGTTACGCCCAAGAACTTCTTGCTTGGCATAGTGACACCTTACCACATCGACCGGCTACTAGCTGGTTACCAACTAAGTTTAAACACTGCCACGCCCACAGTGCATCACTACGCTATATATTGGAAGCTGTATCCACTGCTGCTGTCTTTTTGCTTTAGAGTTTGGAAAAGTTAATGCCAGGTATCGGCGTTGGTTTCTATTTTGCTATGTGAAATCAATGCGCCCAAGAAGGAATTTCCGGGAATGCTTAAAACGACCAAAGTACGGCAAAAATACGTATAGTATTACATATTATCTTGAATGAGTCAGTGTTTCTGATCACGGTTAGGCCAGCAGAGAAAGGCTTGCTGGCTCTGACTGCATACCACTGATGGCCACTGGAGGGAAATGAATACAAGACAAGTTAAAAATCATATTGGAATCTTAAACACTTGTTATTATTGGATTTAGGTGAATAAATGTATACATTTGATTTAATTATGATTACATTAAAAATACATTCAAACTTGTGGCCCATTTTTTGTTGTTAAAAGTCACGGAAGATCGTTGTAAACTTTCTGGGAAGTATGTTTTGCATTGTTGCGACATTTGGAAAGGTGCTTACGGTATGTTTTTAGAAACCCCACATGAGCGTGTGGCGTGGGAATGAACTCAAAGCAAAGCAAAGATATGATGGGCATAACTCAGCGTACAGCAAGTAACCCCGATTTCAAGGCAATAGACTGCGTGTCTGTGTGTAGTTACTGTGTGCTTGCGGCACTCTTGGATAATGACAAGGTGAGCAATAAGCGAGGATGTGAAAAGGGAGCAAACAAAATGACATATGAGAAAAATTTCCATCATCGATCCAAATGGAGTCAGAAACGTCCCCACAGCGACAGACTTTGCAGTGACGCCGGCAATAAATTCATCACATAATCCATCCATCGCTGTGTTCATTGTGAATCAACAGCCATTTTGTTTACAGTTTTGTACACCTCCACTGTTCAGGGCTCACTATAATTTCCAATGTATTCAAATATGTAAAACGCTAATGTTCAGAGCTGTGTGGTTACATTCTAAACAAACCACCCTTTTAATGCAATTATTAGGCTCGTCAATGTCTCGTTCTTCTTTAAATAAATTGTTCAATTCCGGCGGTCTTTTGAATATTGAATAGAAAACCAGAGAGCTTTGCAAATGAAATATTGAAACATGAATGATGAATCAGTAAAAGCTATTTAAAATGAGCACCATTGCCCTTTTTTCTGAGCATAAGCAACGGAAGGTGAGGCCCCCCCTTCTCGGCCCCCATTATACTCAGAGTGTTATATCCATGTAATTACCAGGTCACAATTTTTGCTTTTGATTGTTTAGGAAATGACTTACAATAGTGAAAAGGTCAGTAGACTGTGTAGTCTGTAAATACTATAAATAAATATAAATAATACGAATGTCATACACAGTCGTCCCTCGCCATTTTGCAGTTGGCATCACTCCACCGAGGTTTCAAAATATAGTTTTTATTATACATCCTGCTGTTTTGCGACTAGAATATGGTGTTTCAGTTGTCAAAACATGCATACTTCCGCAAAGTTTATGTAATTTTGCCCAAGGAAGCATTTTGGGGCATAAAAATGGCAAAATCAACGGAAATATCAGGCATTAAAAGGACGCATTGAAAGACACTGACATAGTATTCTGCACTGGTCACCAAGGCTATGTTCACACCGCAGCGCACTTGCCCTCAGGTCTCATTCCTATGTGGATATAAATCGGATATGCGTGCGGTGCGACTCACCGACGCTGGCAAAAGTTCCTCTCAACCAAAAGCGTTTTTTAGAAGGTGAAAGTGAAAAGCAGCTCTCGGCAATGTCTCAGCACTCCACCCGCACGCGACTGGGAACAGACGTGGCAACAAGTCCACACGGAATCTTCAAGTATTGACTCCTGTTGCATGAAATTCTTGATACTGCCACAAACGGGTTAAGGAGAACATGCTAGTAATGGACCGATACTGAAATGTTGATATCTCCGATACCAGCTCTTTGCGATCTAAAGGCGATTCTGAAATCAAAATAGTGATATTTCAGATATATGATTTGCCTGATGTATATTAGCTTGGCTAAATTGTAAACCACCACAATACCTCAGTATACTTTGTGGTTTAGAATAAATCAATAAATGACTGTGATGTTTTGTATTCCTTGTGCTTTGATTTGAAATACTGGACTCTGCGTTTAAAAGTTTACCCGACACATTAGGTGAGTTTGACGCAGTATTGAATTGGTATCACCGAAACCAGCTTGAATTTTACCCAGTATTGAATCAGAAATGACATAATTGGTATCGCACATCACTGAAGTGCACACGGAAGTGCAAGTGATGCCGTGCTTCTGTGCATGCACGTCACTTTCCAGGCGCATTTGCTTGGTAATGTGAAGCACCACATAAAAATGGGATTTTAAACAAAATATGCAGCTTGGGAATCCAACCCTGCAGTGTGAACGTAGCCTAGGTATCAGTAATGTTCGGTGAGCCACGCAATCATGATCGGCGAAACGACAGGCGTCGATTCAGGTTTGAATGATCACAACGCAGGCCCAACAATCCCAAATACGTGTCGGTAACAAAACCTGGGTTCATGTTGCAGCTGCAACCCACAGCAAACTGAAACTCCACTGTGAGCGCCTGACGTCACTTCCTGTCTGCCACTTCCTGTCTGCCACTTCCTGTCTGCCACTTCCTGTCTGCCACTTCCTGTCTGCCACTTCCCGTCTGCCACTTCCTGTCTGCCACTTCCTGTCTGCCACTTCCTGTCTGCCACTTCCTGTCTGCCACTTCCTGTCTGCCACTTCCTGTCTGCCACTTCCTGTCTGCCACTTCCTGTCTGCCACTCCCTGTCTGCCACTTCCTGTCTGCCACTTCCCGTCTGCCACTTCCTGTCTGCCACTTCCTGTCTGCCACTTCCTGTCTGCCACTTCCTGTCTGCCACTTCCTGTCTGCCACTCGCCTAGGGCAAACATTCCCAGCAACACACACGAGCACTAGGCACGGGCCAGTATGATAACCTTTGGCAAAAATATCACGGTTTGACTGTATTACAATTACAGCTCTACATTGTGTTCTTTTGAAATATCTTTATTCAAAATAAATAAATAAATAAAATGCTGTTCTCAACTCGGACTGTTGTGGGTATTCCTGCGAGTCACAACACAATAAATCAATTCATTTCCTCAATTTAAAAACACGAAGAAAAACGCAAATAAATGTGTAACATTATGATTTCATCGTGGTGAACGTGCACGGCACACTTTTCCACAAGCGTCCGTTTCCAGGTTCGTGTCAGGATTGTTACTATCTACTGAGACGTCGCTTATGGTTATTATGGTGTTTACTAGTTTACATCGCTTATCCTCGACTCCTGACTCTTTCTGAATCACATCTTCACATTTGGTGACCCTCACATGACTAACAAGTCGACTGGCAACAACAGCGCTGCTGTAGCAAATGCTGCTCAATGCTAATGAGACCTTCCTGACACAACCCTCCATTTGAGGGACATGAAACGTATTTTCATTTGGGTGTGACCAGGATGGACAGGATTAAAAACATAATTTTGATCCCTGAACACCATGCTGGCTTAACAAGTAGTGGCAGCCGCAGCGACAGGACAATACAGCGAATACTGGGATTGAGAACGTCCCTTATCAGTTTGAATGTAAAAATGTAGTGGTTTAGAAACCGTGACTTTTCCATACTGTGTATACATTGAAACCAGTAACTGGCCCATGCCTACCGAGCACAAGTCTCATTTATGCCTTAAACTGCTTATCTACTCTTATTCTACTATGTTGGGTAATATAAGCGTAAAGGCGACTCTAGGGGTGTTAGTTCATGTCTATAGGACTCTAATAATGTTAAAAACTGTATTTCGATGATTTGTTATGCTCTAACTGCGAATATATTCAACTTCTGAATAAGCAATTCCGCTTTGCTGAAACTCAACTTATCACGGTCGGGTCTGGAAACAATTAACTGCAACAAACAAGAGATTTCTGTAGTTAGATTTTTCACACTAAAAATTCATTTTACACGCATTTTGTTAGTAAATCAATTTAAACAACAACCAGATTTGAGGGTGTACCCCACCTCTTGACGGTCTCCCATTTAGCTTTGGAAGTATTCTCCTTGGAGAATAAAAAGCACATGTTCCCCCACCCATTCCCAAGACAGGAAAATTCCCCTTTTCCACCCAAATTAACATGAAGTCAATTATTATCATTATGACGATAATTATCATATTGGCCGCCGGCATAACCAGCTCGGGGACATTTGATCTGATCGATCACACCGATCGAGAGTGTGACTCAGGAGTACAAAAATGAAAAGTACAAGATTTGTGTGAAAGATACTCTCCAGTGACCGGGAGTTTGAAGTATCGCCAACGGCGTGGACAACAGTGGTTGGGTACTCTGTGTGCTTTCCTCTATTCATTATATTTCCTTCATTGGTATGATTCCCAACCAGTATTTAAAACAAGTGTAAGAACATTGTTGGCTTAATAAAGTTACAGTTTGTGGAGATAATGTAATGATTAGATGGTTAAATGAGCTCGTTTGGTTTCCTCCTATTTGGCTTGTAGGTTTCCATAGCACCGGAAAGAGAGATATTCATCCCACACAGTTTCTCCTGCGAGCTTCCAGCCCTTTTCTGTTGGTTCCAGTCATTTGCGGCGTTCCTCTTCCCGTCGTTTTCCTTCATGCGTGCTGGAGTGTTCATCATTGCGTGACAATATTGTTTCTTTCTATTCTATCTTATTGTAAATGTGTGCATTTTGCGTTAGTTGATTAGTCGAGTACAAATATGCAGATATGTTCTGTTCAACATGGCAAGTCGGATCACTGTCCACCCACACACAGGATGCCCTACACACACACACACACACACACACACACACAGAAGCAAACACCTTCTGATTGACTCTTCAGACCTTTACAAGTTGTTGATCATCTGATACATGGGAAACAAATTGTTCAATAAATTAGTGCTGGAATGAAAAAAGAGCAGAATTTTAGGGTTTGAGATTTACCTTTAAAGGCAGCAACAGTTGCAGTTACAGTGAACAATTACATCACCAACGCCTGACGGATGAACTGGGGAAATTTGCCGTTTCATTCTCTTCTTCTGTTGCATGCTGTCAATCATTGTGGCAATGAGTGCAGTGTCAGACTGCTCGTCTTTTTGTCTTTTCTCCTGCCTTGGGCTTACTTGGCGTGATGCGGCTGCAATGCACGGCCTTTGCTCATTTGCTGAAAATGCGCTCCCCACCCCCTTGCGCGAAATGGGGCCCACCATGAATTATGGAGCCCTAGCGCGCGTAGATGCTCAGATGCTGTCAGAGTTGTCTGCGCATCCCAGTATTTAGCTCTACTTTAACAGATTCAATTAAGATGAAGCATTGTTGTGTTTGGAAGGGCATGATGACTGATGCAGCGCCGCATTTCCTACTCTAACTTTATACTTCTCCAAGAGAAAGTCACACTTCCCGTAACTTGATAAACTATATCTACAATATGCCTGCAGGGGAAAAGTCATACAAAAAATGTAATAAACAAAAGTGATAGAAATGAAGAGGTGGCAAAAGGGTCAACGCTAATGAGCAATCAGTACGTGCGACATGTAATGAACCGTTCAAAGTGCCCTGCAGTGCGCCCTTGATAAGTCCTCGCTCTACCGCTGTGATCTAAGTGTTTAAGTGATATGATCAAAAGACAAACATATTCATTTCTTATATCAGTCAGTTCGTTGCCTCGTTTAGCTAGACCAATATTTTTTGAATGCAGAATATTTTGTTGCGTGACACTCACCAGCGGAACAAATCAGAGCCAGGCCTTTTGACCCGCCCGTGATGCAATCATCTTACAACGTACACGCGCCGTGTTTTTTCCCGTCATTTATCAACGTTAAACAAACATCACGCAAAGTACGTGATACGAACTGCAATCGCCGGCGTAGTGACAGCGCTCCCATCCATACAGTGCTCTTCACGTACGGACACATGACCTCTTTTTCATTTTGTTGATGATAATTCACAAGTCTCATCCTGCATTGCATCTCTCCTTCTCGCTCCTCTCCCCACTGTGCTAATTAGTATCCATGGTAACAGAGTGTTGCTGAGCTGATTGTCAGGCTGCCCACTCTGCCTCATGCATAACCCCACACAAATATGCATTGGACACAAACAATGTGCTTTCCAATTCATTCTGCCCTTCAGCGTCCCTCTCATATGGCAAGTATCCATACTGTAGCGTGTCCCCCGATTTTTAAATAATGGTACAGTCAGTAGCCCAAGCCCAGTGTTATACAGTACATAGCAAAACATACAAGTGGTGAAAAGAAACTCGAGAAACACTCCAAACTCAATCCAACAGGACGTGCATGAAGAAGCTAGCCCACTCAGGGCAGTGCAGAGACAAAGACAGAAACAGAAATACCAAAGTAGGTTAGAGCAGAGCATTCTGGGAACACAGGATACCCCCTGGGCTTCTGCAAGACACACTCTTCTTTCTTCTTCCCATCCTTTCAAGATTTGATTCTTTCTTTCACCATTTCCCCCCTACACTCCCTTCGTCGCACAATTGTCAGATTTCTTATGTGATGTAATGCAAGACATTCTCATAGGTGAGAAAAAACCCCAAAATCTGGTCATTTGTCTTCACATTCTGCTGTAGTTTCACTTGAGGGGGACCTGTTATGCTCATGTTGGAGCCTTTGAGTCCTGGACTCCTACAGAGCAGCTACACACAATAACCCGCACAGAAAGCTTTCTAGATCTCCCGGACTCTACTCCTCTTCCTGCAGTGTTTCCTGCCTCGGGCCTGAACAGATCTGTGTGATTTACTCCGCACCCGGCCCTCCTCCAGATACGCCTCCCACCTAGACCGCTACGCTGTAAATGGTCACACTCCCTAGGACTTCCACGCACCCGCCACACAGTTGCCGAACACCACTCCCGAATTTGGCCCGCCTGGGGGTTAGTAGTAAACAGCAATTCAACTTTTTCAAATGTCCGCTGTTAAAGTCTATTAGCAGTTCCAGACATTTTGAGCTTGTAACTTGCATGCATGCAGGTAACACTCCCTGTATGCACGCTCTATAATGCTACACAGACAACCGCTTTGGTCACAAAAGAACCATGGTTAGGACACTGATAAATTGTTACTTAAAGCTTGCTTTTCTGACTCTTCACCACGAGTAACGTTGGAAAAGTCTCGCACCTCAGCAACAGTTTGGCGGATAGTTCCGCTTCGTATTGCAACACAAAATTCGCTTTCCCTCACACACAAACAAACATTTCCTGGGAGCCGCTGCTCAACATTGCCCATATAAGTAAGTCCGGGTTGCGTGACATCACTGGAACACAGCGTGTAGAGCCATCCAAAACTGCTGTCAGGGCTCACTTCCAAGTGCACGAACCTCATAATCAGATGTGTTGGCAGTATGACAGTACAACATTGTAACAATATTTATAGGTCCCTTTTAATGCTTTCATCCTTGTCCTGGCATACAAATGTTCACGCTCTCCATGCTCATGCTGTCCCACTTGGAGGCCCTATGTGGTGTCAGTGTCCACCCCATCCACCCATAGATCCATTTTTCTATACCCTTAGTCCAATGTCCAAAGTGCATTCTATAAATACAATAAATGTTTTTATTTTGTTTTAATTTCAAGTCAAAATAGTAAGAGAAAGGAGGTGTAATCTTGTAGTTCTACAAGAATAATATAATATTATGAGAAAAAAAGAAGGCCATTTTAGTGGCATAAATGCCCTGGGTGTCCGGAGGGTACCCCACCTCTCACCCAAAACCAGCTGGGATGGGCCCCAGCATACCCTAGATAGTGGCATAAAGTGAAAATACTGTATTCATGAAATAATGTGGGTTTTTAAATGTTGTTTAACAATAAAAAAAAGTTGTAATTTTAACTCGTTTCCAGAAAAAGTTACAAAAAATGTTACAACAATAAAGTTCAAATATTCCGCATAAGGTCATTATTACGAGACGAAAACTTACAACAATAAAGTTGTACGGACAATTTGGAGTCTCTAATTAGCCCAACAGCCATATGTTTGGAGCGCTACATATATTACTGTTGTTTTCTTGAATATTAGGAGTAATGTATTTGGATAATAATCTGGAGAAATCTTGTATCCAACAACACCGATGGTGATTCGATGCGCCGCATCAAACGCAAGTTCACATCATTTTCATGTTATTATTTATGTGTAATAGAGGGTTGATTGAATTAGTCCTTACTGATACTACCTGTAAAAACTACTTCTTTTCTTCAGCTTTTATTCCTGGTTTATTGGACCTCGTTGCCATCGGAGTTGAAGTCAAGTTTTCAAACTGTGTTAAAAATAAGAGCACTATACAGTATTAGGTTCCAGCGCTGGGGTTTACATCAAAAAGGAAGATTGATGAAAAGCCCAGAATGAAGGTACACAGAGTCTATACATAAGATGTTGCGTCCCTCTGAAAAGTAAAAGTTAAGATTTTGTGAGAGAGTGAGAAGAATGTATATTTTGTTTGTCTGCCTCTTAAAGTGTTTTTGTAGTCACATGACACTCTGATTGTGCTATGTGAGTGTGTCTCAAGAGTGCCTTGTAACAGAAGTTATAGACGGAATCTAAAGTGTTCTCGTTGGATCTTGTTGTGTTGCACAACTCCCAGCCTGTTTTATTCATCGATTCATTCTCTACAGAACGATTCTCTCTACAGGATTTTCTAGCAATGTATGCAGAGGCCGACACCCCGTTAGAAAAGTCATCCAAGCTCCATCCGTTTCTGAAATACTGGACAAAATTGCCCGATGATGTATTGCATCGATAAATAGAAAAACATTATATTTACTTGAGAAAAGTACTCACGTATTGCTGGTGAAATAAGTATAAGTATAAGTATGTATAAACCAAACAAGCATTCACACTTTCATTTGCACCGTGACAGCTTGAAAACAACACACTTCTATAACTTCTCTTTTTGTACAAAAGACATTATTCTATGATTTGATGAGGTAATCCTTTTCCTTTTGGGACCATAACCAGAGTGGAGTGCCATTGTGGATTCTGCTCCACTGGGCACCAACGCATCACGTGGCAAAATTACCCTCGCTCTTCTTCTTCCCTTCCCCTCTGCGTCCTCCTCCATTCTCCCCTCTCCTCATACCCTTCTAGTCTCAGCTCTAGAGGCACGCTCATGATCGGGATGTTTAGATGACTTTCCTTCACTGCCTTTCTCCAGCCCAGTAATGCACATAAAGAATGCAAGTGGCTCTTTCAGCATGCAAGCCATTCATTTGTGTATGTGTTTTTATGTATATTCTTCTGTGTGTGTGTGTGTGTGTGTGTGTGTGTATGCTGGGCCTTTTCACTGTGTGACCGTCCCAGAAAGGCACACCTCAGGGAGTTGTGTTCCACTTGAACTCTTTTATGCCACAATGTTTGGTAGGATGGTTCGGACAAAGGGCGCAAAATAGAGACAGACGAGTTTATGAACAGTCTGAGATATAAAAGCCATACATGCAATTTGATTGCATAATTTTTTTAATGTTTTTTTTAATAATTTTAATTATGTGTTTTGGGTACCTGGAGCCTTGGCCATTTAGTGTGGCTTTAGGTAAGCACTAATGAATTAAAGAGTATATCAGGCTATATGGAAAGGAGAGGCTTTTGAAGGTCAACCCATTAAAATAAAGTAGTATAGTGGTGTATATTAATAATTCTTATCACCCTTTCACCATGTTTTTTGCTATACATCAGTGAATATAAATATTGTTACATCTCCAGACCAGACTGACTGAATTCACATATAGTAAGAAAAGCAAGACAGTTGTCCTTGTCACTTTGTGGTTCTATTATTTTTCAAAAACATATGTGTTAATAAATCATGCTGTACAAACAGATTTGTACGTGTAAGCCACACCAAACTATAAACCGCACTTCATAAACGGGCATATTGTGGCTACCGGGGAGATGGAGAAAGAGGAGCCCTGCTCTGGCCTCTGGGCACCTCTGGCAGAGGCAGCTGAAGGATCTTGTCATATCAGTGAAATGCTTTGCTGGGATGAAATGCTATTAAAATCGCTGCAGGTTTTTTATTTTAAACTTGCATTTTTGTTAGCTCCTTTTGAGTGTTAAGTTGCTGTGTTAAGATTTTAGCGTTCTTTGTAATATCCATCCATTTTCTATGCCACTTATCCTCATTAAGGTCACGGGTACGCTGGAGCCTATCCCAGATGACTTTGGTGCACCCTGGACTGGTCCCCAGTCAATCGCAGCTTTGTAGAATAAAATTTAAAATTGAAATGTTTTACACTTGAATGATCTGCATTTATTGGCCGTTACTGTCAAACGTCTGGGCAGTGCTTGCGCAAACCTGAAACGAGCTTCCGGTTAGGCGGAATGACCCTGGACCTAAAGTCGATCATTGTGTTTGTGCATGTAGGTGGAAACCCATTTTCCGGTCCTACTACCTTAAGAAGGTGTTATTTACCAGGGCCCATTGCACATTCTTTCCGGAAACAAAAGTACAATAGACATGATGGGAACTCGGAGGCCGGTGGACAGCATACTAGATGGCTGTGCTTGATAAAATCGGACTAGGCTGCACACGTGTAGTACTTTGGTTTGGTTTGCGCGGGATGACCACTGTTAGATAAACATGCAAGCAGAATAATAAACCTGACCTGAATTTTTACTACTGTTTGGTCAGTCAGATGAACACAAATCAAAATGATTCTCTGGTTTGTGCTTAGATGTTCTGATGGTCTGAACTTGAACTGCGTGTTCTTCTTTTCACACAGGACATATGTACCTACATGACTTCAGCAGCAAGAATCAGCAAGAATACTGCTGCCTATAGGAAACTCAAAAAAACCAGAGACCAAACACTCAACATTCAACATGTTCGCATTCAACCCATAAGCTCTGGCCTGGGTGGAGGGAGAGATGAATCTGACCAACCAAAGGGTGTCACCTGGAGATATAGACTCCACCCATCACTGATATCCAGGGTGACAGCAAGACCTCGTCGCCTACACCAGCATCTCATTGGCCCACGGCACAGGTAGGCGATAATGAGGGGAGCTTTTGTTTCTGGTGTGTCAGAACCAGCACCTTTTTGGTTAGCACCTTTACTGATGAGAAGAAAGATGCTACTAAATTTGTGATAGACATGGGCAGAGGAACTGTAGAAATTGCAGGTAGATAAAACTGAAGACATAATAACAAACCATGTGCTGATTTTTTTGTTTTACCAAGTACATCCACATTTTGAGGGTTTTTATGTATTGTATCCAAAACATCTTGCCTTTGTTTTTCAGACAAAAGTAAAAATTTTGAGGGGCGCTACAGCAGCCTTCACAATAATAGCAGTCCAATGTGACTAACCAGTTTAATCAACTGTAGTATATTTTTATTGCTACATGGCAAACAAGTTACCAGTAGGTCCAGTAAATTCTTGGAAAACAAACAAGACCCAGTATTCATGATACGCACGCTCTTAAGGCTGAGCAACTGGGCAATTAGTTGAAAGGGGAAAGCTAAAATTATCTCCAATCCCTTAAAACGGAGAGCAAAACCAGAGACACGTGGCAGTAAACAGAAGACAACTATCAAAATGGATGAAAGAAAAACCAGAATGGCAAAGGCTCAGCCAATGATCAGCTCCAGGATAATCAAAAACAGTCTGGAGTTTCCTGTAAGTACTGTGACAGTTAGAAGACGTCTGTGTGAAGCTAATATAGTTACAAGAATCCCTTGCAAAGTTCTTCTTTAAAATAAAAAAAAAGCATGTTCAGAAGAGGTTCCAATTTGCCAAAAAACACATCAACTGGCCTAAAAAGAAATAGAGGAACATTTTGTGGACTGATGAGAGTAAAATTGTTCTTTTTGTGTCAAAGGGTCGAAGACAGTTTGCGAGACCCCCAAACTCTGATTTCAAGCCACGGTACACAGTGAAGACAGTGAAGCACGGTGGTGCAAGCATCATGGTATGGGCATGTACTGTATATCCTACTGTGGTGCTGGTCCTATTTACCGCATACCAGGGATTATGGATCAGTTTGCAGATGTCAAAATACTTGAAGAGGTCAAGTTGCCTTATGCTGAGGAGGACATGTCCTTGAAATGGGTGTTTCAACAAGACATTGACCCCAAACACACTATTAAACCAGCACAATCTTGCTTCCAAACCAACAAAATGGATGTTATGGGGTGGTCAGGCCAATCCCCGGACCTTAATCCAAATGAGAACTTGTGGGGTGACATCAAAAATGCTGTTTCTGAAGCAAAACCAAGAAATATGTAATGAATTGCGGAACAATCTTTGAGTGGAATAACAGCTGAAAGGTGCCAACAGGGGGGTAACTCCATGCCACACAAATGTGAAGCAGTTCAATATTAGTTTAGTGATTCACAGGATTGCCAAATCCTAGAAACAAAAAGTTTGTACAAAATAGTTTTGAGTTTGTAAAGTCAACGGCAGACACTGCTATTTTTTTGAAAACTCCCCTTTCAACTAATTGCCCAATTGCACAGCCTTAAGAGCGTGCATATCGTGAATGCTGGGTTTGTGTTTGAGAATCTACTGCATCTACTGGTAACATATTTGCCATGTAACAATAAAAATATACTAATAACAGTGATTAATCTGGTTAGTCACATTGGACTGCTATAATTTTGAACACTACTGTACATGCTTGTCTTTAGGTAGTAATGAGTCAACCATGTCCCTCTTGGTGCCTTGTGGGTGGTGTCCCAGGAGTGGGCTACGGGCTAGGCTTAGTACAGTCTGAGCAGGAGCTTGGTTTGCATTGTCGGCAGTAAGTTGAGCCTGTTCACGGTGAACATTGACCACCTTTATGACCTTTTGCAATTTAGATAGATTCTGGCTATTACCAAAAGAGTATTTTACATACATACAGTATTTAACATATGGCCGCTAGGTGGCTTAGTGGTTTGCACAGTCAGGACATGGGTCCGTATCTCCGTTTGGGCATCTTTGTGGAGTTTGCATGTTCTCTCTGTGCATCCATGGGTTTTTCCCACATTCCAAAAAATATACATGTTAATTGAATTTGAAGGTATTTGAAATTGAAGGTATGAAACTGAGTGTGAAAGGTTGTTTGTCTATATGTGCCCTGCAATTAGTTGGTGACCAGTCTGGGATGTACCCTTGCCCGAAGCCAGCTAGGATAGGCTCTAGCATACCCGCTCCACCCTGTTGAGGCCGAGCAGCATAGAAAATGAATGAATGAATATTTTACATACAATGGCCCCAAGTGCAGGGGTTCTCACATGCAAATTTTAAAGGTCTATAAGTACAATATTCAACCCATGTGCCATAATACTGTTATAATTAAAACAAAATGTACTTTCAAAACAACAACACAAATATACAGTCAATCATACAGTATACAGTTGATCCCCATTTTTTGCAGGTGTTACTTCCAAGACCACCAGCGAATGGTGAAAATGGATAAACCCATAAAATATTTTTGGCACACAATGTGTTATATTGTTGTACACCTCATCTGAATTATCACGTACAGCAATCCCTCTCTTATCTTTTAAATAACTTACATTTGTATTTTTGAAAACACATTTTTATAAATTGTTAATTTAGGGAAAAAAAACTATAAAATTTGCTTAAATATGCATTTTTTTAAATAATATGCCATACCAACCACATGATCACCAACAGCATGATTTGATAAATTACAAAAAAATAAAATAAAAAAAAAAAAAAAAAAATTTTTTAAACTAGTGATGTTATGAGAAACAAACAAAACAACAAATAAAGTTGTAATTCTTGAAAAATTAGGTTGCGAAATTTTTTTTATGGGAATATAGTCAAAGTATTATGGTAATAAAGTTATAACTAGGAGAAGAAAATCTACAAGAAAAAAGGTGAAATAATTGTATAAACAAAAAAAAAGCAGAAATAGAAAAAACAGCTGTAATTTGAATAAAGTCAAATAGTTTTAGTAATAATTAAAAGTTTGTTTTAAAATCAAAATATTTAAATAAAAAGTAATATTTAAACGAGAACATTAGTTATATTATGAGGAAAAATAATGTCCTTTCAGTAGCATAAATTTGTAATATTAAAGAAAAAATATGTTGTTTTTTAAGTTAATGTCACAAGAAACAAACAAAACAAAATAGTTGCATTTTTTTGTAAAATTAGGTTAGAGAGAAAGTTACAATATTATGGAAATAAAGTCATAATATCACGAGAAGAACATATATGCTGTAAGTATTTTGGAAATGCAATAACACTCCTCCCTGAGTCGCCACCTTATCGTGGTCGAGGAGTTTTTTCGTGTACCAATGATCCTAGGAGCTAAGTTGTCAGGGGCTGTCATGCCCCTGGTAGGTCACCCATGACAAACAGGTCCTAGGGGAGGGACCAGACAAAGAGTGGCTCAATACACCCCAATGATGCAAAATAACAATGGACTTCGTTTACCCTCGCGCAGACGCCGGTCATCGGGGCCCCCCCTCTGGAGCCAGGCCTGGAGGTGGGGCACAATGGCGAGCATCTGGTGGCCGGGCCTGCACCCATGGGGCCCGGTCGGGCACTGCCCAAAAAGGTAACGTGGATCCCCCCTCCCATGAGCTCACCACTCGTGGGAGTGGCTAAAGGGGTCGGGTGGAAAGAGAGCTGGGTGGCGGCCGGTCGCAGGGGCCTTGGCGGTCCGATCCTCGGCTACAGAAGCTTGCTGTCGGTACGTGGAATGTCACCTCTCTGGCGGGGAAGGAGCCTGAGCTGGTGTGTGAGGTGGAGAAATTGGAGAAATAGATATAGTCGGACTCACCACAACACACACCAAGGGCTCTGGAACCAGTCCTCTCGAGAGGGGCTGGACTTCATTCCACTCTGGTGTTGCCGGCAATGAGAGTCGACGGGCAGGAGTGGCAATCCTTGTTGCCGCCCGGCTCCAAGCCTGCACGTTTGAGTTTAACCCAGTAAACGAGAGGGTAGTTTCCCTACGCCTTTCGGGTGGGGGGACGGGTCCTGACTGTTGTTTGCGCTTATGCACCAAACAGCAGTTCAGAATACCCGCCCTTTTTGGAGTCCTCAGAAGAAGTACTAGAGAGTTCTCCCTCGGGGGATTCCCTTGTGTTGCTGGGTGACTTCAACGCTCATTTTGGTAACGACAGTGAGACCTGGAAAGGTGTGATTGGGAAGAATGGCCCCTCTGATCTTAACCCAAGCGGTGTCTTGTTATTGGACTTCTGTACTAGTCACGGATTGTCTATAACGAACACCATGTTCAAGCATAAGGGTGTCCACATGTGCACTTGGCACCAGAACACCCTGGGCCGCAGTTCGATGATTGACTTTGTAGTTGTGTCATCGGACTTGCGGCCACATGTTTTGGGTGAAGAGAGGGGCGGAGCTGTCAACTGATCACCACCTGGAGGTGAGTTGGTCCTGATGGTGGGGGGGATGCCTGTCAGATCTGGAAGACACGAACGCATTGTGAGGGTCTGATGGGAACGTCTGGCAGAGTCCCCTGTCAGAAGGAGTTTTAACTACCACCAACGGGAGAGCTTTGACCATTTTCCGAGGGAGGCAGCGGACCTTAACTCAAGGTGGGCGATGTTTCGTGCCTCCATTGTCGATGCGGCCGATCGGAGCTGTGGCCGTAACGTGGTCGCTGCCTGTCGTGGCGCTAAACCCAGAAACCGTTGGTGGACACCAGTGGTGAGGGATGCCGTCAAGCTGAAGAAAGAGTCCTATCAGGCCGTTTTGGCGCATGGGACTCTGGAGGCAGCTAACAGGTACCAGAAGGCCAAGCGCTCTGCAGCTCTGGCAGTCGCTGAGGTAAAAACCCGGACATGGGAGGAGTTCGCAGAGGCCATGGAAAACGACTTCCGAATGGCTTCAAAGAGATTCTGGACCACCATCCGCCGTCTCCGGCGGGGAAAGCAGTGCACAGTCAACACCGTGTCTGGTGGGGACGGTGTGCTGCTGAACTTGATTCGAGATGTTGTGGACCGGTGGAGGGAATACTTTAAAGACCTCCTCAATCCCACCGACACGCCTTCCAACATGGAAGCAGTGCCTGGGGACTCTGAGTCGGGTTCACCTATCTCTGGGGCTGAGGTCACTGAGGTGGTCAAAAAGCTCTTTGGTGGCAAGGCCCCGGGGGTGGATGAGATCCGGCCGGAGTTCCTTAAGGCCCTGGATGCTGTGGGCATGTCTTGGTTGACACGACTCTGCAGCATCGCGTGGATGTCGGGGTCGGTGCCTCTAGGCTGGCAGACCGGGGTGGTGGTCCCGCTTTTCAAGAAGGGGGACCGGAGGGTGTGTTCTAACTATCGTGGGATCACACTCCTCTACCTTCCCGGTAAGGTCTATTCAGGGGTTCTGGAGAGGAGGATCCGCGGACTAGTCAAATCCGGAGGAGCAGTGTGGTTTTTGTCCTGGTCATGGAACTGTCAAACAACTCTATACTCTCTGCAGGATCCTTGAGGATGCATGGGAGTTTGCGCAACCAGTCTACATGTGTTTTGTGGACTTGGAGAAGGCATTGGACCGTGTTCTTCGGGGAATACTGTGGGGAGTGCTCCGGGAATATGGGGTATCGGACCACCTAATCCAGGCGGTTCGTTCCCTGTATGACAGGTGTCAGAGTTTGGTTAGCAATGCCAGCAAATAAGTCGGACCCGTTTCCAGTGAGAGTTGGACTCCGCCAGGGCTGTCCTTTGTCACCGATTCTGTTCACTACTTTAATGGACAGAATTTCTAGGTTCAGCCAGGGCGTTGAGGAATTTCAGTTTGGTGGCCGCAGGATTCGATCTCTGCTTTTTGCAGATGATGTGGTCCTTTTGGCTTCATCGAGCCTTGACCTTTAACTATCACTGGATCGGTTTGCAGCTGAGTGTGAAGCGGCTAGGATGAGAATCAGCACCTCCAAGTATGAGTCCATGGTTCTGGCCCGGGAAAGGGTAGAGTTCTATCTCCGGGTCGGGGATGAGGTTCTGCCTCAAGTAAAGGAGTTTATTCATTCAGGACTTGTTCATGAGTGATGGAAGGATGGAACGCGAGATGGAGAGTCGGATTGGTGCAAAGTCCACAGCGATGCGGACTCTGCACCGGTCTGTCGTGGTAAAAAGAGACCTAAGCCGACAGGCAAAGCTCTCGATTTACCGGTCGATCTACGTTCCTACCCTCACCTATGGTCATGAGCTTTGGGTAATGACCGAAAGGACAAGATCGCGGGTACAAGCGGCCGAAATGAGTTTTCTCCGCAGGGTGGCTGGGCTCTCCCTTAGAGATCTATCTTCGGGAGAGACTCGGAGTAGAACCGCTGCTCCTCCGCATTGAGAGGAGTCAGATGAGGTGGCTCGGGCATCTGGTTAGGATGCCTCCCGAACGCCTTCCTGGGGAGGTGTTCAGGGCACATCCAACCGGTAGGCAAGAGCTGGCAAGAGTTAGACGAAGTGGCCAGGGTGAGGAACGTCTGGGCTTCCTTGCTTAGGTTGCTGCCCCCGCGACCCGACCTCGGATAAGCGGAAGAAAATGGATGGATGGATGGCAACTTCTTAGCATATCTATCTGCGATCTACATGTGCTGCTTTACAAAATATCAAAGTGACTTTTGCACCCTTTCATTTTTCAGTTTTGCCCAGGGTGGAAAGTTTTTGGACACCGTTGGAATATGTTAATTAGATTTATCTGTAACACTCTAACGGACATTGTTTCCTTTGTGAACAAAGTTCTGGTATTAGTAACATCATGAAATGTGATTTTAGGATGTTTGTGCGAATAAGTAGTTGTTTGAGTGTATCCTTTTCATTATGTAGGTTTATTCTCCACATGCCCTTATTCTCTCTTGTTCATTATCCCCTGTTGCCACGGTAACCCCTCCTAATTCTGCCCATTCTCTGTCAGCAAAAGGAACTTGAATGATCCGATCACAATCACTAGGTGGCATCTCAGCGCTGTTTACCAAACAGGAGAGAATGTACTGCAGATTATTTTTTGCAACATTTACAATTCATGCGGTGGGCTGCCTCTTTTTGTGAGTGGAGTTTGCTGTGATGATTTTTCTCACTAGAAGAGTGAAGAGCAGCAGCAAATAGTTAGGCAAGTTCATGGCAGCTGAAAAACTTGCAAATGATTCCTTGTGACGGCATCTTCATTCTATGGTGCATTAATGGCTTTTATGGGGAGAAAAACATGTGTGACTCACTCCTGGGACCACATTACAAGAACATCCAAATGAGAAAATCCTGTCTTAATCCCACTTGAGGAAGCAATTTTGAGCTGTCCGGGACCCGAGTACTGTTGCAGAATCCAATCAATGTTGTCAATTGTGCTGGAAAATAACAATCTGCAAATTGCCTTCAGTCCACTGCCAGTGTATCTAAAATGGTTGAATGTGGTAGTGTGGTTCATGATTGACTCTGGCTAGGTTGTTCATGTAACTCATGAAGTATCTCTTGCAGATGCTACATACTTGGAAACATGTACAACAGCATTGACCATTACGGAATGCATGTATAGATGCATTGATGAAAAGTTTCTTAGCTCATCATAAGGCGATGCAATCAACTCCTGAGACACTCACCTTTAAACCTTCATAAAAATCCTCCCAGGCTAGGATGACCTCCTTTTCTCATGGAATCCATGACTGTGATCCACGAGGGGGCCATGTGCACACCAACAAGGAGACAAATTGAAGCATTTTTTCAAGTGTATCGATAGAATAAAATCTACCTGTTTAAAGTGTATGCCTGAAATATAATATATTCTGTCTCCATTTATCCATTTGAACTTGTGGTAAAAGAAGTGAGGAAACAAATATTCAAACATACATTTCACAATTACATTTTATAAACACCAGCAAGTGGGAATGTCTTGGTTTAGAATGAAGTAGAAATTTGGCATACAAAAAGAAATAGGAAAAAAAAAAACGTGTAAAATTGTAATAGAAAATAAGGATAATCATGTATCTCTGTCAGCCATTTTGTAAAAGAACACATCAGTCCCTCAAGACTGGTCAACATGACAAAGTCATACTCTCAAGTGTGTGTGTGTGTGTGTGTGTGTGTGTGTGTGTGTGTGTGTGTGTGTGCGCCTGTTACTCTGTCTTGTCATCCTCTGCTCAGGTATTCTTTCCTTCCTTGGCGATAGCGGTCGCCATAGCAACAAAGAGCATTCCGCTAAATGAGAGAAATGCAAAACAAAGAATTAGATCAAACTTGAACATGTTTTGTGTCTCTATCAAAATGATTCTTTTTTTTTCTTACAACATTCGCTCTCCTATCCTCTGAATGTGTCAGTCCATCGCTTAGACCAGGGGTAGGGAACCTATGGCTCGGGGGCCAGATAATGCTCTTTTCATGACCATATATGGCTCTCAGACGTTTCTTAACACTATAACATTTATTTATTTAAAATTTTTTTTAAAATATATGCAACATATCTGGCTTTACAACAGCGGTGGTCAAAGTGCCGTCCGAGTGGTTTATTGGCCTGCGGCATGTTCTAAAAATACAATTTAATTTGACGCCAGAAATGGAAAAAAATACAAAAATAAAGTACAAATATTAGGAGAAAAAAGTTAATCTAACCAAAAAATCTCATTTTTGCAAAATTAGGTTGTGGAAAAGGTTATGATATTAAGATAATGAAGCCATAATATTACAGAAATAAAGTCATAATTACAAGAAACGTTGAAGAAAATGGGAAAACTTAAAAAAATTGCTGTAATTTTACGAGTAGAAAGTCAAAGCATTAAGAGAAAAATCACCACAATTTTACAAGAATAAACTCATTTTAGTAACATTTTTAGTTTTTAAATGTTGTTATATTATGAGAAGCAATCAAAACAATATTAACTTGTAATTTTTCAAATATTAGTTTGGGGAAACATTTATATGGGAATATAGTTAAAATATTGTGGGAATAAAGTCCTAATATTACATAATTTTATATGTAATATTATATTAAATACATTCTTTTTGTTTTATAATGTATAATGTTTTTTTGCTGACATTCTAAAGTAAAACATGACAGTGTTAAAACTAACATTCAAAATATAAAAATTATTAAAGTAATTACTTGCTTTATAATGCACACTGTTAAAAAGTATGATCTGGCTCTCACGGAAATATGTTTGAAAACATGTGGCTTTCATGGCTTCCCCGGTTTTCCCTGCTTGGGTTGTTGCCCCCGCGACCTGAACTCGGATAAGCGAAGAAAATGGATGGATGGGCTTTCATGGCTCTCTTAGCCCAAAAGCTTTTATGACCATCGCTTTATTTGGCCTCTTCTGTGTTTAACGATACTTAGCTCGGCTCTACGGTATGCCTTCAAAGCGTTTGTTTGGCGTTTCCTACACGACTGCAATCTACCTGCGGTGTCGCTGTCTAATTTGCATATCTGGCCTTGATGCAAAAGTCCGAGCAGGGTAGAGATTTTCAAAAACTCAGGTTCAGTTTGTGTATATAGGCGGCTAAAACGGTTCTTTTTGTCTTTTTGCCTTATGATTTCTCATGTTTCTAAAGCTTATTTAACAACAGAATAGGAAGTTATTGACTTACGCATGTTTTTTCATTTCATGCGGCAGAATGCTCGGTAGAGCACGCGTGGGCGTTTAAAAAACATTCACGTTTCTGTCTTTGTACATCTAATATGTCCCTACATTTAACAGATGCGTTATAATGCAACCTGTGGAACGTGCGTATGAGGTGTGGTGAGAAGCAGGCTTACAGCGCCATCTACTGTATGCCGTTCAAATGACAAACTACACAGACATTCCCATTGTAATATGGTTTTTATATTTGTGATATGAAAAAAAAAGTAGGGCAGGATCTATCTGTGGTGGTCCAAACTTATTCATGGCAGGCTGCAAATCACTAGAACCAATTCACTGTTAATTGGTTCTAGATTCGACTGTGATAAGAGAATTTCCTTGAAGCAGGATTCCTCGTTTATTTAATGAAATATTTTGGAGTTAGAGCAAAACCTTTTTATGACCTTCTAGTTATTATTAATTTTTTTTTGTCCTGGTCGTGGAACACTGGACCAGCTCTACACCGTTACAAGAGTACTGGAGGGTATGTGGGAAAAGGCCCAAGCGGTCTACATGTGCTTCGTGGACTTGGAAAAGGCATTCGACCTTTAGGATCACTATTGCAACAACACATTCAGCAGGGTAAGACTAACCTGTCTCACGACGGTTCAATTCCAAGTACGGGATTGGTGGCCCGCTACTATGTGCCATTCGGTCCTTGTTACAATCGAAGCAGGAGCCTGGTCTGCTCCTGCTTCTGCAGCTGAGCGTCAGCAGCTCCAAATCCGAGGCCGTGGTTCACAGTCGGAAACGGGTGGACTGTACCCTCCGGGTTGGGAGAGAGCTGAGCCGGAAGGCAAAGCTCTCCCTTTACCCGTCGATTTACGTTCCCACCCTCACCTTTAGTCTTCAGCTTTCATGGGCTGGACTCACCCCATGAGAGGTGAGGAGCTTGGTTATCTGAGAGGAGCTCAGAGTAGAGCCGGTGCTCCTTCACATTGAGAGGAACCAGTTGAGGTGGCTCGGGCATCTAGGCCGGATGCCTCCCGGACATCTCCTTGGTAAGGTGTTCAAGGCACGCCCAGCCAGGAGAAGGCCCCGGGGAAGACCTAGGACACGCTGGAGGGACTATGTCTCCTAGCTGGCATGGGAACGCCTCGGTGTCCTCATGGTGGAACCGGAAGAGGTGTACGGAGCCCGGGAAGACTGGACTTCCGCGACCCGGACCCGGATTGTTCAAAAACACAACAGAGTGAGCGTGTGATGGAATTGCAACTATACGTTCGTCCCTTGCTACATCACTTTGAATTTTGCAGTTACATGGCCTATTATGTCAAAAAAATCCTATTTAAGAAAATGTTATGTCATTTTTGCTTAAATGAAGTATTTTAAAGCATAAAAATTCCTAAATGAACTCAAATACAATAAGGCAATCAATAGATGCATTCAAAGACGATGTACAGAGTTGATGAAAATGTATGATACCACACTAGTGACTAGGTGTCAGTAGTTTTACTGTAATGGTGAGACACACAAGGACCGCACCTGATTTTCGGACAAAATACCTGCTAAAAGCAGTGCTTCTTTTGCGGCTGTTGCAATTCAAGCTTTATATTCGCCTGTCTTTCACGTTTCCTAGGGCAGTGTTTCCCGAACGTGTTTGTCTTGTGTACCCCCACAGCTTTTTTTTTATACCATGGGTACCCTCTCACTCTCTCTCAATCATTTTGGAAATTAAATGTTTCTACGGTACCTCCTGCGAATTGCTCAAGTTTCACCAGGGGTATGAATACCCCTGATTTGGAATCACCGCCTTAGGGAACGCATTTTTAGTAACACACACGAGCACGAGTCTAAAATGGCTTATTTGCGGTTTTTGTGTCTACCATATTGGGTATTATGAGTGTAAAGGTGACTATTGGGTATTTATATGGTACTTCATATCTAGAGGGCTTCTAAAGCGTATTTGGACGTTTGTAAACACGTTTTGTATGTTCAAACTACGAAAATATTACATTTATGAATAAGAAATCCTTCTTTGCAGGAATTCAACCACGATAAACAAGGATCAGTATATACGTACATAGCTGGTAACATTTCTTGTGACGAAAAGGGGCAAAATATTAACACCTTTCTGTGTGATGCAATTGGAAACATATTCAAAACCTTAAAACTGACCATGAGTCTTTGTGAAGGCAGCTAAGATTACATATTTGTACTTAATAAAATGGACGGGGAGTATACTTTATTGAAATCTTGCTATCGTTGTCAAAAGTTGTGGTCCTTGTAGTAAATGTAATCTTATTTTCTTTGCATGAATTCACTTTACCATGCGGTCGATAAGGACGTATGGAAGAGGATAGCAGATATGATTGTGTTAGATCATAATGTATAATCTACGTGTGGCTGAAAACACAGAGCGAGTATGTGTGTTTCTCATTCATATATTCACCAGCAGCCAGAAGTTGCTGACGCAAGTGAGAGGGAGAGGAGGCATGGAAGGGAGAGGCACAACGTGCGAGTTGCATCGCAAGAAGGGAAAGGTGGAAATGTAACCTTCTCTCCAACCAGAGTACCGATGTGATATTCAGCATACATTAAACATAAAGCAGCATCTCTGGATGAATATTGAATCGATGGCCTGGCAAACGAGATGCTTCAAAAGATGGAGACTGTCAGCTGCAGGAAAAGAGTAAAGGATGGAAATAATTGACCGTGGTGCACCGAAGTTCCAGGTCGTTCTCTATCAATATAATTTGTCACATTTGTGATAGACAGATAGATGAGGATACCCTAATTGTTTCCTCCAACAGGCTGAATACGCTGTACATTTTCTGCTCCCCGGTTACCTAGCAACTCCAATCTTACCAAATGCTGTATACATGCATGTACATGGCTTACACACACCCATGGAGGCTCAGTACAGTATATTCTCAGCTACTCTCAGCTATTCTGCCCACTATGATTTCAGAGCTGGTTGGTCGTATGTTTTGGGATCTCAGCGCTGATTTCAGTGCCGCTGGTTGAACCCATCGTCGTCATCTGCTAATCTGAGTACTGCACCAGATGACAAACATTACATACTATCAGGGTAACACTTTTACACATCCCTTTTCTACAAAGGGCATGCTGGTTCCATAACTTTGACTACTCAAATATGACATTGATCAGTCCATCAAATGATGCAAATGCAACATGACACCAAATTGCATTCAAAAGTATGTCAAGCAGATGGTCAATGATTGACAGAATTCCGTCATTTTATTCGGGGGCCGGTGGAAAGCACCAGCGGGCCGGATGCGGCCTGTGGGCAGCCAGTTGACGTGGACTGGTGTTGAGAAAATCTCTGTGATTGGCAGGTAACCCTTCCAGGAGCAAGTATGCCTTTCTTCTCCCTTTTATTCAGCGCGGATTAGCTTGAAACCTCGAGCCAGACTGAGTATATCGAGTGCGCTTTTGATCAACAGTATGAGCGCATCCACAAACGTTGCATTTTAGTGTTTACAAATGCCAAGTTCTTCACACATTGCGTCCAAAAACAGTGTACAATATTCTAAGCACAGCATGTACTGTATACTGCATGTGAGCACAATCGTTTTGGATGTGTGTATGTCCCTCCATGTTTCTCCTTAGTCCTTTTTCCCTGAGTTGGTCAGCCATGCCAAGTCGTGCGCCAGCCAATTAGTAATCTCAATGGGAGCAGACCAACTCAGCCTCTTCCCAACACCTAACAGATCTGAAGGCTTTGCATTCAGACAGAAATGGCTCTGTGCACAAGGCAGATTCATACACTGCAGCTTGTGGGACAGAAAATATTTAAAACCTTGGAACTATGTTTCCATGGAAACCATAGATATTTCAAGGCAGTAGAGCTGCCTGCTGCTCTGTGCTGCTCTTCTCAGCTCTTCTTGTTTAGTTTGTAGATCATTGTGGCACCACACTTGCTGAATGACCAGAATGTCTGCTGATATATTGGAATAGCTGAGCATAATGCAGGAAAGCTGTGGTGATCTACTGTGTATAAAGCGTTTTTTTCATAAAGATAAACTTGCTTAGTGGTCCTACAGAGGCTCACGTAGCGTTTGCTGCTCTCAGCCCAGCGGCAATGGAAACAATAAAACGGCTGCAGGCAGAGCTTTAGCAGTGTTTGTTTGTTTATTAGCATTTATGAACAAATCCTCAACAGTGGTAGCCATTATCCTGTATTCACCCGTTGGCTAATGTATTTTCAAATTAAATCTGTTCATTTAGTTGACCTTTCTGATTTATAGTCTTTGCACATTTACTGATGAAAACCGTCCAGGTGTTATTTATTATTTGTCTTTCAGGGGTTTGTTGCTGTCATTTTAATACTCTAAAATGCATCGGAGAGCAGCTAATGGTATGATGGACATGCAACATACGTAATATTTCAACATATTATTTTTACAAGTATTAAATAGAGCTTCTTTCACGAAACGAGCGGTATGTAAAATGCGGTTGCCCTTACTCCCTGGCGACAGTTCAATGTCGTGTTCCCTTCATTATGATCAGGTATGCTGAGGAACCAAGTTCACAGTATGGACAAAGCAAGATAAGCATTGATAAACAGTACATTGGGTGAGTACATGCGAGTGAGTATGTGTGCTGTACACATGGCATTTGAATACAAACATGACAGCATGAATACTTTTATGTTGCTTACGTTGTTTGAAATATACTCTGACAATCTCAACCTGCAATCTTATATCCATAAAGTAAAATGTATTTAGAGTGATTTCTGACCATGAGCGGCCAATCATTATTAAACAAATACAAGGTAGCTCTGTAAAGTGTTTGCTGTATTGATTTTCAACCCCTAGAACGCCAGGTCTCCAGTGGTTTTCATGAAACCCTGGTAATTTAATAGAACGTTGTAATTCAAATGAGGCCAAGCATAGGACTGCTCCTTGGACACGCGTCATGTGGCCAGTCTTTGGCACGCAGCAACTTACCCTTCTTGCAGGTAAATGCAGTGTGAGTGTGTACATTTTCAAAGACACCCACTTGCCTTTTGAGTACACATCTACTGTGTCTACTCTAAGGCCCTCGGAGTCTTGTAATTGTTGCTATGCAACAAACACAATCTGGGCTTCTGCATAGTTGTATACTTGTCCTAACATTTGCACAGTGGTAAGCACGGAGGAGTGATACCTACCATGAGGATTCCATGGGAAGGACATACTATTAAATGTGCTGTTAATCATTTAGTGCGAAAGAGACAAAAGTCTTTTGTTGTGAAAGAGCGTTACACGTCCGAGTCATTTCTCGTGAGCTGGTGTATAAATGCAGAGAAGGTGTAAAGGGCACAGACAATGGCCGTGGTTTTCTGGGTGAAACTTTTATTGCATCATACGACTTCCCTCTGGTCTCCACGACTCTGTCACTCTGTCACTCACCCTTTAAAAAGCCGGCACACATGCTTTCGAACCTTTTGGCAATACAAAAGCTGCAGATGAGGCAATTGCATTGTACAGAGTATCCACAAAGGATCATGCCTAATGTTTTTTGACTTTAGCCATTTAGCGCACATGTACATGTAAAGAAAAACACTACAGTCATCCCTCGTTTATTGCGGTTAATTGGTTCCAGACATGACAAGTGCATTTTCGTGTAATAGGATTCAATATTAATAAATGCAATATTTTTGTAGCTAAAGCATAGAAATCCGTTTTATTACTTTAAAAAATATTTTTTTTAATCATGAGAGCTCTACAGGGGTGTGAAAAACTATTTCCCCCTTCCTGACTTTTTATTCTTTTGCATGTTTGTCACACTTAAATGGTTCTGCTCATAAAAAATAGTTAACTATTAGTCAAAGATAACATAACCTGAACACAAAATGCAGTTTTTAAATTAAGCTTTACGGTATTAAGGGAGGGAAAAAACTCCAAATCTACATGGCCCTGTGTAAAAAAGTGATTCCCCCCCTTGTTAAAAAATAACTTAACTGTGGTTTATCACACCTGAGTTCAATTTCTGTAGCCACCCCCAGGCCTGATTACTGCCACACCTGTTTCAATCAGGAAATCACTTAAACAGGAGCTATGTGAGACAGAGAAGTAGACCAAAAGCACCTCAAAAGCTAGACATCATGCCAAGATCCAATGCAATTCAGGAACAAATGAGAACAAAAGTAATTGAGATCTATCAGTCTGGTAAAGGTTTTAAAGCCATTTCTAAAGCTTTGGGACTCCAGCGAACCACAGTGAGAGCCATTATCCACAAATAGCAAAAACATGGAACAGTGGTGAACCTTCCCACGAGTGGCCGGCCGCCCAAAATTACCCAAAGAGCACGGAGACAACTCATCGGAGAGGTCACAAAAGATCCCTGGGCAACATCTAAAGAACTGCAAGCCCCACTTACCTCAATTAAGGTCAGTGTTCACGACTCCACAATAAGAAAGTGACTGGGCAAAAACGGCCTGCATGGCAGAGTTCCAAGATGCAAACCACTATTAAGCAAAAAGAACATTAGGGCTCGTCTTAATTTTGCTAAAAAACATCTCGATGACGGCCAAGACTTTTGGGAAAATATCTTGTGGACTGACGAGACAAAAGTTGAACTTTTTGGGAGGTGCGTGTCCCGTTCCATCTGGCGTAAAAGTAACACAGCATTTTATAAAAAGAACAGTAAAATATGGTGGTGGTAGTGTGATGGTCTGGGCTTGTTTTGCTGCTTCAGGACCTGGAAGGCTTGCTGGGATAGATGGAAGCATGAATTCTAGCAAAAAATCCTGAAGTAGAATCTCCGGCCATCTGTTGGTCAACTCAAGCTAAAGCCATCTTGGGTGCTGCAGCAGGACAAGGACCCAAAACACACCAGCAAATCCACCTCTGAATGGCTGAAGAAAAACAAAATGAAGACGTCGGAGTGGCCTAGTCAAAGTCCTGACCTGAATCCCATGGAGATGCTGTGGCATGACCTTAAGAAGGCGCTTCATGCTAGAAAAGCCTCAAATAAAGCTGAATGACAACAATTGTGCAAAGATGAGTGGGCCAAAATTCCTCCAGAGCGTGTAAAAGACTTGTTGCAAGTTATGGCAAACGTTTGATTGCAGTTATTGCTGCTAAGGGTGCCCAAGCAGTTATTAGGTGCAGGGGCGATTACTTTTTCACACAGGGCTATGTGGCTTTGGATTTTTTTCTCCCTAAATAATAAAAACATTCATTTAAAAACTGCATTTTGTGTTTACTTGTGTTATCTTTGACTAATATTCAAATGTGTAATGGAAGGGGGCAAATAGTTTTTCACACCACTGTATATATACGTGAACGAACACCCCATAGTCACCTTTATACCTGTAATACCTAATATAGTAGACATGTCAAGCCTTAACTCAAAATAACTCATGTTAATAATAACATATGCTAGCATTGGGAAAGCGCATTGTTGTTGTTATATCTGAAACATATTGCTGGTCAAACGCATGGCATCGACTGTGTCAATCATCCATCCTCACTGTCACTATCTCCAATTTATTTATTCTAACCTTAAGAACGGGTCTGCAACTGAGCGGGGAAGAAGTAAGAAGTCAAAAAGGTGCCACTTCCACACAGAATGAGAGGAGAACTGTTTTCACTCTGCATGAGAATAAGTGGGATAGAAAATGAATGAATCCAGCAAATGTCCATCCATCCATTTTCTACACCGCTTATCCTATCCCGGCTGACTTCGGTGCACCCTGGACTGGTCGCCAGTCATACAGACAGGGCAGACATACAAACTCTAATGGACAATTTAGAGTCGCCAATTAACCTAACATGCATGTTTTTGGAATGTGGGAGGAAACCAGAGTAACCGGAGAAAACCCACGCACACACGAGGAGAACATGCAAACTCCACAAAGAGATGCCCAACGAAGATTCGAACCCTGAACCTCCTGACTGTGAGGCCAACATGCTACCCACTCATACACCGTGGCTAATGTCGAAACATTTTTCTTTGTCTTTCAATATTTTTGACAAATAATAGCCATAGTTAACCAAAGTGAAACACTGATCATTAATTAGGTTATACTGTTTTGAAAACTGCAATAGAGTGAGGAGGTGATGTTCAAACGGTGACTTAGCTAGAAACAATGATACACAAAACTATCATTGTAGCAGTCATACCCCAGAGCCACCACAACCTCGATCCTGCCTCACATGGGCAACGACTGTTCAGAGGGTGTTGTGTGTGCTGTAATTCTTGATCGTAGGGATATTTTGAGCAAAGCATGTGCAGACATTTTATTAAGACATGCTGACATTTTCAGAAAAAAAACGTTGAAATGTGTACAGTGTGTTTGTTGAAGAATGTTGTGGAGTTGATGAAGATATTCTGATGCCGTCATGAGTGTTAAGATAGTTATTGAGACTTCTCTTGCTCCAAAGAGTTTAAGAGGCATGCACATTTAGCACATTTTATAGGATAAATGTCATAAGCGGTTAGGCCGCTGGTACTGTGATAGAGGATTGCAGAGTGAGATGTGTCAGATTGAAGCCATCCTGCTATTTTGTGACATTAAGGAGTTTTGACCATAAGCTACTTTTACTACTAAAAGTACTTTTTCTGTTCATTACAGTCTTTTGTAAAATCCTTTGTATTTGTTCTGTACTTCGGCTTATTTTCAATAGGTCGTTTATTTATGCAGAGCACACTGGAATCCTTTTGTGGAGAACACAAGAGTAATCCCTCGTTTATTGGGGTTCATTGGTTTCTCAACTGTGATATGTGAATTTCCTTGAAGTAGGATTGGGATTCCTTATAAATGGAATATTTTTGTAGTTAGAGCATAGAAAACCTCTTTATGAACTTCTAAATACCTTTTTTTAACAACAAAAATACTTTTCATTTTAACAAAGAACCCTCTACACATAAACTAACACCCCGTCATCACCTTTACACAGGCATTGCCCAATGTAATAGAATATATAATATGGTTTATAATAAGAGTAAACAAGCCGTTTAAGACATAAATAAGACACAAGCTTACATGTGTTGATATAGATATGTATAAAGGTGTCCCCTAGAGGAGCTGAGTGGAGGACGGACAGGAAGTGCCATCAGGGGTTTAGACTTGAGTTTCAGCTTGGCGTGGGTAACTGCAGCAGGAGTGGGCCATGTTTTTACTAAACATTATTGTGCCAGTTGTGACATCATTTAAACTTACAATAAAATCGTTGACTGGCAATGAAATCTTGCATCTGTGTCTTACCAAACATTACAGTAACATTACTGGCACCTAGTACTAGTACCAACATATTTGAATGCATCTTCACAATGCTTTACGTCTCTTAGTCATTTTTCCTCCTTAAAAATGCTCAATTTAGGCAACAAATTCAATAGGCATATTTTTGACAAATAATGGACCCTATTCAACAATAAAATAGCATGATGTATTAATTAATATATTTTTGGAAACTGTAATAGAGTGAAGCCGCAAACTGCAGAGTGTCAAGGAATAAGACGATGGAGATGAAGGTATTAATAAATAAATGTGTTTGTGCTGGACCATTAGCAGTGAAATTGGTATTTAAATTTGGCAAAGGTCATTGCTCCGAACTCCCAAATGTTCTTTCTATGCAAGCAATTTGAATAAATTCCACTTCATAAAATAGTTTTGTTACATTACTTACAGTAAATAAAATGCGTACACAACTAGTATCTGCAGGCATTAATCAACTGTATTTTTTTTTTTGTTTAAAATACTTAAACAATCAAGTTTTACCTCATACCACACGGATGCCCTTTTTGTGATAGGCATAGAATTGATTGTCGGTTGGAGGACACAGACACACCTGCACCATTTTGGCAAATTATTACAGGTCTTTGCACTTTGCATACAAAAAGCATTTTCAGCCTTCATTTTTCTGTCTTTCACAAGTCTTCACTCCAGTAATGAGGATGCTGTTTCTGTGAGAATAGTATAGATAGCTATAAAAGTTACATTTGACATATTCTACATTTAAGTACACTGTACTTAAAAAACAAAAATTTTCTCTATCACCAATAACTTAAACCATTTGAGGCAATCCCTTGACGCAAATGTACAATTAGTACAAGTTCAATTAACTTAACTGGGTTTTCAGTGTATAACCCAACCCTTGAAACACAGCTCACAACCATACACAACAATGAAAACAAACAATCAAAATAAATAGAACAATTCACCTTTCTGAACTGAATGTTGGTTTTTTGTGTGGCCCAAATACTCTGTCATAATGTTCTAATCTGTGTTCACTTGTATTTCTACAATATTTAGCAGGGACAATAAAAAACAAATGGTCCCCAGTCCGCAATGTGGTCACCCCTGCTATAGATGTATAGATCCCAATACCCTTGGGTATTACCACTTTCTTCCAGAAGAGACAGGAACATAGGGTGACCTGTAGGAGTGGAGGTAGGAGCACACAGGTAGATTACATCTTGTGTAGAAGGTGTAACCTGAAGGAGGTCACTGACTGCAAAGCAGTGGAAGGTGAGAGTGTAGCCAGACAGCATAGGATGGTAGTGTGTAGGATGACTCTAGTGGTGAGAAGGATGAAGTGGGTAAAGGCAGAGCAGAGGATGAAATGGTGGAAGCTGAAAAAGGAGGAGTGTTGCGTGACATTTAGGGAGTGGTTGAAAAAGGCTATCCAGGAAATCCTTCCAGATGACTGGACAACTACAGCTACTGTGATCAGGGAGACAGGTAGGAGAGTACCTGGTGTGTCACCTGGAAGGAAAGTAGATAAGGAGACTTGGTGGTGGAATGAGGAGGTGCAGGAGTGTATACAGAGTAAGAGGTTAGCTAAGAAGAAGTGGGACACTGAGCGGACTGAAGAAAGTAGACAGCAGTACAGGGAGATGCAGCGTAAGGTGAAAGTAAAGGTGGCAAAGGCAAACAAGGGGCTTATGATGACTTGTATGCTAGGTTGGACAGCAAGGAGGGAGAGAAAGATCTATACAGGTTGGCAAGGCAGAGGGACAGAGATGGGAAGGACGTGCAGCAGGTTAGGGTGATGAAGGATAGGGATGGAAGGGTATTGACAGGTGCCAGTAGTGTCATGGGAAGATGGAAAGAGTACTTTGAAGAGTTGATGAATGAGGAAAATGAGAAAGAACAAAGAGTAGAAGAGGTGACTGTTGTGGACCAGGAAGTTGCAAAGATTAGTAAGGAAGAAGTGAGGAGGGCATTGAAGAGGATGAAGAATGGAAAGGCACTCCATCCTGATGATATACCTGTGGAGGTATGGAAGTGTCTAGGAGAGGTGGCAGTAGAGTTCCTGGCCGGGTTGTTTAACAAGGTCTTAGATAGTGAGAAGATCCCTGAGGAATGGAGGAGAAGTGTGCTGGTGACCATTTTTAAGAACAAGGGAGATGTGCAGAATTGTAGCAACTACAGAGGAATAAAGCTGATGAGCCATACAATGAAGTTATGGGAAAGAGTAGTTGAAGCTAGACTAAGGGCAAACGTGAGCATTTGTGAGCAGCAGTACGGTTTTATGCCAAAAAAGAGTACAACAGATGCAGTATTTGCTTTGAGGATGTTGATTGAGAAGTACAGGGAAGGTCAGAGGGAGCTGCATTGTGTTTTTGTAGATCTGGAGAA
>QODF01000025.1:1811540-1835171 GCA_024372805.1 Oostethus manadensis
TTCACCAAGTCCACAAAACACATGTAGACTGGTTGGGCAAACTCCCATGCACCCTCAAGGACCCTGCCGAGAGTATAGAGTTGGTCCACAGTTCCACGACCAGGACGAAAACCACACTGCTCCTCCTGAATCCGAGATTCGACTAGCCGGCGGATTCTCCTCTCCAGAACCCCTGAATAGACCTTACTGTGAAGGCTGAGGAGTGTAATCCCACGATAGTTAGAACACACTGTGGACCACCACCCCGCTTGGCCTTCCGGTACCTGTCAGCTGCCTCCAATTTCCCATGGGCCAAGACAGCTTGATAGAACTCTTTCTTCAGCTTGACGGCATCCCTTACCCTTACTGGTGTCAACCAACGGGTTCTGGGATTACCGCCACAACAGGCACCAACCACCTTATGGCCACAGCTCCGATCGGACTCTGCCAAGCATTCCCAGCAGACCCTCACAATGCGTTTGGGTCTGACAGGTCGGACCAGCATCCTCCCCCACCATCGGAACCAACTCACCACCAGGTGGTGATCAGTTGACAGCTCTGCCCCTCTCCTCACCCGAGTGTCCAAAACATGTGGTCGCAAGCCCGATGACACAAGCACAAAGTCAATCATCGAACTGCGGCCCAGGGTGTCCTGGTGCCAAGTGCACATGTGGACACCCTTATGCTTGAACATGGTGTTCGTTATAGCCAATCCGTGACGAGCACAGAAGTCCAATAACAAGACACCGCTCGGGTTAAGATCAGGGGGGCCGTTCCTCCCAATCACACCTCTCCAGGTTTCACTGTCGTTGCCAACATGAGCGATGAAGTCACCCAGCAGAACAAGGAAATCCCCCGAGGGAGCACTCTCTAGTACTTCCTCTAAAGACTCCAAAAAGGGCGGGTATTCTGAACTGCTGTTTGGCACATAAGCGCAAACAACAGTCAGGACCCGTCCCCCCACCCGAAGGCGTTTACTGGGTTAAACTCCAATGTGCAGGCTTGGAGCCGGGGGGCAACAAGAATTGCCACCCCTGCTCGTCGCATCTCATTGCCGGCAACACCAGAGTGGAATGCAGTCCAGCCCCTCTCGAGAGGACTGGTTCCAGAGCCCTTGCTGTGCGTTGAGGTGAGTCCGACTATATCTAGCCGGAATTTCTCCACCTCATGCACCAGCTCAGGTGACGTTCCACGTACCGACAACTAGCTTCTGTAGCCGAGGATCGGACCGCCAAGGCTTCTGCCTCCGGCCGCCACCCAGCTCTCCTTGCACCCGACCCGAAATACTCTCTAAATACACTAAAACTCAATTGGCAAGATTTAAAAGCAAAAAAACTCTCCCGCGGTTCAATGAGAGATTATGGCTCTTGATGAAGGATAGAGACTCGACATTAAAAAAATATTTAAAACCAAGACTCAGTACTGACCAAGTAATGTTCAAAAGCTTCCGAAACAAAGTCACAGCTCAGCTAAGGAATGCTAAGGAGGACTTTTTCTTAAACCTGATACAGCAAGCAAAAGGTAATAGTAAATGAATATGGAGATGCATTGATAAATTATCCGGGAAAGAAGTGACAAGAACTGGATCCATTGAACTAGCCAGAAATTTCCCAAACGTCAAACAAACTGTTAATGACAATCTAACCATTGCATGTGGGTTTAATGACCATTTTATATCTTTAGTCCTTTTGGGGGAGCCATACGGCCTTAAAATTAGTCGCCATCGTCTCAGATCTCATCTTTTAATTTTGAAAATGTAAATCAAGACAAAGTGTTAAAAACTATTTATTCACTTTCAAACTCGAAAGCAAAGGATTCATGGGGACTTGATCCAGTTTTTTTTTAAGAAGTATAAAGAGGTGCTGGCCAGCCCAATAGCACACATTGCAAACCAGTCCTGTAATGAACATGTTTTCCCGGCCTCATTGAAGACGGCACGGTAACACTCACCACTACCTTAAAAATGGAAATCCAAAGGAGATGTGCAACTATAGACTGATTACTATTTAAAAGTGATAGAAAAAATAGTCGCAGAGCAATTGATTGAGCACCTTGATAATGAAAATATGTTGCATCCCATGAAATTTGGTTTCCGTTCTAAACATGCACTTGCTATTTTCCTAAAATGATTCAATCCAGCCTTGATAAGGGAGGAGTAGTTGGGGACATTTTTTTGGACCTTCGTAAGTCCTTGGACACTGTGAACCACACTGTGCTTCTCGAAAAACTTTACAGTTTTAATCTCTCTACAGACACAATTAAATGGTTCCAATATTATGCATTGCACTGATTGCAGTGTGTGAGAATCAACAGTAAAGCTTTGCCGTTTACAAACTGTCCCACAGGTGTGCCTCAAGGGTCCATTCTGGGGTCGTTACACTTCAGCCTGTACATTAATGACTTGCCAACCGTCTGTGAAGGGGTGGAGGTCTTAACGCATGCCGGTGACACAGTTATCTTTGTGCACGGCCCTGATGCAAGCTCTGTAGCATCGCACTTGTCAGTGGTGATGGGAAAAGCATTGGAGTGGCTCAGTAAGTCAAGTCTTTCGCTAAATACAGAAAAGACGGGTACAATGTATTTTTCTAATAAACATATTCAAAATGGTCTCCCAAACATTCATATAAATAATAATATATTAAAAAAGGTTGATGAGGTTAAATACCTACTGTTGGACCCTACACTTAATTTTAAGAAGCATGTCAAAAAGGTTTGTCAGGTTTTGAAATGTAATTTAGCTCATTTCCAACACTTTAGGAGCTCTATGTCACGTGAAGCATCAAAAACATATTTCGATGCTGTTATCATATCCCACATTCTCTATTGCATGTCGTCCTGGTCCCAAGCTAAAACAACAGCTTTAAATCCTCTCAGGGCTCTTCATAATCAGGAGTAGGGCCAGTAGAGTGCTGAGGGCAGTTTCTAGGGGCGACTGCAGTATCCCTAAAAGAAAGTCTGCCCTCTCTCAATCAGCCTTCTCGTACAAAGCCATCAAGGAATGGAATGGGCTTCCAGACCATCTAAAGAGCATGGCAGATTTTTCACGGACCACTAAGAAGTGGCTGCTTGATCACCAATCCTGCTCTTACTAAAATACCAGACGGGTTTTTGGCCTTCAGGTGTTACCCTCGTGGGTAGCATCTGATGGCCGTCTGAACACCAGACCCTCATTGCAATAATAGGAACGGTTTTACCTGCACTCTTCTTTAGCTATGACTCTATGAAGGACCATAATAAATGCATTTTCTTATTTCTAAATATTCATTCATTTTCTATGCCGCGTATACTCATTGGGGTCGCGGGATTTTGTAAATATTGTGTTTTTTTTTTATGTTGTATGTTGTTTTTATGTCATTTATTTGCGCTTGGGGGTTGAGGGACACAAGATGCAAATGAGCATGTCTGCTAAATTTGGGGCAGCCATCTTTTTAATGTAACTGCACAGTGTCCCTTCAATAAATGAAATACAAAGAAAAAAAGACAAATCATCACAATTTTACAAAAATAAACGTGTATCTCAATGTCATTTTGGTAACATAGAGTTCACTTGTATTTTTTAAAATGTCATTTTATTATGATAAGCAAACAAAATAAAGTTTTTGAATATTTGATTAGGGGAAAATTTATTATGGATATAGAGTGGGAATAAAGTCCCAATATGACGTATTATTATTTGTCATATTAGAATGAATATACCCTAATGAGGAGAAGCGGTATAGAAATTGAATGAATGAATATTATTTTTGTTTTTTAATGTAAAATGTTTTTTTTTGCTGACATTCTAAAGTAAAAGTCTTAGAAATAACATTCAAAATAAAACGTCTTCTCAGCACTTGAATCCATCCAATTCAGAGACTAATGACTAATTATTCCAGTCTTTAGTGGCACACTGTGCAGCAAAAAACAGGACATGGCTCTCACGGAAATATGTTTGAAAAAGTGGCTTCATGGCTCTTCTGGCCCAAAAGCTTCCCGACCCCTTGCTTGCTTTTTTCAACAGAAATCTCAAGTTCTACCTCAGATGCTGTTCGTGTGCCGTGAATTGATGTCTTCATCACAAACAGCTGTGCGTGTGTGTGCGTGTGCGTGTGTGCGTGCGTGTGCGTGTGTTTGGGCGAGAGAGGCAGACGCACCCCTCTGACGCGCAGACACACGTCCTGCGTCCTGCGTCCTGGTTCCATCTTCATCCATCTCCCTCCTCCTCCTCCTCCTCCTCCTTGGGAGATAGATGGGAGGAGACCCTCCTGCTGAATGCAGAAGAAGGACGCTCGTTCCCCCGCCACGCTGAAACGTCCGCCTGGATCCTTGGCTGCCTTTTCGCCGCGTCTTGTTTGCTTTGCATGGACGCGCATTGTTGGTTTATTTCAAACCCCTTGCCGGACTGATGAGCTCATCTCCGTTTTCTGCCTTCGGGGTCGTTAAGGATGCGGCTGGCGGTCTGGGTCAAGGTACCTATCTCACAGACATACCGGCTCGGTTCGTCTGACTGATCCCGTCCGCAGGGACCCCTACACTGCTTCCTCTGCAAATCGGATCCACCACCTGCAGCATAAAGGATGGATAACTATTCTACTTTGCAATGTAAGGAAGCACATGCAACATACTGCATGCATATACTATATATATAATATATATATGCATAAAATATATATATTATATATATATATTTTATATATGCATAAAATATATATATTATATTGTGTAATGGCGGATTCCAATCAAATCTTCCATGGCTGCAGGGAGAGTATTCTGTGTTTAGCGAGAAGGTGTTGCAGTGTCATTTACTCTGCTGTGTGAACATATAAGCATGCACCCCACACACACACACACACACACACACACACACACACACACACACACACCAGTTAAATACTTATTAGCTCCTTTAGCAATTTGAGTTCAACACTTTCATGCTGTCCAGGTAATGCGATGTGTCTTTCAGTGCTGCAGTTTGTTGCCTGGTGACACACACAGTACAGTATGTGTGCAGCTCTTATTGCTCCAATGCAGTCCGGCTCTTTCACTTGCACACCATTCAAGCAACAAGCACAAAAGTGTCCTTCTAATCAAAGGGAATATTTCATTACCATCGTCATTGCAACACATTTCAAAGCCCCTCTGTCTGCCCCGCCTGGTAGATAGAGGCTATTAATACACATTTCCAGCCGGGCTTTGCTTCTAACAGCCTCATTTTGTATCATTTGGACATGAAAACTGCCCATTATTCTATTTTTGGGACGCTTTCTTTCTTTGGCTTCTGTCTGCATCTTGGCAGAGTAAAATGGTTGTCTTAGTCTGATTGTTATTTGAATCTGCTCCTTCTTTCTACTGTACATATACTGTATATCATTTGCAGCATTATTAGCTTTGAGAGCTTACCTTTTGGCTTCCCATAGTGAGTCTACCCTATGTGTCGTCTATTTGTTTTTGTCGTCTAATAACGGCCTCTTTCGGTTTTATGTCTGTATGCACTGTCGCTTGGAGTAAGACTCGGTGCCGCTACAGCATTGGCATAGATGTGGTTTGAGCTAATCGTGCTATCATGGTTCCGGTGCTTGTGTTCAAATGACCACGTTGGAAAGACTTGCTAGCTGAGTGTGACAACATCATCGGCATTCCATTTTGCATGCTGTACCCGTGTTTAACTTTAGAAAGCAATTGGGTTTAAATCAATCTCCTACAGCCTAAACATAAGAAGATTGCATTGAAAGACATGATAAACATATTAATAGCTCATCCTCCCAGAGCAAACTTGCATGCAGCCTCCAGAGCAAGGCTGGATTGGGCTCTCTACTTCTCCTTTTAGAGCTTTGATAGCACAGTGCTGATGATGCTGCCGGTTGCCTAGTGACTGCATCCATGAATCCGGCTCCCATTGTCATGGTGATGGGCCAAGGAAGGAAGGAGACCCAGAGAACGAAGGGGGACACATACAGTATATGAGTGAATCTTCAGTACAGTGATGCTGCTTAGTTGGGATTTTATGAAGGAGGATGATGACGGTGTCCGAGGGACGACAAGCATGTAAAAGAAGGTTACAGACAGTGGATAATACGCTGGCATCAATCTGGAAGGAAATCAATCTACAATTTGAATGACTGTGCAATTATTTCTGTTATGTCAAACAGAAAAATCCCAAACTCTCTTCTATTTTTATGTACTTTATCCTTAAATCGATAGGTTCTAAATAGCGTTTGTTTTGGGCAGCTTGCATGTACATATTGCATTCATTTTCTCATTCCCATCAGAATTTTTCAACCAAATAAAAAAAAATGCTTATGTCACAGAATGTTCTAATATCAACAGTTTTCAGTACGGGTGGAATGATTCCTTCACTAGATGGATGTATCAATTATATTCGCATGATCCAACTACATCGATCTGTGTTCGCCAAATTGCCATTCCAGACCACATATATCGTTTGAAAGGTAATCAGTCGATTTAATCGATACTAGAAAATAAAGCATTGGATTTAAGCAGTGTAGGTTTTATATAGATGTGTGTTTTTTAGCTACTTTAATGATCAAGACGTTAAACGTTACCCTTTTAACAGTTTGATTTGTCGTAGGGCGATTAGTCATGCCTGTTGACTGGGGCGCACGGATGATGTCATGTGGCGCTGAGCGTGCGCGCTCTGTTGGAAAAGTCTGTGCAACATGAATTTTTCATAGGATATGGGGTGTATTTTACGCATCCAAAGTTAAGTCCATCTTTGCGCCTTTCAAACTCGTAGATTGAAACTTCAGGACAAGAGAAAAAGTACGTAGCGAGCGTTAAGTTTGTGCATGTTTGTGTTCTGGTTGAATGGGAGGCTTGTCATATGGGAGCCACTGTTGTTCTGGCGTATGTTCCATGTTTTCTTGTAATGATAAGCGTATTGATCAAGCACCTTCTTGAAGCTTTAATAGCATTTGTGCAAACGTTATTTCACTTTAATATCTATCTGCGCATGACATTTCATTCACATCTGGTGGTGCAAAATAACTTCTTTAATACTTTGGTTAGAGAAGTGAATGAGGTATCAAATTAAAGTTAGTCGCCCTGCGATTGACTGGCGACCAGTCCAGGGTGTACCCCGCCTCCTGCCCGAAATCAGCTGGGATAGGCTCCAGCATACCCACGACCCTAACGAGGATAAGCGGCATAGAAAATGAATGGATGGATGTTTTATCAGACAAAATTAATCTTTCAAACTGTTAATTTATTATTAATTCACCCTGAAGTGTTGGTTGGACTTGATTCAAATAAAACGTGAATGCATTTGCCATGAATTGGTGTTTACCTGTTTGTTTATATTGTATTTAACGTATACCCGATTCTCTAATAAACAGCAAAGGAAACTTCACCTGCACCGTCCAGTATCAAGGTATTCATTTCATCGTCAGAATCCTTGAATTTTTGGCTAAAAAGTTACTAAATCAATTTAAAGTTACTCAGATCAGATCGTTTTAAATGAACCAACATTGTCCTTGAATCAACACGGCAACTACGAATTTTGAGACAAATTGAATCGTTGTTAAAAAAAATCGTTACTTCCCCTAATTTTCAGTGATTTCATTACCCCAACCCCCCAACATTTCCATGTGCGGTGTTTTGGAAGATCTCTACTACTTCTAGAAGAGGTGTGAGAGCGATGAGGAAAGGGTGAAAGGTGAAAGCAATGACAAGTCCTACATTGTGGAATTTCACGTATCACAGTCGGGTCCAGAACCCATTAACAGAGATAAACAGGGGAAAAAAGTATTGGCAAACAACCAAATCCTCTGCCTTTAGCTGTTCAAATCTTCAAAGCTTTTCCTCCTAACTCCTGAGTAGTTCCTGAGTTTTGTGGATTTACATCCTGAAGATGCTAGAAGTGAACTTAATTGTTATGCTGTCTTGGCCATATCTTTTCCTAATATTAGTTGCCATGACTCATTGCAAAATAAGCAATATATAAATGAAAAAAGTCTCCATAGCTGTGGCCTATATGCAGTTTTGATTTTCTCAGCAAACAATTCATATGCATGCAGTGTGACATCAACATGTGTAGTAAAAAGGTAACCTTTCTGTGACAAGGCAGAATATGTCAGTTGTAAACAGTGTCTTTTTAAAGCAACAGCAAAATAGGACAGTTGCAGGGCCCCATCTGAGCCCCATTGCAGCTGGTTAGACCATAAAAAGAATGGGCTTTTATGTGTTCATGGTCAGAAATTGCAGTGTATGTGCATTAATGTGATGACCGTAGGTGAGCCATGCAGTCATTAAATGACCTGGCGGGGAAGTAGCAAGGTGTTTCACACTAAGAAGTAGAGTCTTACTTGTGTGTGTGTGTGTGTGTGTGTGTTAGCCTCGTCTTTCACATGCAAACGTGTGATGTACCGTGTAATCTGGTGTTCCAGAAAACTACATTAGATTAACATTTTTTAGATCTTCCACGCTTAAAGTCTACATAACTTGATTCCACAAGGCCACCTACATTTTCTACTTTTTGCACAAGCAACCTATTTCAATAGGTATGCGAGCCAATGAAAGTGCATCGTGGCAAATCTGGAGAAGCATCATCATTGAACGAGCGGTGTAGTGGTACATGTGTTTCCCACATCGTACACATTGAGAAAAGGATAGGAAGTGTACCTCGTGTTACGTATCCGCTCGGTAAACAAATTCCCCGCACCCCAGCCTTTGGCTAGCGCCGGTCATATCTAGCAATAGTGCTGAGGAGAAGCCTGGAGACCCTCTTCTGCTGTTAAAGCGTCCTGCTTGGGAGCACTTGGCCTTCCCGCTGAAATACGAAAACAGACCAGTAGGTAAAACTAAGGCAGTGTACTGCCATGCTCAGCACCGATAAGGAACAGTTAATTAAGTAAATTGACACTTTTCAAGCTGTTACTGTTGCACTTGTCTATGCATGTCAGCGCACTTTCCGACAAAGAGATGTTGTAAACCAGCCATCTCTGAAGTGTACAATGGGGGACACTTAATTTTGTATTTTTAGTGTTTTAATGTTTAATTTTTTTAAGTCTTTGAGGCCGTTTACAGAAAAAGTTAACACGTTTTATGTTTTGCATTTTGTTCTCTTACTGTAGCTTTAAAGAATCAGAAGGTGATAATAAAATGAAGGTTTGCATAATTGTAATAATGCTGTCTCGGGCTGTCACACCCTTAATAGGAACTACTGTAATTATAACGTGCAAGGTATAAGCATTTGCAGTCTTATCAGAAACACAGTAGTGTGGAGTCAAAATCTCTTGCTCTTCCCAAATGGGACTAGTATTTGAATGTAAAAAACTGCACAGGGAATCATCATGGATCTGTAGTGCTGTTAGTGAATTTCCAAAAGGTTGACAGTGAAACACATCTTGGCTGCCATACCACCGAATCCTTTACATTTTGAAGAACTGAGCTGTCAATGACACGTGCCACAGTGACAGAATTCATCCCGTGATTCCTTGTGAGGAGATGCAATGTGTGGCAGTATGCCAGGAAGGGAGGAGGAAAGTCCAGAACCAATAGTGGTTGGTCAATGGGTTGCCATGGGCAACCCAAGCTGCTCTCTAATGGGATCCAGTCAAAGCTCTCCTGAGGACATCACAGTGTGTGAATATGAGCGCTGCAGTGGGTCTTTAAAAATCCTTGTACGCATTACAGATTCCCCACTTTGAACCCTTTGAGTCTATTAATAAACACACTTTGAGTGTCGTGAATATACTGGAACGACACTCGTTACTGATAAAGCACCAATGTGCAAATTCCAAACTCAAGCATTGTTGATACTGCCATCATATTTTGTAAAACAGTGGAATTATGTAAAGGACGGCAAAAAGGATGAGCGGGAAGTGGGACTTTTTCCAATAAACATCTCCCTGGTGTCTCAGCTCATCGGTCATCGTCTATTAGATAGGAAGAGAGTGATACGATATGAGATATGATCATGTGACGTGCTCTAGTGTATGCTGCTCTTCTCCTCTTCAACGCTGAGCGTTGTAGGTTCTCTCTTGCTGCCGTCTTAGTTAAGTTCAAGTCGATGCACGATAATCCCCGATAAAAACACAGGCGACTGTTGCGACTGTAACCCACGGCAAGATGAAACTCACCTCTGAACCCCCATGGGCACTTCCTGTCGGCTGCAGAGAGCCTTATTCATGTCTCAAATGGCTTACTGTACTCCTTTGAAAGTCTTCAATACATTGAGCTAGGGGCATGATTTACAATATAGCCAACACAGTATACAACAACCGAAAAAAGTGTGAATTATGTAAAATATGTGGAAATGATATTTGAAACAATTAAAAAAGAAAATAATTGGAATAATACCATTTCAATGAATTGTTGAATATTAAGAGCTACTAAAAAATGAAAACAAATGAAACCCTCACAATTATGGACATGTTGACATGGAAATAATAACATTTAATAACAAAAATGTTTGTTAAAAATTCTTCCAGTAGCTTGCTCAGGGCTGGAAAAGGAGCTTCCTGTTTTTCCTGTTTTTTCCACATTTTTGCTCACATAGCTTTTTATCACAAACATCACGTATACTTCAAGCTGAACCAGTGCGGCTTTTCGTGAAGCAAGAATGTCTTTCGTTACTTATCTCATAACGGCATTTTGTTTGAACAACTCAGATAGAGAAGCGCCTGGATTGTGCATGACGCCAGCTCCAAAGGACTCGGCCAGAGATCTCTGTCTTGCTCTAGCAGCACCTAAAACTGGGCTCTGACTGCTTTGCTCTTCTGTCTGCCTTTCAAATGGCGGATTCGGTGTTTTGGTTCATCCCGTTGTGTTTAACAAGGTATGTTTTGTTGCCACAACTCCTTACTGTTTTTTGACAAATAGCGCACACAACATCTTGGCTATTTGGAGCTGGAATAGCTCCTCACGTGGCTCCGTTTACCATCCACCCAGCCATTGTTACAACAGCCTGACTTGCCTGCACTGAGAAACGTTTGTCGTCTTACCTTTTATCTGTATATGAAATACATGCACCCTGTCCTTCTCCAGGAAAAGCTCTGATACTTTGTTGTAAAAGGCTGATCATCTCCTGGTGTGCTTGGATAATTCAATGGGCAAATATTACGATACATTTGAAGTTATCGTTATTAGTTTTTGCGTGTCACTGGCAGGTTTAAAGAGTAAATAAACTACCTAGTGTGTAATGTGGGTGTAGAAATTCCAAGTCATTTTATATTCCACCTTCTTTTAGCCTGAGAAGAAGGAGAATGTCATCTGTTGTCCCGGTAGAATCATTCATTTTAATAGCTTTAAATCTTCCAACGACAAAAAAGCTGCGGTCGCTTGTTCTAATGGATATTGAGAATAATACCACTTACCCTCTGCAATAAAAAGAACACATAAATCACAAGTATTGCCGGAGGCAAATATCAATGATTGATATAGACTAAAAATAGAGCAAGGAGAGTGCAATGCAGGAATTAAATAGACAGAAACACAGCATAGGATTGCTAGTAAGTAAGCTGTGATTTTCTGAAAGCAGAAAGTATATAGTAGGGGTGGGAGAAAATATTGATATTGCCTTTTATTGTCTTGTTATCTCAATATACCGGCAACAGATATCAATACTCTCACTGTCCAATATTCAACCACAGTATGGACATTTTCTCAGTGGATGAAAAGTTTAAATGTTTTAAATCGATACGGTTGTGTTCTGCAAAAAAACTGTCTTAACAAAAAAAGAAACAATGTACTGAATTCCTAATCAGTGACTGCTCTTCCACTTGATGTTTGCCCATTTTGTTGTGCAAAGTCAACATTGTTACCTATAAACATGGGACAACTGGATCATTGTTGTCACGTCTTAAGAGGCATGCTGGTGCTTGAAAGCCTGAGCTGGTGACCTACTGGCTAAAGCACTGTTTCAAAATACAGTGTTTTTCCAAAGCTTTGTTGTTTTTGGTCTCTTACGCAGTATACACAGTATAATGTCATGTTATATACTCTATGAAACCTTGAAGATTACATGAACATTCTGCAACTTTTGGGCCTCATAATATAACCACTGAACAACTCAAGGTATACAATGCGTATTGTCAACATGCTCTGCATCTGGATCTTGCACATATGTTTTCTACGTTTGCAACAGGGTGTCCCTGTTTTACAGTCTTTCTTGCAAGGTAGAAACTGCCTCTCCTTCTGTCCTATTCCCACATGTTTGCTGCTTTATTAGGGCCAGGCCCAGATTGCTGCGTTGCTCTTTCCAGTGCTGCTGATGCTGCTGTGTCGGGGAGATGCTATCGCTGTTGCATGCTACAAGAGCCTTTCCAAGCTCCTCCAGAAGGAACCTCCTCCAATTCATCTTACCTGCCCACTGGGTTGGGTTTAGCCCAAGATTAGATCAAGATTGTCTATTGCACCTTTGTTGGCACTACAGTCAAGAATGATAGCTGTTTTTTTTGTCTTGCTGAGTGCTCACATCCGCAGCCTTATGTTGATGCTCATAAGGATGACATGCTTGAGAAACTTTGGGTGTCCTGAGTAAATGCAAACTTGGAAGAAAATAGCTCTCTTCCCCTAGGTGGCCTATTGTATGGCAATTTGTATGTAAGGGTTAAACAAATACTGGGAACAGAAGTATTGATTGTTGTTTTAAACATGTTTGCAAACAGTATCCCCCCAAGGTCACAAACAGCAACAGCAAGTCGATTCACAGGGAAGCTGGTAAGAAACTGAAAACAGGACATACCAGTGGAGGAGATGGGTCACAGATCTATTCTGGGTAGGCCGCAGACAGCAGGTCAAACATGACATTAAAATGTACAATATACATATAAGTTGTCTTTTTTCATTATGTTAAACGTAACATTGAGCAATATTTCATCTTCCTGTATGCCGGGGTCTCAAATTCCATTGCAATGAGATCATGCAGGTTTTCTTTCCAGGAGGTGATTTTAATAATCAGCGCCTCCTTCAATTTGAGGGAAGGAGCTCATCGATTAAAGCACCTGATTTAGTGACCGGCTGGAAAGAAAACCTGCACGGTCTCCGCCCTCCATGGCACGAGTTTCAGACCCCTGCTGTATGGTAAATATTCACTCCAGTTATAAGTGAAATATGTGATTTTGTGGTGTTATTTGATGCAATTTTTGTATTTATTGACTATTTGTACGCATGCAGTTCTTGACAAAATACCTGGCCAAAAAACTGTAAGTTTCAAGTTGAGCCCAGATGAGGACCCTTGCTGCAGAAGTACTAGAATGAAGTTATGTTTTTAGTTGAAACAGTAGACTCTTGCCAGAGCTTCAAATTCGACATCATGAATGACTGTTTGTGTCATTGATCTGATGCCCTGTCGGCAAATGTGTGGTGACGGTAGTCGCTAGTCTGCTGGTGGGTGTGTTGTGGCGAAGTGTCAATGCAAAGTAAAAATGTTAATAGTAAGACTAATAATGTTGCTGTATTTTGCTCACATTACAGTATGCAGGGGTGTGAAAAACTATTTGCCCCCTTCCTTTGTCACACTTCAATGTTTCTGCTCATAAAAAATAGTTAACTACTAATCAAAGATCACATAACTGAACACAAAATGCAGTTTTTCAGGATGGGGGAAAATAGTTTTTCACACCACTGAATATTTTTCACTAGGCTTAATAGATGGAATAAGTGTTCCCATTTTGTGCCGTAAGGAGCTCTCTTTTAATCTGTTTTTAAATCTTTGGCTTTGGAATGCACAGAGAGAGAGGGACAAAAGAGAAAGACAAAAAAGGTGTTCATGTCTCACATAAGGATTGTGGATGACGGGCAAATTTGAAACAAAAGTGCGCTTTTCCTGGAAACGTGAGAGAAAATGTCAGTGCCCTCCTGACATAATGTCGCTCTCTCTCTTCTCACGCACCGCTGTTCATCCAGTCAGATTGTTTTCTCACCTGTAATCCAGAATGCTCAATCGGCTAGAAAAGCTGTTGAGAAGAGACCTTCACGAGGATGAGGGCCACGCACTGACAAATATCCGAGCTCCGACTTTAACTGAACTGAGCTGTTGTGTAGATCAATGAATGGCCATAAAAGTGTAAAACACACTCAATAACTCAACACTCGTGCTGATATTGTTATGTTTTGCGTTGTAAATATCGGGGTGAACATGTGTTTTGATGTCATGAGCACTTTAACCTTCCTCGTCAGACATCATGAATAGCATATGAAAATAGCGCTTCTAACAAGTCCATCTGCTTTCTTACCCAAAATCACTTTGCAGCAACATATTGGCGCTTCATCAACAAAATCAAAAAGGGAATTGCTGCACATTGCCTTGGTTGAAATTGATGACGCTACGCTCGGCGTGTCTCTTCTCATAATCTTTTTAACGTTTAAGATCATTTTGTTTGACATTGATTTCTTCTTATATGTGGCCAGCATCCTCAGGCTCATTGTAACGGAGGCACCAGCATGTGAAGAATGATTAACCCATTTTGCCCCACTGGCAACAATTGTTGCCTAAGTCGATCACTGTCATTTTCTACTCACAATGAAATATGTCAAAAGTATTATTGCAACTTTTTCCATTTATATGCTAGTAAACAACTTAGCAAAAAAGGTTTTAATTTATAAAAAACTGTTTAGAAATGTCTCCTGTCACATGACATCATCTGCTTGCCACTCTTTCTGGCTAAACACATGGCGAATGCAAATCCATGTAATTTTCATAATTGTATTATTATTTTCTCCCAAAACATATATATAATGATTTAAAGTCTCTAGAGTAACCCTCCACCCCGAAATTGTACTTGGGATAAATATTTTTTTGTTTATGGGCTTATTTTTGTGAGTGGCAACCAAAGTTGCCAGTGGGTACATACCTTGTCACGAACAAAGGAAAAACATAATGCTCATAATGTATTTATTTCAAAGTGTAGAATGATCTTCAATGGCTCATATTTTTGGGCCAACGCTCTACAAAACCAAGAACCAAGACGGGAAATTTAACAAAATCAAGATTGCAGTCAAAGCACCAGCACAAGCCAACAAAAAATATCAGATTCCTCGCTATGTCCCCAAAGAACATGATCCTGGCTTCACATCAGATGATCCAGTGAATGCCCTCTTCACATTCTGTCCCAAGTTCCTCAGAGATGTCACGCTGGAAATGTCCAATGTCCAAGAAAACACTCAACCCGACTGAGGATGAGCTTCTGACATTCGATGGTATTCTGTTGACCAGTGGCTACAACACAGTCCCAAGCTGGCGTCTTCTCTGGTCAGATGATTGTGATATCAGCAACACCGCTGTAAAAGATGCCATGCGAAGGAACAGATTTGATGAGATCACAGCTGACCCGTTCTTCAAGGTGCGTCCATCCCGATAGCAGAACATGTGGCAGTAGATGAGATGATGATTGAGTATTTTGGAAGGCATGGGTGAAAAACAGTTTATTTGAGGCAAAGCCATTCATCTTGGGTATAAAATATGGAGCTTAGCAGTCCATCAGATGGAGCCATATGCAGGAGGCCACACACGTCTGAAAACTGGACTTGGTCATGGTACAAGTGTAGTTCTTGGCCTGGCAGAGAACACTGAAGTGCCACCTGAAGTCAAGTTTTACAATAAGACAACCTCTTCACAACCCTGTACCTGGTGGATGACCATAGCCTGGTGGATGAGAGGCTATGGCAGCTGTGACAAAATCAGCTCCATAGTGTTCCCTTCACAGCACCACAGACCTTCAAAAAGACCCCCAGAGGAGATGCTGAGTATCTGGTTGAGGCATAGAAGCTGACTGTAACGTGGAGTGACAACAGCGTGGTCACTGTGGTGTCAAACATTGAGAGGGAGTTCACCGAAACTGAGGCAAAGAGATGGAACAAACAGAAGCGGAGCCTGGACAAGGTCGGAGAGCCCAAGTGTATCCAAGACTACAACACACACAGGAGGTGTAGACCTGCATGACCAGTTTGTCAGCCGCTACAGAGCCAACATCCGGTCTTAACTACCTTTCTGGGGTGCGGTTTTACATGTTTTTGTTAGTTTGTTTACAACTCTCACCCCCTCCACTTGTTTGTTATGATTTATTATGACTATATTATTATTTTGTTATTAATATATTATTATTATTAGGTGACATTTGAGCAAGTGACAAGCTGTGTGACTACTGGCAACAGTTGTTGCCAGTCATAAAAATGCTATTTTCTTCCAAACAACGTACAACATGAAAAAAATAAATACACAATATGATTCAGAGGGAGTCAACTGATATAACTATAAGCCTTACAACTCCCAAAAAAATCCGGGCTTAAATGGGTTAAGACTAACAATTCATTCGCTAGAACGATGTATCGATTTATATTCCTATGATCCAACTACATCGATCTGTGCTCACAAAATTGCCATTCCAGACGACTTATATCAATCTAACATTGTCCATCCATCCATCCATCCATTTTCCACCGCTTATCCGGGTCCGGGTTGCGGGGGCAGCAGCTTCAGTAGGGAAGTCCAGACTTCCCGGTCCCCAGCGACCTCTTCCAGCTCCACCGGAAGGACACCAAGGCGTTCCCAGGCCAGCTGTGAGACATAGTCCCTCCAGCGTGTCCTAGGTCTTCCCGGGGGCCTTCTCCAGACTGGGCATGCCTGAAACACCTCACCAGGGAGGCGCCCGGGAGGCATCCGGACTAGATGCCCGAGCCACCTCAACTGGCTCCTCTCGATGTGAAGGAGCAGCGGCTCTACTCTGAGCTCCTCCCGGATGGCCGAGCTCCTCACCCTATCTCTTAGGGTGAGTCCAGCCAGCCTACGGAGGAAACTCATTTCCGCCGCTTGTATCCGCGATCTCATTCTTTCGGTCATGACCCATAACTCATGAACATAGGTGAGGGTGGGAACGTAGATCCATCGGTAAACAGAGAGCTTTGCCTTCCGGCTCAGCTCTCTCTTCACCACGACGGTCCGGTACAGCGACCGCATTACTGCAGATGCTGCACCGATCCGTCTGTCGATCTCATCCTCCAACCGTCACTCGTGAACAAGAACCCGAGATACTTGAACTCCTCCACCTGAGGCAAGACCTCACTCCCAACCCGGAGGGTACAGTCCACCCGTTTCCGACTGAGAACCATGGCCTCGGATTTGGAGGTGCTGAGTCTCATCCCAGAAGCTTCACACTCAGCTGCAAACCGCTCCAGTAAACGCTGAAGGTCACAGCCTGATGAGGCCATAAGGACCACATCGTCTGCAAATAGCAGAGACGAGAACCTAAGGTCACCAAGCTGGACTCCCTCAACACCTTGACTGCGCCTAGAAATTCTGTCCATGAAGATTATGAACAGAATCGGTGACAAAGGGCAGCCTTGGCGGAGGCCAACGTTCACCGGAAACAAGCTCGACTTACTGCTGGCAATGCCAACCAGGCTCCTGCTTCGATTGTACAACATTGTACAAAAATCTAACATTGTTTGAAAGGTAATCAATAGATTTAATCGATACTAGGAAATAAAGCATTGGATTTAAGCACAGCGGGGGTTTTAATATGGATGTGTGCTATTAAAGGCGTTAAATATAATAATTTACCAGTTTGATTTGTCGTAAGTCCATTAGTCATGTCTTTTGACTGGAGTGCACGGATGATGTCATGTGACGCTGAGCATGCTTGCTCTGTTAGAAGAGTCCGTGTGGACGTCCTGAAAAATGCAATTTCTCATTGGATATGTGGTGTATTTTCATTGGTATGCATGCTTGTTAGCTAGATGACTTCTTCCTCTTCTATTGGTATGGGATTTATATTATGTTGTTGGACCACATCCAAAATCCAACGGGAAGTCTTTCAAACTCATGGATGGGCGCTTCAGGACAAGATAAAAGCTACGTAGCGCCACAATACAGTTATGCTGATATACATGTTGAACAGTTTTGGGAGCCACGGTGTTCTGGCGTGTGTGCGTGTTATTTCTGCAAAGTATCAATACACAGGTTGTTACTGGACTCTGGTTACCCCTTTCCACTCCTCTGTGATGTCATCTATAGCTGGTGGATGTTAGACACCTTGTGCTCCTCTTTGTCTGCTTGAGGACACTCCACAGATGGTCAATGGGGTTTAGGTCTGGAGACGTACTTGACTACTCCATCACAATCAGCTTCCTCATCAAGGCACTTGTCCTATCGGAGGTGTGTTTGGGGTAATTATCACGTAGGAAAACTGCAGTGCTGTCATGTGGCTCAGTTTCCTCAGGAAGCTGCTTCAGGATGTCACACAATATGATGAGATGCATGATTTCCTCCCCAGTGCCGGCAGCAATCATGCAGCCCCGAACCATGACACTACTATCATTCTGGTCCTCATCCTGGAACCAGCTATTTATGCAATAATGTCTGAGTGTTGAGTCATTTTCAGTGGCTAATAAAAAACTGTACAGCTATACAAGCTGCACACTAAAAACTAAATTCTATCCGAGTTTCATTTCTATAGTATTATCCCTTGGGAAGATACTGTGTACTGCAATAAAAATGGTTGTGGAAATGTGACTGGTGTAAGCGCTTGTTTGAGAAATACGGGGTATTTAAAAAGAATAATGTCAAATTGGTAGCATGTTGGCCTCGCAGGCAGTAGATCAGGGTTCCAATCTCCGTTGGGCATCTCTGTGTGGAGTTTGCATGTTCTCCCCGTGTGTGTGTGGGTTTTCTCCGAGTACTCCGCTTTCCTCCCACATTCCAAAAACATGCATGTTAGCTTCATTGGCAACTATAAATTGTCCATCGGGGTGAATGTTTGTTTGTCTATACGTGCCCTGTGATTGACTGGCAACCAGGCCAGGGTGTACCCCGCCTCTCGCCCGAAGTCTGCTGGGATAGGCTCCAGCATACCCGCGACCCTAATGAGGGTGGGCGGTATAGAAAATGGATGGATGGATGAATGTCAAATTGTCATGGCTATAATAGTGTTGCAAGATTAAAATGTTTAGAGCTTTCGTGTGAAGAGGTCAGCAAGAAGTCTATCAGACTGTGAACTATGGCAACTACTGTGAAGGATAACATACGCAATAAGGAAGTGGCGGTGCACGAGGAAGGATTGGAACGCACTATAAACTTTGCAATCCAACCTGCACTCTGCGTTCCCAGCTTCACTCACTTGCAGTGGGTGACTGTCTTTTCTGCCGCCGGGTTATTGTCCAAGCAGAAGCTGTAGTATTTCTACTTACAGTAATAAGTAGTTTTGTAGAAGTAATACTGTACATAAGTAATTCCACTTAATAGTCATTTGAAATCATGGGAAGTAACGTAATAATATCACCTTGTCTAGGTCTTGTGCACCCGGTATTGTGTATCATTTCGTCTTTTGACCCGAATGTATTGTGACACCCCTAGCTACAGTATGCATTTTGTCATATTTATTAGTGCAAGACCAGCCAAGACCAGACCTCACTGTGTTTGTGCTTCCATCATTGCTAATGGTACATATTTAGAGTTGTGCAGTACTCATGATATACCCTATGTTGTATTCAATTAGTATTAAGTAGAGTGGAACACTTATTTATGTTTATTTAAATACTATAGATGTATGTAAATTCTAAATTGACTGGCATTTTCATCTCTGTTTGCCTGTTTATGTGCAGCGTCATTTGGTAAAGCTGCTTACTATTATTAAGTATTGGGACCAAACACACACACCCAAAATCATATCACATCGTATCATATCATAAACATCATTTCAAAATAATTTGTCAACATGTACAAACGGTCCCTCTGACAAATCTTTTTAGTTTAAATAAAATATATGGTGTTTTTAAAGTTGAATAAGAAAAAGCTATGTAAATGGCCGTCACCAATGCCTGGCTACTTAAGATGATTTAGTGGATGTTGTTGTAGTTGTAAAATGTAATAATATTTATCTGGTGACCTTGGGCCTTTTAATGCAGTGTTATGTGCAAATAGTAAATGAAGTGATATTTTGTATTACGTTACAAAGGTTTTATATATATAAATATAATTATGTATGTGTATATATATATATATATACTGTATATAATGTATGTGTGTATATATATATACATGCATTATATATATTCATTCATTCATTCATTTTCTACACCGCTTATCCTACTTAGGGTTGCAAATACTCTGGAGCCTATCCCAGCTGGCTTTGGGCAAGAGGCAGGGTACACCCTGGACAGGTCGCCAGTCAATCGCAGGGCTCACCATGTATATATATATATATATATATAGCTTATGTAAGTGTATATATATATACACTGCTCAAAAAAATTAGAGGAACACTTTGAAAACAAATCAGATCTAAACAGGGGAAAAATGATCTTGAATATCTTTCCTGATAATAAGTAGATGATGTATTAGTGTTAAAATGATGCCACATAATTTGATAGAAATGAAAATGATCACCTATAGAGGGGGAAAATCAAAGACACCCCAAAAGTGAAAGTGAAAAAAAGATGCAGCAGGCTGGTCCATTTAGCCAAAATGTCATTGTAGCAACTCCAAATGATTGTCAGTAGTTTGTGTGGCCCCCACGTGCTTGTACGCATGCCTGACAACTTTGGGGCATGCTCCTAATAAGACCACGGATGGTGTCCTGGGGGATCTCCTCCCAGATCTGGACCAGGGCATCACTGAGCTCCTGGACAGCCTGAGGAGCAATCTGGTGGCGCCAGATGGACCTAAACATAATGTTCCAGAGGTGTTCTAATGGGTTTATATCAGGTGAATGTGGGGGCCAGTCGATGGTATAAATTCCTTCCTCCTCCAGGAACTGCCTCCATACTCTAGCCACATGAGGTCCGGCATTGTCGTGGACCAGGAGGAACCCAGGTCCCACTGTTCCAGCATAGGTTCTGAGAATTGGTGTCCAAGGATTTCATCCCGATACCTAACAGCAGTCAGGCTGCCATTATCTAACCTGTGGAAGTCTGTGCGTCCTTCCAGGGATATGCCTCCCCAGACCAACACTGACCCACCATCAAACCGGTCATGCCGAATGATGTTGCAGACAGCATAACGTTCTCAACGGCATCTCCAGACCCTTTCCACTACAGGACGTCGGGCCCTCAGGCCACCCTCATGGAGCCTGTTTCTGATTGTTTGGTCAGAAACATTCACACCAGTGGCCTGCTGGAGGTCATTTTGTAGGGCTCTGGCAGTGCTCATCCGTTTCCTCCTTACACAAAGTAGCAGATACCGATCCTGCCAAGGGTTTAAGGACCTTGTACGGCCCTCTCCAGCTCTCTGGAGTAAGTACCTGTCTCCTGGAATCTCCTCCATGCTCTTGAAACTGTGCTGGGAGACACAGCAAACCTTCTTGCAACGGTACATATTGATGTGCCGTCCTGGAGGAGTTGGACTTGTGCAACCTCTGTAGCGTCCAGGTACCGCACCATGCTATTAACAGAGATGTTGATCCAAGCCAAATTAAAAACTACAGCAGTAGAAAGTCAGTCAGTAAAAAATCAGCCAAAAGAGATGAGGAGTCAGTGGCCTCAACCTGTTTTGGGGTCTGTCTCATTGTTGCCCCTCTGATGCACTTGTTGTTGATTTCATTGACAACAAAGCAGCTGAAACGGATTAACAACCCCCTCTGCTACTTAACTGACCGGATCAATATCCCAAAGGTTTGACTGATAGGTTACTATACTCTGATTAAAAAGTGTTCCTCTAATTTTTTAGAGAAGTGTATATATAAATATTAGGGCTGTCAAAGTTAACACGTTAACGGCACAACATTTTTTGACAAGCGATTAACGTACGCTCGTCTTGTTTGACCCTCGCCCTATACTGTAGTTTGAGGAAATGCAGCACTGGCAGATTTGTATGATTATTATTTAGTATAGATTGTGCAAAGCTAGAACATGAACAACATCAAAAAGCACCAAATGAATACTGAACCACCGTCCACATGAGTTTGTTTTTCAGAGAAGTTGTGTAGCACAAATTAGTGCATTACCACTCAATTAGCACTCAATAAGGTCATCAGCTCTTACCTTTATGCATTCCCATATATTATCAGCATTTGGGACCAAATATGAGGTGAAAAAAAGGATAAAAATGCTGTATAGTAGTCCTACAGTGTGTGAGAACGAAGAAGGTGCATTCATGGACTGTCAAACAGTGGGACGAATCGCCGATCGCATCAAATATAAGTAGGGAGATCAACATCCCTACTTATTATAGATAAAAACTTCTTTTGGACTTAGACTTAGAAAGACTTTATACAGCTACAAGGGAAATTGCTTGGTTACAGTAGCTCAACTGTTGGATGAACTCTTAATTTAAAAAATGCAATGCAATATAAATAAAATATTATCTGTATAGCTATGTATATCTATACATGTATGTAAATATGTATATATATTGTATATACACACAAGGATCGGATGTCGACAGTGCATTTTTGGTCATCACATTCGGACAGTTGTGCTTTACTTTTTTTCCTCAAGCAGGTGAGTCAGAGGTGCTTTGGATGTCTGGGGAGCCGCAAGTAACAAGTACTTACTGTCTGAAGTACTGTGGGACATTCTTATTGGGAATTACACTTTACTGCTGCGTTCGACAAGTGCAAGAAACTCGAGTGAAACATTCTCATCTGAGGAATAAGTTGCTGTCGATAATTTTTTTCGCTGTTCCTGTAATGTTGGAAGAAGAACAAAAACAGTACAATGTTAATACAAATGTTCCTTCTAGACTATCTGAAGCGTGATGATGAAGTTTGACACTGCACAGGTACGTGGGAGTGCAGCGTCTCACCCCTGACTGATTGTCCTGTTTTTGTCTTGTGATGCCCGCGTCGCTGTGGCGATGACATGATGATAAAACATTTTCCTAAGCGGCTTTGTGTCGTGACTAGTGGGCTTTACAGCAGTTGTAGTCACACTGAGCTTCCTCCTCAGCGGGACTGCACACCTCCTATGTGTGGCCAGGTATTGAGTGCAACCGTTTGAGTATAATCACATTGTTGAAAAATATTACAAAGCTTTCATCTATAACCATATAATGTCATTTGCATGAAATAGAAGGTCAATCAAATCTGCAGCTGTTGCATACAACAAGACTTGACTTGATACTTATACATTAGCTGTGAATGCCAATGGCACGAGTGTCGAAGAAATCGAACATGATGTAACAAATTGGAATGTAGCCAATATTCTAAAATGAACCATGGCCTATAATGTTGGTTACTGCATCTTAGCATGGCAAAGCAATGCCTTTAAAAAGGCAAAGTAACAGAATGGCATCAAAGCAATTAGATTGGACACTTAGTGCGTGCTTTGGGATCATACTATATCTTCATCATTCATTCATCCATCCATCATTTCATTTTACTGTATATCCCGCTTATTCTGTTCAAGGTTATAGGTGAGCTGGAGATGATCCCATCTGACTTTAGTCGAGTTGCACTGTACACGCTGGATTGATCACCTGTCAGTCACAGGGCACGTGTAGAAAGACAATCATTGACACTCATTTGCCCACCTAAGGGAAACTTCAAGTCTCCCAAGTGACCTAACATTTTGTACACATTTTTTGAAGGTGTTAGAAAACCAGAGTGCAATGTAGCCGCAACGGGGCACAAGACAGTGTCTTATTGTGCCGGACCCAAGCCCGGATAAACACAGAGGGTTGTGCCAGGAAGGGCATCCGACGTAAAACTTTTGCCAAACCAAAACATGCAAATCAAACATGTGACTTCCATACCGGATCGGTCGTGGCCTGCGTTAACAACG
>QODF01000025.1:1836726-1907791 GCA_024372805.1 Oostethus manadensis
GTTGGGACATGTCCAGAGGAGAGATAGTGAATATGTTGGTAGAAGGATGCTGAGTTTTGAATTGCCAGGCAGGAGGCCTAGAGGAAGACCAAAGAGGAGGTTTATGGATGTAGTGAAAGAGGACATGAAGGTAGTTGGCGCAAGAGAAGAGGATACAGAAGACAGGGTTAGATGGAGGCAATTGATGCGCTGGGGCGACCCCCTTAAGCCAAAAGGAAAAGGGGAGGAGGTAGGAAACCAGAGTGCCTGTAGAAATAGTCCATGTGTGAAATTGAATATACAAACGTAAATAAGAAAAGAGCCACTTAAGCTACATGAATGACTCATATTGCAGCCCCTGCGGATTGAAATAATTGCACATTAATGATTTAACACTGACTTACACTAACTTTGCATTCTGTCCACATTGTTTTGTGGGTGTTCTGTAGACATTGTGTTAATTGCCAGTCAATTTTCCTCACCTGGGGGAATGCTTTAGCAGCGTTGTGTACATGGAGTTTGTCAAATGGGGCTTTAAGCTAAGGCTTTTTAATTAGTGTTTTATGGTAATTTGGGGAAATTTAGTCACCGTTACCATAGAAACGGCTCACTATTCAATTTCCATGGCCTGCTAAATAAAACTTTAGGAGTACAACTCAACAAAATCTGTTGATGCAAATGTATTTTTTTATGCAGGTTGTGGACTTGTTGTTAAGGTCCTGGGTTCATCTCCTGCAACAGGCAGTGTAGTGAAAGCAGTGACATCTTGAACCGAGTCATGGTTCCACCAGATGGCCCAAATTATGGAAGCAGAGACGCAATAAAGTTTTAGTGCTTCAGTCTAATGTCACTTTTTACTCAAATGTAAGTGGCAAGGAAAGAGGACAAAGAAGACTGATGGCAGCAGCAGGTGATAGATGGAGTGAACGCATGAATAGAGATCCCGGCAGTCATGCACCACTATCAGCTGGCAGTAAAAAAGAGAGATTGACTCCCAGCCAGAGAGAGGCACCGAGAAAGAAATAGAGCAGGATGACAGAAAGATAGAATGTTTGTTCCAGATAGCAGCAGGTTTCATGGTGTGACAGACTGAGTGAAGGTGAGCTCTTTTTTGTCTGCGTGTAGGCAAACAAAACCAGTAATCTGGTAACCAGTAACCATAGCTACAGTTGAGCCCATCTTTTTGCTGGAGTTTATTTGTTTCTTATTTATGTATTGGTGATGCACATGTAGCAGTCTCTTAGTGACTTGTTGATTTGCTGTAGAGTGCTTGTGATGTTGTGTTCGTGATGTAGCCCTAGTGGCCAAAAAAACGGGCGGGTTTGGAGGGACACGGATCGCTGCCATTGTCCCTCCAAACTAATATCAGATTGTCAATGAACAGATTGTACAGTATAAATAGTATTGGTTGCTCTTTTGCCTCCCACAGCAACTATGGTGTGTTCAAGGACCACCAAACAGATTGCGAAATCTTAACGCTTGACAGAAACCATTATTATTAGTAAGGCATAAAGACACACATCTGTATGAATTGCAGGCTTTGTATTTTCACAGGAGCACATGCATGTTGTACATTGTACCTGCATTATCACATATTTTTAAAATGATTACTGATTCAGGGTAATGAGATGTGTTTTCTGCAGGAAAACATCATTTTTTTCTGAATTGCACAGGTCCGGCTGCACCGCATGTCATTCCTCAAAGACAAAAGACAAAATGATGACCTAAATGAACCTACAACTTAATGTGCCATCCTGTTCCTAGCATAAGCTATGAATAGTTTCATGCTACTAGGTCACCCGTATGAAGCTGTAAGATATGATGCTGTAATAGTAGACTTGACTTTGTGTGCGTGTGGGTGTGTGTGTGTCTCGCCTCCATCTGCCACTGAGTGCTGGGCACGCTGCTGGGACACCAGCATGGCAAGGTGACCTCATAATGCCCACATACCCGTTTTTCCCCTTGCTTAGGGGCAATACAAAAACATGGATGCATCCATTAATTTCTAGTTAGATGATTCCACTCCAAACGTCCCTCTCGCTTTATCTTTAGGATTTACTTAGCTAGATTATCTACCATGCTTTGTATGTCGCTACAGCGGTGGTCGGCAAACCACGGCTCCGGAGCCTCACGCGTCTCTTCAGGCACCTTGTGGCAGCTTCTACGCCATGTTCTGTGATTTTTTTGACAATGAAGCTGAGGAAATGTGCCTTTTTGCAAAGACTATGAAATGTCCCACTCATAGGTCTGTGGCTGCATCTTGTGGTGTAAATGCATTCACATTCACATTCAGTGCTTCAACCGTTCACACAACCTTGACTGCTGAAGACTTGTGACTGCACTGGAGAGCAAAAGGAGGGGCAGGCTTTTCACGGATGGAGAATACATGAAAGAACAGTTTATTCAAAATATCACAGCATCTATTCTCCAAATGAAAAAAAAAACAATTCATTAAATGGGCAGATTAGTAAACTCTGGTGGGCATTACATTATCTTTTCATTTGACACAAATGCGGGAACGACTCAAAACGGCCTACATAGTTCAGTGTTGAAATGATTTCAAATTAGGCCTACACGTGCACTCTACTCTTTTGTTAGTTGAATTGGAACAGGTCCTTTTTTAAATGGATGAAAACTTTAGTTTAAAAGCTGTTTTGTGGGCCAAGAGAATTTTTCTTTACGGAACAAGGAGGCAAAATAGCACTTTTGATGCTAAAGGTTGTGGGTTAAAAACATTTTTATAGTAAGGTATATACTGTATAAATAAAAAAGCTTGTGGGTTAAAAACATTTTTATAGAATCAGAAAAACTTTATTGCCATAGTAAGTGAACAATTCACGAACTAGGAACTTTCTTTGGCGACTCAGTGCAAAGTAGAATTGTAAGTAAACATAGAGTATTAAATAAACATGGAACTGTATATACTGTATAAATAAAAAAAACATTTTTATAGTATGGTATGTACTGTATAAATAAATATATAAACATATGAATAAATATATTATATTTATATTTAAAGACAAAACAGCCTCCATCTAAAGTGTTGTTTTACAGGTGACAAAGTGTGGTATTATTATGATTTTTATCTCCTTACAATACAATGTTTTCCATTTAAATTAGAATTTTTTCATATATTCCAACTTTTTTCTAGGGAATATTTTTTCTTTTTAATTTCTTTTCCCCCAAAATACTAAACTTTATTATCATAATATTATTAAATTTTTCCAGCACATTTATACTTTTTTTTGGTCATATTTAAAAAAAAAACATTTTCTTTTGTTTCAACTTTATGCTTCCAAAATATATAATTTTTGCTATTAAGATTTTATTATTGTAAAATGAGGACATTTTTCTCATAAGATGAATACTTTTTATCTCCTATATATGACTTCATTCTCCTAATACTTTGATGTTGACTCTCATAAAATTATTGGGGTTTTTTCGTCTATATTTTTGAGATGTGCTGTGGGCCATTGAAAAAACAGCTGCGGTCCACAAATGACCCCCGGGCCTCACTTTGGATAGCCCTGCTATAATCGCATTCAAAGGGTTAAGGTTATCTTCAACGAATGAATGAACGAAACTCCAAAGGAAGAGGGCACAGCAGGAGGGCTCGTATGAAGAGATGGCAATGCACAAACAGGGACTCGATGGCTTTTTTGTCAAGGAGGTTCAAAGAAGCATTAACAGGCATACTTTTATCCATGCTTGTTCCAGGTGGATATGTTTGATCAAAGCTGGTGGTGGTGTTTTGTTGTGAAGTATGTTAGCAGGTTTAACCCTTTGACAGCTATGCACTTATTGCAGCGCAAACATCCGTTTTGTTGACCTAAATTATGTGTGCTGTTTTTACTGGTGATAATCACATCAACAGTTTTTTGAATACCATTAATGACAACAGTGCGCAAAGACACATTTTCAAAATATCCCAAATATACCATTCTTATATATATAAGAATATATATATATATGATACAACAAATATACCATTTTCAAACAAACCAAAAATTCCGTGGCGTGACCAACCTGCCCGCAATCATAGATCTTGTCTCAGAGAAGCTCTGCTCCAGTGCACAACTGCTGATCAAACAACGTCTGTATGACAAGAACATTGCTTCTGCTGCTACCTAAAGCACGACTGCAAAAACATCCGCTCGTTTTTTACCATCCTTTTTTGTAATATTACCACAACTGCTCAGATGTCATCCACCGGCCTTATCAATCAGGCTGGTGTTGATCTGGTTTGTTTGTAGCTTCAGCAGAGATCCAGTTCATTTTATATCTGGAATCATCACACTGCATGTGTTTTATTTTGCAATGTATCACTCTATGTTGTGTCAAATTAATTGAAGTGAATCATTTTGTGTTTTATGCCCGTAACGCCAGAGCCGTGAAGTTGGATTGCTTATTTATAAAGCAAATATTTTTGTAGTTAAAGTAAAGAAAAGCTGTTTAGGACTTTCTACATACAGTTTTACCACTATTAGAGCCCTCTGGACATGAACTAACATTTCTATAGACACCTTTACACTCATGTTACACAATATAGTAGACATACTGTAATAAGAATAAATAAGGGCTATAAATCATAAATAAGACTTGTGCTTGTGAGTGTTTCTTCAAATGTGTTCCCTAGGGAAGCTAAGCTGCGGGTGGACAGGAAGTTATGTTGGGCGTTCAGTTCAGTTGAGTTTTACTTTGTCATGGTCTATGGCCGCAACAGTAGCCCCTGGTTTTATGAGGTTTTTTTGTTTTGTTTTTTAATGAGGTATCTTTGTGCCTCTTGTGGGATGATTTAAAGCTGCACCAAAAGGCTGTTGTTCCGTTGATCATTACTTACGATGTAGAATACTGGGACAACGCCTTTGACCGTGTCTTTTCAATGACTTAGATTTTAGTTTTGGTACATGTAGCCATTTGCAAGCTTGAAAATACTTAATTTAGGCAAAAAATAGGTACAATTTGCTTCAATGTGCACATTTGGACCAATAATAGCCTATTTTTGACCACAAACTGTTGAGGTTTGTGACATATTTTCTCCCAGGGAATGTGTACTGTCTGTAAAACATTTGTAGCATTTCTTGAAAAGCTGTTTTTTCAACTTTACTATAGAGCAGCATTTTTTTTCCCTTTCTGTGAACGTCCACTATTTTCTCTTTGTATTTACTTACCAGTCAAACTTCCCAGTGAATGTTGACTGCGCAAACGATGGCTCTGCATCTCCATGTGTACTTTTTACCCAGGTGGGTCTGGTGGACATGTTTGAGGTAAGTTCATCAGTCCGTCCCTGTTGATGGGCTCACCTTGCTCATTCGGTTAGAAGCCGAATATTCCCACACAGGGGCTGTGGCATTGTGCTTTGCAATCATCTTTTCCCCTTTTCATTTCTGCTACGTTACCCTTAATTGCTGTCACTAGACTTACTTGCTGCCCTCTGTGCGTGTATGCTAACGGGCCCGCCTTGTGCACAGTGAATCTTCTTCCTGCCTCTTCGGAGGAGAGAGACGACAAAAACCGACACGCGTGCACATTTACTCACATGCATTGTGTGATTCGTTTATTTATTATGGTTTCAATTGTGACACTCGTACTATTTACTTCATTGCAGGAGTCCTTTGGAGGTTTACCTGGTTTTGGATCCAGTGTATAGTATAATGATATTTAATATTGCTGTGATTTTGCTGCAGATGACAAATTTGAAGATGAAAGTGTATAAAGCTGGTTTTTCACCAGTTTAGTGGCAGTGTTCAGTGGACCTCTTTAAAAAGGAATGGCATATAAGTTGCCTCCAATAATAATATAGAAATAAATAAAAGGGAAGCCATTGTGGGTGATTTCAAATGGCTTCAGGTAAAGAGCACATGGGATATAATGGAGAGATAAATACTGAGAGGGAGAGGACAGGGAGAAGTGATGTGCTGGGGTGTCTCAGGCAGAACTGGGCCACTGAGCACAACCCTGGGAAAAAAAAGCAGAGGTGAAAAAATACATGAGTGGCCTGGAAACAAGCGCGCGAGAAAGGGAGACTGGGCAGAAGGAGACGCTCAAATAAAGTGATTTAACTGAGCCACATAAAAAGAGAGGAACAGTTGGCTGACTGCAACATAAGACACATATTTGAGAGGAAATGTTTGCGAAACTGTTGAGTGTTTATTCATAATGAACATACCATCCCATGGTTGAAATGAGACTGTTCCCTCACCACAAAGTGATGTCTCGCTCCTTCCCTAGTGTTGCTGGTCTTCAGTGAGTGAGTCCACACACACTCATGTGTCTCATTAATGACACAGAGCCAGATTGGGTCTGGTTGTGCTCCATTGTGGTTCCCGTTGCTGCTCTCGGTCGCACACCTGCGTTGAATCGGGTCTCTGCCTTGATGGGCATGTCGATTTGCGCCGTTATGAAGCTCTTACATGTTAATGAAACACGGCGCTCGCCAAGTATGTTTTTTTATGGCGTGACATTTCACTCAGGTATTTTGGGGTTTTTTTTGCAGTGGGGGGTTTTCTTTAATATCGAAAAAAATATCAATGTTTAACAATGTTTAAAAAACATTTTTTCTTGGTTACAACAAATGTCACATAATCACTGCTTCTTTCATTGTTCTGGTGATTGATACATAGTATTGTGAAATAGATTGTTATTAATGCCTTTTTTCATTTTTCCTTCTATTTTTTTAGTTGTGCAACAAATCATTTGCACTCCTTTGACATTGATCTTATTGGGGTCCTGATCTTCTGGTTATAGAACACTGATTCAGACTATAAAATGTAACATGCCATGAAGCCGTTGCAGGTTCAGTCTTGGTATCAGGGAGACATCACTCACATAAAAAGCAACAGTAAGATTTATTTATAGCACAAAACATATCAGCATACTGTAAAATGTATATGAGATGGAAAAAACCTAAGCAAATGTGGTTTGGTAACCAGCGAATGGCGAAAATCTGAAAGTAAAGTATAAAAGTATCGAGTTTTCACACATTGCTTGCTTCTACCTAAGTCTGTGATGATAATCAATCAATCAATAAGCCATAAATTGACATGTGCATGCGTGTTTGTTGGTGCTAGCGAGTGTGCAACAGAGCGCTGCAAGTGAGTGTCATGAGGAGTACCAAGCAAGCAAACCAAAAGGGGTGATTCCCCTGAAGGAATGAGCGAATGAGAGCATTCACAGGCGTACAAGCAAACGGTGGCATTACTTTTGAGAGTCACGATGCACAAACGGCAGTGAACAAGGTGTGTCCTGTTGCCATCATACTCTTCTGTGGGGGCGTAACAAGAAAAAAAAGCAAATGTAACGGATGCCAGGCTGTGGGGCTGCGCAAGCGTACGTTGGTCAACCTCACTCGCTCTCCCTTAAGAGCGGCGCTGAGCGTCTAGGCCGACAGTCCGGGCATTCGTCCAATCGGTCGGCGCTCTCGTCTCCCATTCCGAAGATCTGTGTTCGAGCCCCAGTGCGGGCGGTGTGAAACAGGCGGGTTATTTGAACATTCTTGTGCTGAGCAGAAGTCCCACTAATACAGTAGGCGGTGCTCTTGCAAGTGAACTTTAAGGATTTGTGTGACTTTCTAAGCATGTAATGCTGAATTTTAAGTTGTTTATATTTCAAAGTTCCACTGTATTAGTTCCAATCTTAGGTCAAATCTTCCATCATCCATCCATTTTCTACGACAAGCTGGAGTCTATCCCAGCTGAGTTCAGTCAAAGGCAGATTACACCCGGGACTGGTCACAAGTGGTATAGAAAAAATCAGACATTTACACTGTCACCGTAAAGCCTAGTCATTTTGGATCTTTCGTTTCTTCCAACTGTTCCAGCCAAGGTCATGCTTGGATGAGGTCAGTACGGAAAAAGATTTAAAAGAGGTCCAAGGAGTACCATCAGTAAAATTTGTCCTAATATTTATGTCCTGGTGTTTCTTCCAAGAGTGGATCCCTCGATGTTGTGCATGCTGTATTGTTAATTGCACTGCATGCTAAATAATTGTTTGGTTGATATGTCAGTGAAGGGAATTAGACACAATTACCTGCCATCTGGAGCCACTGATGAAGGCACATCTGCAAGAACTGCTAGGCACTGGCAACGGGGTTTTTTTGTTCTGCTGAGTGAGTCGAGATCTTTTGAATTTCGCAGTTTTTGACATTACATTCTGAAGCTGATACGGGAACAATTAAGTGTTCTGTCTTCGGAAGAATCAAAAGTGGTACACTATCATTATTGTACCGATTGGGGTACAATATCTTGCAATGTTCTAACAGTGTATGGTCCAATCGCTTGAGATCGTCCTCCTAGGTGGAAGTTATCCAGAAGGAATTTTCTCCGTGTGGTCATGTGGTCAGCTGTAAACTTTAGTTGAGCATAAAGTTGTTGGATGAATGCTTTGTGTTGAACAGCCACTCAGCGCGTCGTCACATTGACTGAAAGAGTTTACTTTGTCAGTGGATCTGTTTTTGTGGACAAGCTAACACTGCTGAATTTATTTCTGTATTTTCCCAGGTCATATGACGGAAAACTTAATGTGGAAAGCATTTTAAAGGAATTAAAAAGTTAAAGTGCCTTTCTAAGGATCAAGTGTAGAAGGTCAGCTGTCTAGGAGTCTAAAAATGTCTCAACAAGCCATTGATGGATTGTGACGTAACAGTGCGACTGCACGGAACTACTGTCATGTCCCTTCACTCAGGTGTAGGCAGACCCGGGCGGTCTTTGTCTGAGTCAATCTAGGAAGCAGAAACTGAACGTATCAGGGTGGGGTAGGGAGCCAATGACCACAAATCAGCTACTGGTGTACGCAGTGGAATCTTGGTTAATGTCATCCATTTTTTCTAGAAGGCCAGACTCTAAACTAAAATCAACAAAATCAGTTTTCTTATGAAACCTGTTTTGTGTGACTTGTTGCAAAATTGTGTTAGTGAGCCAACCAATGATGAGGTCATAGACGGGTGACGGAGGTGACTTCCAGTTTTTTTTAACACGGGGAGGCAGACTGTTATGTTGAGTAATAACCTTTTGAGATTTCCCATGGGTTGAGAAGGTCATGCTGAGTTTCCCTCTAGCTCCTAATTGGCTCTGCAGCTATCACTGTCGCTACTTTGCCGAGCGGCACGGTATTTAGCTAGTTAAACAATTAATAGTAGTTCTGAAATATACGGATGTCATGAAATGTAACGTTGCATTTAACTGAACGGAGCGTCATCAGGAAGATATCTGACCTCTGTTCTGTGCTTTTGTGTGATTTGCAGGCCTGTGTTTTGGGGTGTCAAGTTCAAATTTGGTGTATTCTTCTTATTGTTCTGTTTCTTATTGCAGGAACTGCAGCTCCACACTGATCTATTGTTTGTGCTTGAAATGTCTTATCTGACAAAGATTGCAATACATACAAGTTTCTTCAGCAGGTGTCTTATAAAGGTGTCAGAGATATTTGGGTTTATGTAAAGCATCGACAAATGTGGAGCGATCGCCCACCGAGAGCAGCATGTTCTGTTTTATGACAGAGAATGAGTAAAAATACACCCAGCTCCTGGGAGACCGTCGCTATGGCAGCAGTTACTATGGCGATAGCAGGGCTGCACGTGAAGTGATGACTGTCATGGGACCCTGAGGGTTTCACCCTCTCGTGCTGCTAGAGATAGCGCACATGCACTTCAGATGGAATGCGGAAGCGTGATGACGGGATGCTGATTTGCTTGTGTGTACGTGTGTTTATCATGGTTGACTTGTGTGTGTGTGGGCGGGTGTGTGTGTGTTTGCATGTGCTGTCTGTTCTTGCTAAGTGTCTCAACACGTTTAGGGGTTTTCATGATTTCATTGCTTTGAAATGAATGTGGAGATGTTTGCACATCCACATGTAAGCACTGCTTCCGCAGCGTCAGTCTGCTCTGTCATCCTGTTGCCATAGCAGCAGAAAAAGGCAACACAGCCAACCATGCTCACTTCCCAATTCCACCCTATTGGTGCTGACTTTTTCTTTGTCTCTTGACTTTCTCTGTGCTGTGGTTTGACTCTGTGGGATTCTGGCCACAGATCCTTAAACTGCTCATTTTGAGGGGGTAACCACTTACTGCATGAAATATACATTTTCAAATGTCTACCTCGCCTTCTCTATATTTATCTGTGCCATGAAGGTGACCATTCACAGGCAGCTCTCAATGTTGTCTCTTCCATTCACACCCAATATTTGTCATTATACCTGCTATTGTTGTACTGGCTGAATTCTGGCCAGGCTGCACCTTTTCACTTGAAAAGAAGCAGTTATTTTTCATGAAGTCTTCAGGGTTTACATTTTGATGCCACAGCATCAGTACAATGGGTTCCCTCGATAAGTGAAATCGAAGTAGCCAACTTTGTTACTTTACAACTATATATGTTTTAAGGCAGTAAAACATTGGCTTTTGTGGACAAAACTTGCAAACATACAGCATTTCTGAGTCACACTACTAGCGATTGAACATTTATGTACAATTGGTAAATCGAACGCATTCTGTACTGCACAGGAAGGCATGGAGGAGATTGACAATGACCTACAGACCCATAGCCAATCAGGACGCAGACACAACACATGGCTTTTCCTTTACCCAATCAGGACGCAGACACAACACATGGCTTTTCCTTTACCCAATCAGGATGCAGACACAACACATGGGGTTCTCCCTGAGCCAATCAGGATGCAGAACAAAATGCACATTCATACTTGTTAAAAAAAAAACCAAAACATTTTTAAGCACAAAAGATTCCGCAAAATAGCAAGTCCGCGAAAGGGGAACTGTGATGTCGAGGGGGAACGCTGTCAACACAATCAAGCAGCAGTAGCTTATGCAATGTATTCTTTCAGCCGATACATACTATGATATACTGTATTTCATAACTGTATTTCATAACTCTTAAGAGGAGTTTGTGGTTATAATGATCATGAAAGGGATAGAGTTCATTTACCTTGTGAAACACCATTACATATCTTAATAAAGGTAGTAATTAATACAAAAATAGAGATGCTCGACATTGGCTTTCTTACCAATATCCGGTATTGTCCTGCACTTCAATACCGATCCCAATAAGCAGCAGTTCTTCTTTCAAACTAACGTCATTTAATGAACACATTCATGTCTTCTGTTGGATGCATTTCACAAATAAACACCGTTTGTGCAGACAAATACTGCAATACATGCTATAGAAAAAGTACTAAAATGGTGGGTATGATTTTTCGGGAGGTGCAATACTCGATTAGTATTAAAGGTAAATAATAACAAAATAAGAAAAACCAATAAGAAAAACAAAAATTAAGTCCTCAAACTTGGCGAAGCAGCTGAATTTGCAACTTTTTAAGAATGAAAAAAAAGCTATTCCACAGGTAAACAGTGGTGACTATTTAAGAGGCTGCTTATTTAGAACCGGATAACTTTCTGTGATAAAAGCTGGTTTTAAACTGTTATAACACTGCTGTTGCTTTTGTTGTTGTCATGTTCTGCATAGTATGCTTAGTGCTGTTATGGTTTGCTGTTTCCTCTTTGGTGCAATATATAGATTGATAAATAGCCATCTGCTTTGCGGTGAATGGAACAAGTGCGCTGCAGTACTGGTTTCTCTTATGTAGCTACTATTAAGGTGAAGCCTCATTACATGCAAAGAGCAAAACGTGCCACTTTACAGTCATTCCAAATTGCACATTTGAATTCAAAAGCAAAACTTGGAAACTGAGCTTGTTGTTTTTTGTCAGGAGTATGGTGCAGCTTAATGAGGTCTCTCTCATGCACCTATATTCTTATTGTCAGAAAAAAGCAATACCAATATTATATGATGTCTCTCTTCTATGGCAATTTTGGCTGATAATATGAGTCAGCTGATATTATCGGACATCCCTAACTAAGAACCAAAAAATTATAAAAGTAAAACAAAAATCAAGTCCTCAAACTTTGCAAGGCAGCCGGATTTGCAAAACATAACTTTAATTGTGCAAAACCATTTTTAAGAAAGAAAAAAGTGTGATGAGCTGCATATAACAATTGAGACTACTTAAGAAGTTGCTTATTTAAAACTGGACAACTTTCTTTGATATACTATAAATAACTGGCTTTGGACTGTCACTGCTGTTGCTTGGTCCCTATTCCAAGATGAGAAACGAAGAGGGTTATGTATCCGCCTAGCTACCACTGTGTAAAGAAACAGCAGAAAGTCATCATCATCCCTTGAGTGAAGAGCTGACGACTGGTGCTACAACATATTGCATGAAGAGTATGGATGAAAGCTGAAAGGAAGTTTCTACTGTAATGAAGTCCCTGACAAACCGAAACAACAAGTGAAAGTGATGAGCTGGGAATACAGAACACTTAGTGAAAGAGATGAGTCGTTTCTGTATGAATGAGGAGAAAAAACGTCGGCTGTAGATTTTCCTCGCCACGGATTGGGGACACTGGGGCCCCCCTCTGGAGCCAGGCCTGGAGGTGGAGTACGATGGCGAGCGTCTGGCAACCAGGCCTGCACCGCGGCCCGGTTAGGCACAGCCTGAATGGGTAACAAGGGACCACCCTCCCATGAGCTCACCACTCGTGGGAGGGGGACACGTTGGGGAGACTATGTCTCTCAATTGGCCTTGTAACACTTCCAGTTACACTGGGAGGAGCTGGATGAAGTAGCCGTCAAGAGGAAAGTCTTCCCTGCTTAGGCTGCTGCCTTGCTACCCGACCTTGGATAAAGAGAAGAAGATGAATGGAAGGACGGATGGATGGACCAATCGATTCAACATGGCTCTCAGCATGACTCTCATCTCAAGACAGTCAAGAGGAAAGAGTGCGCATTACAAAGAAGGTTTTGAAAGAAGAGCCTACTGGCTAGGGAGCCAATAAATGCTCAGACCATCAGAGCTGTATTCTTTTCAAAGTATGCAAAAACAACTACCGTTATGTGCACTGCTCCCACAGCAGACGCTACAAAAAAAGAAAGCTCTTTTCACTAGCAACCTTCAGTGAGTTAGACGAGGCACAAAATTTAAATTGGAATGGGATATTTTACTGCAAAGGTTGAAAGAGACAATGGAGGCTATTCGCTGTGTGTGAGGCATGAAGAAACTGGAGAATGAATGGTGAGTAACAGACCTCTGCTTAGAAAATAGACTGCTGATAGGTTGCACGATCGTTCACCACAAGACTAAGCTGACATGAGTTTCAGCCCATTGGAAAACCAGCAACTACCGGTTGGCAGATTGGTGAGAGGTGAAGATGCAAAGTTTTAACAGAAGTTGATTAGAACACCAAAGAAGAACTGTGAGCACCGTTTTGACAGTGAAAACACAGCCTGACCTGGAACTGAAAAACGCATTCCAACTTCTGGAGGACACATACAAAAGGCAAAACATAGTTAATACGAGCAGAGACATACTGGACTATGAGAGAAAGGACAAGAAAGAATTGATGTCTGAAAAGTACCTATCCTAACCCCAAACTTTTGTATGCTGGCTGGAAACAACGAAGAAAAGACTGAAACTGTAGCTACCAACAAAGAGTGGAGTAGACTGTGAGGAATGACAGAAGAGGCAATACTGACAACCTAGCAACTGAAGTCGCTGAGAGTGGTGACACTAGGACGGTGTATAAGATTGCCGGGACACTGACAGGAGCTTTTATCAAACACAACTACAGCGGTGAAGCAAAAGATCAGACCAACACTCATGAAAGAAGACAAACTGAAAACATTGATCAGACTTGACCCAGAGGAAGAGGCAATCATAGAAATTAACCATCAATGCGCGGTGTGAGAGACAACAGACAACACACCTTTTGAGGACAGAATCAGGGCAGACATGTTAAAGGCTGACCCTTTGAAAATCATGGACGGAAGGCCTAATAATTAATTGCCAAAGAAAGGTGACCTGGTGTGTGTCAGCTGTTTCAGGAAATTCGGAGGTAGAGTTCGGCTGCAGAGAAGGAGACAGACAAATGAGAGAATACTGATGGAAGAACAATCTGGCTGTAGATCTGATTTCTGTACCTGAAAGGAGGATTGTACATCAACTACGTCAATTTCAAAAGGGCGTTTGACAGCATCCACCACCGGTTCTCTTTGTAAGATGAGTTTGACCGCTCTGTGTGCAGTTTGCATGTTCTCCTCGTGCAATCTGGCGTTTCCCCCATGGTCCAAAAATGTTACGTTAATGGGAGACTCTAAATTGTCGATAGGTGACATTGTGAATGTCAAAGGTTGTTTGTCTGTGTGTGCGCTGTGATTGACAGGTCAATCAGTCCACAGTGTAGGCCGCCTCTTGCCCAAAGTCGGCTGGGTAGGGCACCAGCTCAACAATGGCAGGATCAGATTTACATGGCTATCGGAAGAGGAATATTTTTGGATATGTACAGTATATGTACGTACCACTCCATACACTGTAATTATATTTATACTGTACATATATACGGTAAAGAATCCTTACAACAGGAGTAAGATGACTAAGGGTACTCAAGGGTGTGAGCACTACTGAAAACAACAGCTTTGTTTACAGACGTGAGGACAAACCATGAATCCTCGTCCACCTAATTATGTGTGCTTTCAGCATGACTGTGGCAAAAAGATTTATTGATTAATAATGGTCCAGTTCTTTAGGATAAACAGTCCTGCCCGATCTGCAGTCTTTTTATCTTGTTTAACCAGACTTACAGCAAACAAGCATCCCCTCACAGCTCAAGATCATCCGTCTATCACCTCAATTCATCTGTATTTGTGTGTTAACAGATAATACTGCAGGTTTTATTGCAGAATCCTGTTCTCACACTCCATTCCCTCTTCATTGGGCTCAACTCTAAAGCCTGTATTGTATTTGCAAGGCAATAAACTCATCTCTGTCCTCACCTCATCATGGCCACTTTTATGTCTCCAGATTTAACAGGAAACAGAGGTGGCTGTGGTCAAAGCTCATCTTGGTTTCTCTGACTAACGGCCGGTCTAGAATTTTAATTAGATAAGATAAAACAAAACAATATGTCCCTTGTCGGCTAACTATTTCCATTTTTCCACAAATCAATCGGTCATCCAGTGCGTAGCTTGTTAATGCAAGTTGTATTGTATTTTCAACCTAAATGAAATGTGTTTGGCTGCTTGGTGGCCTAATGTTTAGTATTGTGGCCGAACATGAAGGAATTTTTGTTTGGACATCACTGTTTGGAATTTGCATGTTCTCCCTGTGCGTATGAGGACATGCATGGACTTATGTGGTGTATTTCTGTTGTAAATAATAATAATAAACATGTAAATAATATCAACTGCCTTTTTTTGTTTTGTTCTTTTCATACATTGAAATGCTTGATGAAATATTAATTCCAATGGAAATAATTAAAAGTTCTGAACAAGATGCAGTACTCCGGTCGACTGAACGGTCTTTTTCCTCTTTTGCCGCTATAGTACAGTGTCTGGAAATGACCACAAAACGGAAGTTGATTGGTCGGCTGGTGCCATGTCGTTGTTTTCGTGGCGAGGAGGAAGTGATCTCAGTGTTGGACTACTCTCACTGCAGCCTGCAGCAGGTCCCCAAGGAAATATTCAGCTTTGAGAGAACTCTGGAGGAGCTCTACCTGGACGCCAACCAGATAGAAGAACTACCCAAGGTAAATGTGAAGTTAAAAATTCATGACTGGAATTTCTGACCTTGACATGATCGTTTTAGTTATGCGTTGTAGTTTTCAGGCTCCATTAGCTTCTCCACTGAGGCTGTTTCATGCTAAACGGACCCTGTGTTTAGTTATTAAACTGGAAATGGGGCTTTCACTCCAACAGGCTAAACCAATAGGTGTGTAGGTCTAGTTCCACAGTCTAGCATAGTTTAGTTCAGTTGCAGTATATAGTATAGTGTGGCAAATGATCATTCATTACTCCAGGTGCAACTTATATACAGTATTAAAATGTAGATATATAATTGAACTTAATGTGCTTCTTTCAAACTACAGGGGGGGTGGTGGTTGTTTATTTGGCAACACCAAGTGGCCACAATAATATATTGAACTGAGCTTGTGACGCAGTTAGGCAAACAAAATGAATGACACAGAGTATACAGAAGTCTACAACACAATATAATGCTTCTGCCTTGGGTACAATGTGTCTGTAAGTAATGTGCAACTGTAATTATATGTTGCCAGTGTAGATACCTGTGTAGATTGAGAAATGTCGCATTTTAGACAGTAATGTTCTTTTATTATTTAATTATTTTTTATTAATTGACACTAATTAGGTCAAGACAGGACATGTTGACAACTTAAATACACATGTATATTTTTCAATCTATTCAAATGCATTTGTGAATACAAAAATCAAGTTTTTGTTGTTAGATGGAGTTCTACAAGTTGGGTATTAACTTTGAAAACATTTTGATATTTATAAAAAGGTGTTTTTTTGAACATTTTTGAACAAAGGAGTGGCACCCACATGACACTCCTGTGAAAAGGTCTTGCTTCCGGGCTCTTATACCCCAGTGCAACTTATATATGTTCATGTTTTCCATTCATGATGCACTTTGACGACCACTTATACTTCAGAACCACTTCTATTCCAGAAAATATGGCACATGAAAAACATTTTATATATTTGAGTTCGGCTCCTGAAAAATGGGAGCAAAAACTGTTTATTAAGATTGTTTTCAGCTGCAGGCAGCCTGAAAACAATCTTATGTACAAATTGTGGAGTATACCAAGCAGCAACAAGAGTGTTTATTTTTGTCATTTCTGTACGTCTCTGCTCAAACATTACAATTAAAAATGAGCAAAAAGCAGCAGTGGTTTATTCCACCAACATTGTATAGTATTGGCTCACCGCTGCACAACTCTGACTGACTAGGTACTTGAAATGCAGTACCTCATTGTACACAATATATTAATTCTTTTAAATAGAAGAAGCAGCAGCAGCAGAAAAGTGGCATTGAAACAGAAACATGGTAGACAAGGCCACAAAGACAGATGGTTATTCATTTATGTGAATGCAATCTATCAATAATCAATGTAATTTCAGTTCAGTCATACATATTTTAGTATAAGAACATCTTTGATTTACTTAGTATTGCTGTTTGATGACGTCTTGTAATTTTGTAGTACAACTCAGTATTGTTTTATTTAAAACAAATAAGGATTTTATATATATATATACATACATCATATATATATATATAATCCTATCTTTTATTTGATCTGTGTTTCCTCAGCAACTCTTCAGCTGCCAGGCCTTGAAGAAGCTGAGCATGCCTGATAACGACCTGTCCAACCTGCCGACCACCATTGCCGGCCTGGTTAACCTTAAAGAGCTGGACATTAGTAAAAATGGTAAAGAAAAAAGGATTATAAACCACTTGGATGATAAAAACTGAAATTTTAGATCATTTAATATTTGAATTTGGAGCGGTCAAATGATTACAGTTAAAATGAATTAGTCATGAGGAACCACCATTTGCAACTATGTCTGAAATATGCCCATTTTGACTGTCTTTTATGAAAAAAAACGAGGACGCATATCCGGTGGAAACATTAGTTAGTGTCATTAATTTGTCCCAGAAGGTCCAACTCTAACTGAAACGGACGCTAACCGCATACACTTTTCCCATTAGAAAAAAAGGTAAATTCAGTTCATCTATTCCAGAAAGTGCCATAACGGCAGACTTTTTTTTGGTGCACTTACCTTAGTTTGAGGAATCGCAGCAACTGCAGTTTTGTGTGGAGCCAGAAGCTGGAACAAACACATCAGAAAAGGGCAAAGAAAAGCGTATTTTGAATGGCAAGAATATGGGCTATGCATATTTATAGCCCATATTTCCAGTAGTTATCGTAGTTGCATATGGAGTTTAGCACAAAGAGATTTACATACTTATTATAGATAAAAACATATTTTTAGCTGTGATTAATTATAAGTTAACTATGGACAAATTGCAATCAAATATTTGAATAATGATGGTAGTACATGTTGTCCTCAGTTTCCTGTTGCGTTTCGTGTTACTATGTTTTGTGGTTTAGAAGCTTGTGCCCATAGATTAATTAATAACTCTGGTCCGTAAACACAGGACTCGCTCAAGAAATTGTTACAAGACAGAAGAATTCATGCCGAGTGTGCCAAGAATACGGCATATGCTTTAGCAGCTGCCCTTCCATTATGTCCCCAAATGGCGGTGCACCAAACAAAATGAAAACCATCACTATGGAAGTAAAAATGAACATTATAAACAACTTAGAGGAGGAACGTCCACCAATATTGGTCGCCATTTCGGTCCCAACTGTTCGACTGTTACAAGGAAAAACTATTACAAGGAGATCTGGGGGGAGAAGAGAAGGTAGCCAATATTTTAAGAAGGTAGAAAAGTCTGCAAGACAACAACGGGGGTAAAAGTACAGAATTGTCATTTTATGAGGATAAGCGGCATAGAAAGTGGATGGATTGATTATTGTTACATTTCATTATTGTTTGATATGCCCCTAATGTGTTCTGTGTACAGTGCAGAGTGACATAAGAATCGATTCAGGTATAAGTTCTGACACGCGCTAAAAATGGACAGTCTATCAATGAAACTCTTTCGTAACCCAAGGACCACTTGGACGTAACAACAGAATGGAAGCGCCAATAAATGCGTACCAAATTGAACCGGAGCGTACTGTCTTGTTGAAAGTAGGCTTTTGTTACTAAAGTAAATTACTCTTTAAAACTCTAAAAAATGGGGAGATCCAGGAGCAAAAAAAGACATTTATGTGACATGTATGATAATCTCTACAGCCATTACAATCTCATATACAAGACAAAGGCAGTCATCTACAGTAAGTAAGTATACAGTATAGACTATGCAATTAAACCTCATAATGGCAGCTATTTCAACCTTCCAATCCCATTTTAGAGTTGATAAACGCTACCTATATTGTCTTGGAATTGTTGCCACTTATGACACTTTATTTTCCCTCTTATGTTTTCCAACAGGTATCCAAGAGTTTCCAGATAATATAAAATGCTGTAAAGGCCTGTCAGTGGTAGAGGCTAGTGTCAACCCCATCACCAAGTAAGACACTGGGACCAAAGCACATAACTGTCCTCCTGCAATCCTCACTGTCATAACAATCATATTTAGCTGAAGGGTTTTCAAAGTCCTAAGAAGCGCCAAGCAGCAAATGAAGAAAAACATTCTTAAAACGTGTTAATGTAACCTCAGCTGTGTGAAAGGCAAAATCAACTTCCTATTCAGGTATGTTAGTGAGAGAGGAAACAGGAGGCCAGTTTGTATAGACATTTATGTTATAAATATTTCGGTTACAATAAAATGTATGTATTTTTCTCTTTCAGAGATAAAAAAAAAATGATCATAGAATGAAAATGATAGTCATGGTGCTCTCTTTTCTTCCTTACTATATTTTTTGCCTTGCAGGCTCCCAGATGGTTTTACACAGCTCCTGAATCTGACTCAGCTCTTTTTAAATGATGCCTTCCTGGAGTATTTGCCCGCTAACTTTGGCAGGTAATTCCATGCATTGTTTTGAATGTCTCTTATTGGAACTGGGATTTTTCACAATGCAACCAAACAGTAGGACCAAGTTTATTAGCACCGATATTTCTTTGGCTAGTATTTTTTTGTTTTTTCTTGCAAATTAAATGCACTACGATTTGACCTACTCTACTGGTCACACAATTAAAGACATACCAGCATTTTTCATACACGGCACTGTTAAGGCTGTAATTGCTCGGCTTGTAGTACATTATTTCCTGTGGGTATAAGACTCGTTCAGAAGGCAAATAGCCCACCTGCAATTATCTTCTCCTTTGGATTTTGGATCTACTGTGAATCCATGACTTCCAGCTGCAATAACACTCTCTTCTCTTGAATTACCATCATTAGGGGAGGCAACTGTTTGTCTGGAAGCTAATAAGCTAAATAGTCAATGAGAGTTGTTATTGCTCACAGAGTTGACGTCACGTCAGGCGCTCATCTCAGACAAGGAGCTATAAAAGAGAGACAGAGGTGTCCAAAGTGTGACACGGGGACTTTTATTCATTTTTTTGGCCCGCAGCACATTGTAGAAGTACAAGAAAACACAGCAAAAAGCATAACGTAATGAAACGTTAATATTAATAATAACGCTAAGTTTTCTCTTTAAATATGTACAACTTTTTGAAGCCTCTTTACAAAATACAAAAACTGTTTGCGGCTATGCTGGATCCTATCCCAGCTGACTTTGGGCGGGAGCCAGGGTACACCCTGGACTGGCAAACAGATTTTCAATAATATCAAATATGCCTGATGAGGTCAAAAAGCAATCTTTTTCTGTAAGGTTCAACTGACTTTTATTATTAGAAACTATACACTATTTTCTGAGACAATATTCAACTTTTTTACTGGTCCGTGGTGGGATTCAATTGAAAAAAAATGTTACATTGCATTTAGTATCTGGTCATTTTTAAAACATGTGTGCTGTTGTGACAATGGGATGTTTTTGTTTTGGATGTTTGTCTTCGTGACAGTTTTGGTTTCGTTCTAGTTGGTTTTCCTGTGTTGTTATTTTCATGTGTCTTCTGGGCTGTTTCTTAGTTTAGTCACTTAGTTAATAACGAGCGCCTGTTCCTCACTTAGTTCCTGTTCAGGTGCGAGCGCCAGTCGGGCGTCGGCTCGTTGTCATTTGTTACTTTTTCCCTCTTCCCGTGTCGTTGTTTTGTTCCTGCCACTGCCTGGCAGCTTTATTATTAAAGATTCCTGCAACTTACCTGCCTGACGTCCAGCTCTCTGCATCCTCGGGGTCGTTACACCATGCCACGCCGAGCAAAACATGACAGTTTTTATTTCCTTTATGAGTTATTTTCGATGGAGCTTAAAATAAGAAGAAAAAAACACTTTGTAATCCTTGGTGACGGGAATGTACGTATGTTATATTGTACTATTATCCTCCATAGTGCTTGACATGATTACAATTTGATAAAATTATTATGCTCTATGGTGCTTACAAATATTGTATATGTGCACATAATCATTAAGGAATGAGCCCGGTTTGCAGTAAATGTCATAGTGTGGCAGTGTGAATTAAATCAACATTTGTTTTTTCTGTTTGTATTTCTTCAGACTTTCTAAACTTCGGATCCTGGAGCTGAGAGAGAACCACCTGAAAACCATGCCCAAGTAAGACAGTGTTTTACATCGACTGTGTGTTTATGTTTATAGTCGGACTTTGATTTACAGTTTTTTCACTCCACTTATTATTATTGTTATAATACTCCACTGCCGAGTTTGCTTTCCTAGGTGTATGAATTAAAGCTATAATACTTTACCTTTGCGGCCAAAATACAATGATTTCATTGTTTTCTGATTTTAGCTGGAGAAAGTTGTTTTGCATCCACACAAACATTCATTCCTTGTTGGTGTGACTTGTATATGTAACTTGAATACTGATGAAGACATGCGTAAGACTAAGCTCTGAATGCCTCTATGCATACATTTTCAAACTGGTGCACAAGCACAAGCAGGACCAAACAAAAGGGACTAGGACAGTTTGTGGAGGTACAATCCCATGTCTTCCTAAAGCAGCTGCTGTGTTTCAAAATGTCACTGAGGCTGAGGTGTGCCTTGCTGTTCAGCCCGTCGCCTGAAGTAGGGTTATCTGAGGCGTGGCTAGTGGGAGGAACCAATACAGAAATACAATAATACAAATAAAGAAAGTAATAAGTCAAAAAGCAATATGGAAAGTATTGCTATGATTAAACTAAAACCTTTCCAATTCACACCATGCTGAGTGCCGGGTGGCAATATCATGTTCAGAAAAAAAAAAAAATAATAATCTGCTGTTATTGCTGAGGCAAGGCAAGTTTATTCAGGAGGCCAATTCATACACTAGGTCATTCAAAGTGCTTTGCAGAAAAGAAATCACTTAACACAATTTCAGAAAACATAAGATCATTCTAAAATTACTCCATTAAATTCCATAAATTATTCCAGAAAATAAAGAAATTAAAATTAGTGCGGCTAAAATATTTTCAGTTGTCAAAAGCACAGTTGAATAGAAGTGTTTTCATCCTGTATTTGAACATTGCCAAAGCTGAGGATTGTCTCGCATCTGAAACACAGCTTCGTCCTGACTCTGGAGACCATTCCCTGAGCTTCTCAGAGCCTGTTATGGTTCATGTGGCTCTAACATGTCAGAGATGTACTTGAAAACCATGAAAATACTTATACACAAGTAGAGATGTTTTAAAGTCTTTTCTCTGAGTGACAGGAAGCCAGTGCAGAGACCTGAGTACTGGACTGATATGGTCGTAGTTTCTGGTTCTTGTCGGGACTCGAGCAGCAGCATTCTGAATGCACAGCAGTTTTTAGAGATCCCTCTGAGATGGTTGTTACAGACAAGCCTGCTGAAAACAAAGGCATGGAATAGTCGCTCTAAATTGGGCTTAGACACTATTCCCTTAGTTTTGGAAATGTTTTTCAGGTTGTAGAAAGCTGCTGCTATCTTTCATTCAATGTGGCTGGTAAAGTTCAGGTCTGAGTCCATTATTACAACAACATTTCTAACCTGACGGTTAGGTTTCAGAGAAAGAGTCTCAAGATGGTTATTAACACTTTATCTTTGTTTTTGTGGGCAAAAGACAATTATTTCCGTTTTTTTCTGATTTTAGCTGGAGAAAGTTGTGTTGCATCCACACATAGAAAGTAAAGATATAGATAGAAGATTTGTCTTAGTACCGTACTTCTACGGTTGTATCGTATGAAGGAGGCCTGCTTGAACTCAACCACAGCAGACAGTCTGTTGACAGTAGATATTCACAATTTTAGGTAACAACAAGTGTTTTGCTTTCTCTCATTTCAGGTCCATCCATCGACTAACGCAGTTGGAGAGGTTGGATCTGGGAAGCAATGAATTTTCTGAAGTGGTGAGAGTGTTTGTTTTTTTTATTTTATTTTAATCTGATGAGAGGGAGAAGTTAGTACGTTTCAATCCAGGGGCAACCTCCTCGGACGTTTCACATTTCAAAAGCCATTGCACCATATCACAAATCCTCTGGTGACCTCATCTCATTAGGGCGTGAGGTACGGGTTCAGCTGGACCATGAAATGGGACACAGTGCTTTGAGGGAGAGATTGCGGGATGGAAACTGACAGGATGTTATATCAGGGTCAGACCGGAAGTTCATGAAGTGGTCGGCATCATAGAAGTTTCTTCCAATAAAATATGTTCTATACACTCAGACTCCCTCTAGTGAATTTTGTTGACATGTTTGTCCCATTTGCATACAAGCCAGAGGTGTTGGAGCAGATCCACAACCTGAAGGAGCTGTGGATGGATAACAACTCTCTACAGTCCATACCAGGGGTAAACATACCTTCACCTCTGACTGAAAGAATGGTTTTTTTATTTTGCTGTCAACTGATGGCCTCCTTTATCTCTGCAGTCATTAGGTAAACTTCGCCAGTTGCGCTACTTAGACTTAGCTAAAAATCGCATTGAGAATTTGGACACAGATGTTTCAGGCTGTGAGGCCTTAGAGGATCTTTTGCTATCCTCCAACATGCTACAGCACCTCCCTGACTCTATAGGTAGGTCCTCAGATGCACACATCGTTATAATATAAATATATAGTACTGTACAGTAGGTGTCTAAGATTGTGTGACAAGCAATATGAATTGCCTGTGAGAAAATTTGTCAAAAACACCAATTCCACAACTTTACAAAGTGAAAGATGACATATGGAAGGAAATATTGCATTTTTATAATTTTTTATTATTGATTATCATATCATTTAGTGGTTTTTTTGGTCTTAAAAAATTTAGACAATTATAAATTTTAGTTTCAATTTGTGAAACAATAAACATTTTAAAACACATTTGCATGGTTAAATTAAAGATTGATCCTTTTTTCAATCTACTTTAAAAAAAAAAGTCAAAATCTTGTTTTGTCTTGTTCTTTTGTCTCGTAAGTTGGTGTGTCATGACACCCCCACAATATACTGATCCCTCATTTCGTAGTTAACGCCTACGGAACCTGTTCATGACCTTCTAAATACAATTTTTAACACTATTAGAGCCCTCTGGACATTAAATATCACCCATATAATAACATTTACATTCCTACAGACCTAATCAAAATCTTAAGACCAGTTGAAAAATTGCTAGAGTTGACCTTTTGCACATTTGGATCTTAATGAGGTTTTAAGTAGAGCTACAACATGCAAAAGCAAGAAGGGGGAGTCTGACAAAACGCACTTTGAAAAAGTAATTTATTGAAAACAACAATTAAACGGAAGTAGGTTGTTTATCAGCTGATCAAAAGTTTAAGCCCATCACTCAAAAAATGACAAAACTATCTCCAAACCAGAACAAAAATGTTTTCAGTAGGTCTCAGTAATGAGAAGCTCCACCGTTCTTGTTAATCACTTCAAAAATTGGTTTAGGCATGCTGGATGCGAGTCTTTCCACCAAGCTAGTGGGAACAATGCTCCAAGTGGTGAAGATCATCTGCACGTAACCAGTTTTGCACTTTGCCAGGGAGCATCAAACATGGGACATTGAAAGGTGGAACAAAGTTGTATTCTCTGAGGAAAAAATGTAACCTTGACGGTCCAGATGGATTTCAACGTTACTGGCATGACAAGGAGATCCCACCTGAGATGTTTTCTACCCGGCACGGTGGAGGCGGTCCATCATGATCTGGGGTGCTTTTTCATTCGGCGGAACACTAGAGCTTTAGATGGTGCAGGGTCGTCAGACAGCGGCTAGTTACGTGCAGATGTTGAGGAGGGCATCCCTCATGACAGTGGGACCTCGTCTGTGTGGTAACAGCTGGGTTTTTCAACAGGACAACGTTGCATTTCACAATGCTCGCTTGATGAAGGACTTTTTCAGGGAGAATAACATCACTCTTTTGGACCATCCTGCATGTTCCCCTGATTTAAATCCCATAGAGAACATTTGGGGATGGATGGCAAGGGAAGTTTATAAAAATGGCTATCAGTTTGAGATAGTTGATGCCCTTCGTGAAGCCATCTGCACCACATGTAGCATCAACACTCGCATCAAGCATGGCCAAACCAATTATTGAAGTGATTAACAAGAACGGGGGAGCTACTCATTACTGAGCCCTACTGAGAACACTTTTTGTTCTGATTTGGAAAGTTTTTTTTGTCATTTTATGAGTGATGGTCTTAAACTTTTGATCATCTGATGAACAGCTTATTTCAGTTTAATTGCTGTTTTGAATAAATTACTCACTCTCCCTTCCTGCTTTTGCATTTTGTAGCTCTACTTAAACCTCATTAAGATCCAAATGTGCAAAAGGTCCATTCTAGCAATTTTTCAACTGGTCTTAAGACTTTAAACAGGTCTGTATTACCCAGTACGGTATAGTAGACGTAATAATAGAAAAACCATTTAAGACATAATGGGGAACCACATTATTAGATTTTGCTGTCCATAGCTCTTTGGACTCCCCTGCTGTACATTAATAATAAATATGCCTACATGCATATACATGCAAATGTAAATAACTAAATTAATTACTGATAACTAAACTAAATCTATCACCCAACAAAGGTAAAAAATGCAACACTTTTGTTTTTGCTCCCATCTTTCATGAGCTGAGCTCAAAGATCTGAAACATCCTCTATGCCATCTGTCATTTTCTATGTTAAATATTTATACACTTTGTCTTTGCCAAGACATCTATATCTGCCATCCATCTAGAAGGTGTAGCACATCAAGATGCTGATTAGACCGAGTGATTAATATGCAGGTGTGCCTCTGGCTGGCTACAATAAAAGGCCACTCAAATGTGCTGTTTTATCACACAGCACGATGCCACTCGTGTTGCCACACTGCAAGAAGGAGCAAAAAGTTGTTTTTATAGCAGCAGCATTGTTCATATAAATGCATGTTTATGTGTATTAATACACATAACGGTTGTGAATGGATACAACAGCAATAATTAACTATAAGAAAATACAGAAATAGTTTGGTAATTCAATTATGTTTAAATGCAATTTCTGTAAATGATGTATGTACTTATGCATTTGCATGTTCTACAGGAATGTTAAAGAAGCTGACAACACTGAAGGTGGATGACAACCAGTTGACCTCACTACCAGGCACCATCGGGAGGTAAAAAACCTCCCCACACATGCAAGTCATAAAGGCCAATGAAATTCACAGATTTTTGGGGGGAGTTTTCCCCCCCATTTTCCTTGTGTACTACTCTTTTGTCATTGTGCTGGCTGATCATTTGGGGGGGGGGGTTCTGTGTGTTGCTTGCTGCGTTGCTGTGGCGTTAGTGCGAAGCCCAAGCAAGGGTGAGTAACATTAGCGCATTAGCTGGTGGCTCCAGGGAATGCGTTCAGAGACATAGAGCTGTTCAGCTTCGTCACAGATACAAACACACTGCGTGAAACATCTTCAGGCATTAAGATTTCATGCAAACTCAACTTTAATTCGGTTCCAGGGCACAAATGTTTCCACCTGCCTAAACTGTTTTTCATTGTTTGGACTTCCATTCAAAATAAAGTTCAGATAGCCAACTGAAGATAAAAGATGCATGTCAAAGGACTTCAATAGTATGTTTAGCGAAATCTTTATTTTTCATTGAAGTTCAGAAAATTGGATATGAGATTCGATGTGGAGACATTTTAAATTAAAATCCAATCTGATATGTTCCTCCTGTATAATTGATGAAAACACCTCATGTACTCCAATGGAGACAATAAATTCCATGCAGAAGCCTGGTGGAGCCAGTCATGTTTTTTTTGCATTTTAAATATGTTACTGACAGTTATGGATATTTCTTTTCACGCTTTTCAGTGTGTATCTCAATGCCCTAAAAAAACATTTCTGTTTTTCTGAACGAATCCCTGGTTTTAGCGTCAATAAGTAGACCTGTTGATTCACTATTACCCCTCTGATAAATACCATAAAAACCTTAACATGTTCCTTGCCTAATAACCTTTAGTTATGACAACTCCTGTAATTATCCCCATGTCATTGCTACCTATTTTCCATATTAATCAACTCAAACTTAGATGCTAATATTCACAATTACAGTAGTGTTTAAAATAATAGCAGTCAGATGTGACTAACAAGATTAAGCACTATTAGTATATTTTTATTGCTACATGACACTACTGGTTACCAGTAGGTGCAACCACATCAACAGTGTGTGCTAACAACAAAAAGACACACCCGGAGCCCGAGTAGAGGTCTGGGAAAACAAATCAAAGACGACTTGCCTATGGAAGTACTGATTCAGCTACGAAGACGGCTGAGCAAGTACTCCCCGGAGCCGGTCCGCACGGAGCACTAGCATGTGGAGGACCGACTCGGCTGGCATAAATAGGCCTAATTGCCAAACTGTCACAGGTGTGCCACCTAGGGGACTTGGGTAGTCTAGCCTGAGAAAGAAAAAACAGTAAACGTCCAGAAAATAGCACAAACAAACACAAAAATCTTGGTTCCATATCAACAAAATTAATATTATGGCGTGGCAAACCCAATCCCCGGACATGAATCCATCAAAAATGCTGTTTCTGAAGCAAAACCAGGAAATGTTAATGAATTGTGGAATAACAGCTGAAAGGTGCCACAAGTTGGTTGACTCCATCCCACACAGATGTGAAGCAGTTATAAAAAAACTGTGCTCATACAACTAAATTTTAGTTTAGGGATTCACAGGATTGCCAAATCCTAGAAACAGAAATAGTTTTGTGTTTGGAAAGGCAGCGGCAGACACTGCTATTTTTTTAAACACCCCTTTCAACTAATTGCACAGCTCTAAAAGCGTGCATCTCATGAAAGCTGTGTCTTGTTTGCTTTCTGAGAATCTACTGCACCTATTAGTAGCTTGTTCACCGTGTAGCAATAAAAATATACAAATAACAGTGATTCATTTGGTTAGTCACATTGGACTGCTATTATTTTGAACATTACTGTACATGTATAGTGGGGATTGTGTGGGTGAAAGCCCACCCTTTTGTGCTTGTGCTGTCTATAATTAGGTTGTTTATATGTAGAAATGCATCTAATTTTGCACTACGTGGCACTAGTAAAGCTTGAACATGCACAAAATTAGTCAACTTGCTCGAGAAGGTAATTTGGGAGGGATCCCCCGAGGGAATGCTGAATCTCAAGGGGCTACCCTAAATGAATTCAAATATGCTTGAGGACTGATATGATGAATACATATTACTCACACACCACAAAGTAGCGTTTCACCCTCACTGTCTACCTCACTCACAGTGAAACTAAAAAAGAACACGTGGAACACGGTGTAACTGTACCACCTGGACTATATATAGATGCTTACTCACTAATATACGTGTAAAACAATGTTTTATACTAATGTATAATCTGCAAGGCATGCTGGGAAGCCCACACCCACACTCTCCAATCTGAAAGCTACCCAGCATGCCTTGCGGGATATAAATTACAATTAATAACTGTAGTATTGTATTGCAATTGCCGCACAGTGGATGAGTGGGTAGCACATTGGCGTCACAGTCAGGAGGTTTAGGGTTGGAATCTCCGTTGGGCATCTCTGTGTGGAGTTTGCATGTTCTCCCCGTGCGTGCGTGGGTTTTCTCCGGTTTCCTCCCACATTCCAAAAACATGCATGTTAGGTTAATTGGCAACTCTGAATTGTCCATCGGTATGAATGTGAGTGTGAATGTTTGTCTGCCCTGCAATTGACTGGCAACCAGTCCAGGGTGTACCCCGCCTCCCGCCCAAAGTCAGCTGGGATAGGCTCCAGCATACCCTAATGAGGATAAGCGGTATAGAAAATGGATGAATGAATGAATGTTTTGCATGTAGGCCCTAGTGGTTAGCATGTTGGCTACAGAGTCAGGATATAATGTCCGTTGGACATCCATCTGGACATGTGTGGAATTTGCATGATCTCAATGGGTTTTCTGTACGTACTCTACGTTCCAAAAACCTGCATGTTAGTTTAATTGGCAGCTTTAAATTGTCCACAGGTATGAATGGTTAGTTTGTCTATACGTGCCCTGCGATTGACTGGTGACCAGTCCAGGATGCCTCTCACCCTATGTCAGCCGGGATAGGCACCAGCATAGCCCCGCACCCTAGAGAGGATGGGCCGCATATAAGATGGAGGGATGAATGGATGTTTGCATTCATATTAAGTCAGTTCTTAAGCAAGGATGTATTGCAATATGCCTTGCATGACGGCAGTTCAGGTCCATTCTGCTAGGATTGGTGAAGCTGTCGAAATCTAGACCCCATGTACGCGGAGACTCAGGCAGTGTGCGAATAAAAGTCCTTTGAAGCAGGTGTAGATACTAGGTGTGCAGGCCAAAGGTAACAAAAGGTGACAGAGCAAAAAGGTCTCAGTAAAACAAAACTGTAGCACAAAAGAAAGCAGCAAAATGAGAAAAAAGGTCTTGGTGCACTACACCTCCATACAGCAGGAAGTACACCAACATAAGGTCGTAGAACAGGAAGTAATCGTTCCTGTCCTGCGGCGCATGACGAGTTCATTGGAAAAAAAGCAAAAGATTGCTGAACTGCGGTGTTGTAAGGTATTCTGAGGTCTCAGGCGTCCTTGTGACAGCTCACATGACATTATGCAGGCATCGTGAGTTGTTTCTTTTCTGGCTCAGATTCACTGTAGTGACATAAACAAACCTGACAAAGTGCATGTGCACAGAAGAAAGAGAATTTTCAAAGACACCCAGAACATCTACAATGGTGGCATATATTTTATTTCTGTTTAATTAGGCATCAGCTACGTTAAGCAAACATTTACATATACCCTGAAAATTAAACCCATTTCCCATCCAATGTGTCAGATTGTAATATGCTTTATTTCCAACGCGTACTGCACTTGTGTGTCCTTATAAAAAGTACATATAGGCTCATGTAGATGATTCTCTCAGCCATAAGAGATTTACATGAGCAAAGCAACATCAGTTGTTAATGAGACAGTAGTTCTACAGAAGAGACCAAAAAATGATTGCAGGACCTTCTTGCTTCAATGGGACACCTGGCAATGCTTTAAGGATTTCTGTGCTGGGCTGGTAAGACATCTAAATAAAGGATAAGAAATTCCCCTCTTCTTCGCTCTCCTCTCTCTTCCCACCGTATGGTGGCCCAGATGGTCCAGGCTGGTGGGAATTATAAAGGCTGACTCTTGCAATGTTAACAATGACAGTAAAATGTTGTCTCATTAGCATTAGTCTTCTGTTAGGTAGGCCAGTGATTGTAGTCAAAGGGGTCAAAAGGCCCTGTTGAGGGCCTGACATGGATGTTAATGTGAATAAGGTCAGCTCCACATTGAGGCACACGATTGAGGGTTAAAATTAACCATGACATTGTATTGTAAAGAATACATGACTTTCACTGACTGTTGATCAGCATATGGATAGTTAATTCAATAATTTGCCAATTCTTCAATGTGCCTTCCTTGTCTTAAAGGTCCAAACTTATGAAGCCTATGAAGACAAATAGATAGCTCAATTTCAAAGACAGATGAACTTCCCACAAAATAAAGCCTTCGAGCAGGGGTGGCCATTTTCAGCCCAAAGCACCTTTTATTGGCTCTTAACCTATATATAAAAAATAAAGTAAATTCATTATAATTGAGATTTATTGTTAGATGTTACACTAATGTGTTTTGTCCCCTGTAACAAAGCTAAGATGGTAATGTTTTGTTCATTTACCTTAGCATATGGTGACCTACATTAGATTGGATTTAGCATATTTAATGCACAAAATAAATCAAAGTGCCCCCTGCATCCTTGAGAGCTGAAGTTTGGACATCACCAAAAAACAGTCCCACTCTTATTTCCTTGGGGCATGCATTTGCTGTGGTATGTGGTGTTTCTACTACTGTAATGTCACAACATTTATTTCAGTTGAAAGTTCAAGATTTTAGGGGGTTTTAGAGTCGCCACAAACGTGTGGCGACTGTTTGATAGCAACAAACTGCAGAGTTAACTGGAACGTATAGACAGGTGATGAAAATGTTTCTGTGGGCTAATAAGCTGATAACAAGCAGGTTTTGGAATTTAAAAAAGACATTAAAACCACAGTTGAACTTACACAGTGTATGAATACGTAGTGCATGAATAACGCAAGACGAGCGCCAGGCAAAACAATTGGCGTACATTTTCAACTGAAAAGCATGCTAACTAGGGTGTACACTAACCAAGGTTGCACTGTATTGTCCAGTACTTCATTATCAATATAATCTTATTGAAACCTATTTTATGTTATGAACACTTGTTTTTTACTGTAATACCACTGGATGAATTACTAAATGCTGCAAAATAAGACAGAAACTACAATATTCCATGTAAGTTACAAAAAAAGTGCCATATTTATTTTAAACATTTTGTCTCGACAAAATAGTCATTAATGATCTGACCAATGGTCAATATTCAAGGAACAGCAACAGTGCATTTTGGAAAACTGCACATTTCTCTGCATATGAACAGAGTAAAGTGATAAGTACCAGTATTTTTCAGTACCTGCGGTTGCTCCTTTTGATGTTACTGCTGTGTGACTATTTGCTTTATTTCTTTGCCATTTTCTCTGTTTCTCACCACGTCTTCCACCCAGTCTTTGTTTGCTGGAAGAACTGGACTGTAGTTGTAATGAGCTGGAGTCCCTGCCTCCAACCATCGGCTACCTGCACAGTCTGCGGACCTTTGCTGCTGATGAGAACTTCCTGGCAGAACTTCCCAGAGAGGTGACTTGTTACCGCGTTTCTTAAGGGAAAGACTTCCTGCATGCTGGAATGTCGCATGACCTGATGGACTATTTTCTGTGTGTGTTAAGATCGGTAACTGTAAAAATGTGACGGTAATGTCGCTGCGCTCCAACAAACTTGAGTTCCTTCCCGATGAGATCGGACAGATGACCAAACTACGAGTCCTAAACCTTAGTGACAACAGGTACACACACACCTGTAGGAAACTTGTATCAATGATTTTCTAGTTTTTCTTCCTGCGTGTAGTTCCCATGGCAACACGGGAGTGTGTTGCTATGGCTACATGCTCTGCGGGCTGTACAGTATGTGGGCACAGGAAACATCTCTCTCATTCCCCTGCCTTGTCTCTCGTTGTCAGGTTAAAGAATCTACCGTTCACCTTTACGAAGCTGAAGGACTTGGCAGCTCTCTGGCTTTCTGACAATCAGGTAGCCATTCCATGCAGAACGCAACTCTCTTTTCTGTTACATGTGTGCAATACAAAATGAATCAGCTGGCAGCAGAGCTGTGGACTCAAGTGACGTGACCTGCACCCAAGTCTCAGTTTTGATGGTTTTGAACTCGACTTGCTACTTGACTTGGACTTTCACATCAACGACTATTTTCTATTTTCGAGTTTCTAGCAAGAAAACATATTTTTCCACAAAATCTGCCTCATTGTATGCATCTATTCATATCTAGTTGAGTTTGTAAACTAACAAGTGTGTGGATTACATTTCTGAAATCCTGAATGCTCTGTTAGCACCATTTTACTGTTAAAAAACATAACAGTTCATTATTTTTGTCTGCTTTATTAGAGTATCACATTTGGTATTTTATTAATGGAGACAAATCGTTCTCATCACTTGTAAAGACTCAGAAATGGACTTGGTTCGAACTGGCCTGTCTTGACTTGAAACTTCACTTCGACTTCAAAGTCGTCATTTGAGAATTGACTTAAGACTTGACTTTCTCCCACCTCAGATCCCACAAACCTGCCACAAGTAAGGCACATTTTGTTGAGCGAAACCAACTTGCATAAATGCTGAGTGGTTGGGGTCAGGGCTCTCAAGTTCTCCCACACCAATGGCACTTGTTTTGTGCACTGTAGAACATCATGGAAGCGAAACAAAAACAGTTTTGACAAGAAGCACACATTAAATTGGTAAAATGAAGAATTAAGATGGAAGGGTCACTTCCCACCCGGAGTGCTTTATAAATTGATGTACAGCAAAGTGTTCCCTTGTTTATCGCGGGGTATAGGTTCCCAAAATAGCCTGCAATAAGTGAAATCAGCGAAGTAGCCAACTGTGTTATTTTACAATTATTAGATATGTTTTAAGGCTGTAAAAGCCCTCACCATACACTTTATAGACTTTTCTCAGTCAGGCAATAACATTTTCTCACATTTATCTCTTCTTGAAGCGCTTTCTTTAAACGCTTTAAGTGCTTTACCTGCACTTGGGTTCTAATGCGGAGAGAGAGAGAACCCAAGCGCAGGTAAGTCTTTATTATCATTAAATGTTGCTATGCAGCGGCAGAACCCACAGCAGAGCAGTAACAATGTTTCGACACTAAACAATGCGTGTAATGGCGCCATACCGCTGCGTGACTTTCCCTCTGCATGTCATAAGTCCAACTTTTTGTGCTATGGTTAGCGTCCTCCTTTGCCATTCAGTGCGGCTGCAGGTGCCTTAAATGGTGGACAACATTTCGTCGACATTGTGGGTGTTGTCAGGGATAAAACTTGCAAACATACAGCACTTCAGAGTCACACTGGTAAAGATTTAACCTTTATGTACATTTGGCAAATTTAACGCATTCTGTACTGCACAGGAAGGAACGGAAAAGATGAATAATGCTCGATAGTACCGTAGCCAATCAGGACGCAGACACAATACATGGATTTGTCTTTAGCCAATCAGGACGCAGATACAACACGTGGGTTCTCCCTGAGCCAATCAGGATGCAGAACACAATGTTCATACCTGAAAAACAAAAAAAAACAACCCACTAAAGATTCCACGAAATAGCGAGTCCGCGAAAGGTGACCCGCAATGTCGAAAGGGAACACTGTATATAAAAACTTTTGTCCACGTCATATCTGAGATTTGAGAATGAACGAGTTCTTACTGTAATTCTGATATGGTCATATGTCTCTCTTTGCAGTCCAAGGCTCTGATCCCCTTGCAGACAGAAGCCAACCCCGAAACCAAACAGAAGGTTTTGACCAACTACATGTTTCCTCAACAACCTCGACATGATGAAGGTACAAGCTGTGTGCGTGCACGAGTGTGTGTGTGTGTGTGTTGGGGTGCATTTCATCACCATATTAAAATATGGCCTAAGTCATATTTTTTCAAGTTTTTGGGAAAATCGACTCAGTACGCCGCATGGTGGCTGAGTGGGTAGCACGTTGTTTTCTCCGGGTACTCCGGTTTCCAAACACACATTCCAAAAACAAGCATGTTAGGTTAATTGGCGATTCTAAATTGTCTATTCGAGTATGAATGTGAGTGTGAATGGTTGTATGTCTGCCCTGCGATTGGCTGGCGACCAGTCCTGGGTGTACCCCGCCTCTCGCTCAAAGTCAGCTGGGATAGGCTCCAGCATACCTGCAACCCTAATGAGGATAAGCGGTATAGAAAATGGATGGACTCAGAGTACTCAGGGCAGGATAGCTTGTAATTTACGCCTAGAGGCCATAAAGACCATGATCCTTTCAACTAAGGATTTCACTTTTAGATGGCCGGCATTATCCAGACATGATTTAGGCCAAAAACTCATTTTCATCAAAAAATGCCATTTACCATTATTTGAATAGGGTGACAATTTGTAAAATGATACTTACAATTTAGCAGGATTTTACACAAAAATTACACGATAATACAAATAATATTTAAGGTTACTTTTACCTTAATTCAAGATGAAATTCTTAACTTGACTGTGGGACACCACCTTCCTGTTTTGCCATGAATTCTTTCTTGAATGTAATAAGGTTTCTAATCTCAATGACCCAAAATTGAGTCAAAGTTGAAAGTGCCAGCATTTTGGTAAAGAACTTGAGGAACACTATTGAATTGAGGAAATCACTTAAAAAATTAAAACAGGAAGGTGCTGTGAAACAGGAAAGCGTTGATCTTGCTGCCACCATTGAATCTTTGGAACAGTCACGTCTTTTATAATTAATAAAACCATAATTGTAAAACTTTACTAACATGTTTTGCTGAAGGACTCGCTATTTATAATCACAGGCACAGCACCTGTGTTGATGCATAGATGTTCTACCAAATTCATTCTAAATGTCAGTTTTACATTTTTCCCCTCTAGTTGATGCTCTTTCGTGTGTGTGTGTGTGTGTGTGTGTGTACAGATTATCAGTCAGACAGTGACAGCTTTAATCCGACTCTGTGGGAGGAGCAGAGACAACAGAGAATGACTGTGGCCTTTGACTTTGAGGACAAAAAAGAAGAGGAAGACAACTCCGGGAAGGTCAAGGTCCGCCTTTTATCTCTCTGTACTGTCTGTCCGGATATTTCTGTCTGTGTGTGTGTGGTGTGTGTTATGAGTAGTCATTGTACAGTATCCATGTAGTCTACTTCTATATTAGCATGTAAGATCTTGGTCCTTGGCGAGTATTGCATACTGACATAACTGCTGGTTGGAATATGGAAAGGTTGGAATATGTTAGGGTAATTGGCGTCTCTAAATTGTCCATTAGAGTACGTATGTGTGTGTGAATGTTTGTTTGTCTGCCCTGCGATTGACTGGCGACCAGTCCAGGGTGTACCCCGCCTCCCACCCAAAGTCAGCTGGGATGGGCTCCAGCATACCCGCGGCCCTAATGAGGTTAAGCGGTATAGAAAATGAATGGATGGAATATGAGAATGTAGTGGGCCTTCAAATGTTCATTTAGAAACTTATCAACACATTCAGATTTTTTTCATCACCCTCCCCTTTTACTTACCAATAACCATGAACAGTCACAGCACACAACTATGGTGCATTCAAGGACCACCAAGCAAGTCTCATCGCAAAAAACCCAAAACATTATCAGTGAACGTGAAGACATAAACATGTTACAATTGTGTGCTTTCTACAGTGGGGCATGTAAGACATCTGACCTGCATTACCACATACTATGAATTATTACTGACTTACAGTGAAACAGGTTTATTTTCTGCAAAAAAAGTCCTATTTTACAAAATGTCTTTGGACCCAAAATCAGAAAATTTTAAGGGTTGTGAATGCTGAATTAAAATCACATTAATTGCTTTTAGTACATTTTACATGTAGAACATCTCTCTCCTGAATGCAGAAATGTCATTGATTAAATGTAAACGTCATCACAACAGAATAAACAACACAAAAAAGTAAATCATCAATAACATATACACTACCGGTCAAACGTTTGAGAGCACTCTGAAGTGTTAACATGATCTGTCTACGGTCTGTCCCTCTGCAGTTGTTCATGTCCGTCTCATTCTTTTGTAGCAACAACTTACTTTCTCCAGTACAATGCTGTTCATAAGGGTGCGTTCATATCACGGGTATAGTACCACAGTGTGTTCTGAACACTTTTTTACATAGACAGAGAAGGTAGTAAGTCCTCCAAAACCCATGGGACCTGTAGGAATGACTTGCATTAATTGCCAAGGCTTGATCCACCGCCATTGCAGAACAGCTTTCAATTATTGACCCATTTTACGGTCCCTGAACTGAGCCTTTTTGTATAATTCTGAAATACACATTATTTTTCAGTTTTCGGCAACCTTACTTTTCTTCTTACTTCTGGTACGTCACCACTTACCTTTGTACCATTCCGAGCTATTCGTTGAACTTGAACTTCATCGAACAACTGGAAAAAATGGGTTGTTTTGAAACTTTTGACCAGTAGTGTATGCAAAAAAGCAAACAATTTACAATTGAAACCGTTTTCTGCACAGTGTGTACATTTGGTTAGTATGTATGATGTGTGATTAATCTTTTTAAATAGGTGGAGATAAATCTAAAACGCTATCCAACACCCTACCCTGAGGACCTGAAGAACATGGTCAAGTCAGTGCAAAGCCTTGTGGGTAAAAATGTTCACACTGGACATGGGCACCAGCATCATCTTAGCACAGGCACTGCCACCTCAGCAGGAACGAACATGGAACTTACGCACCACAGCAATGAACCATATGAACCGCCATGGCCCCTGCCTCCTAAAGAGGTAGAAAACATACACTGCTAACCACACACTCTCATAAAAATCAAGAATATTGAAATTAGAAATGAAAAATAATCAGATGTACTATTTGTGTTTGTTCATTTGAGTGAAAATGAATGCGTTGTTTGCCATTGTTTGTGTGTTTATCAGGTAACAGACAGAGAGATGCAGGACTTCTCTCAGACTCAGTTGATGGATCAGGGACCAATGCATAACTCTGGCATTGACATCCCAAAGAGGAAAGAGAAAGAGGACCTGACAGAGAGCTCAGAGGTTTGTGCCTTCATCACACACACACAAACTTTCAGGTCAGATTGTGGGTGAATGTAATGTCCTACATTTGGGCGGTCCAAAGATATTTGATTACTCTTCCTGCCAGATTTGGTTCATTTAAATCCAAAAATGTTTGAATGAGTTGTCGCAGTCAGTGGTGATGCATGCATTGTGAGTGGGAATGTTTGTCTGGTCTTGGGATTGGCAGTGTTACTCAAAGTTGCATTAAAAAAGCAGGAGGTACACTTGGGATCCTGAACCGGATAACCAGTAGAAAATGGATGAATGGGTTGAGGCTAACCAGCTTTGATCTTTGTCCTATTGGAACGTCCAACTGTGTTGACGTTTCAGTCATCTAGCTGTTGATTTGAGGTGAACTGGACAAATTTGGAGTTGGTTCTTCATGATTGCATTCACTTTGTGCAGTAAACCAGTACCACTGACAGCAAACGTCTCAGAGCATGACACTACCTTTACAGTTTGTTTTATATTTGAAAGCCGTATCCTGACTTCTCCAAACATAATGTATATTTTTGAGGCAAACTAAATCTGCAATAATAATAAGCATGTTGGTGAGATCTTTGAAAGGGCATAATTGGTAATGGAGTTGTGCTGGTGTACCTAATGCTACATCTCATAATGAATGGCACTACAATAGAAAAGGTAACTTTGTAATACCGCAGTTAATGGATTACTCAACAGAATGTTCTGCAATACAACATGTTCTGGTTTTTCAATCACCAAAGGCAGTCACAGAAGGCCTTATGTCAGCTCTATGATGTCTCTTTCGGATTAGCCATGTGCCATATTGTCTTCCAAACCTTGACACCCTACCATTCCTAAATGCTTCCAGCCCCCATGTCATGCGACTTATGTTTGAATATGGTACAATGTCTCATTCCAAATAACACTAACACTTGAAGTTGGCCTCAGGCACCAACCTTCTTGAGATCAGACAAATTTGAAATGCCATTTCACTTTGGCAGGACCCATGCAGCTGGAAGCAAGACAAAAGTCAATAGCAACAGTAGATTACACTCTTTGGTGTACCCTGCCTCTCTCCCAAAGTCAGCTGGGATAGGCTCCAGCATAGCCACACAAACTTGGTGAGGACGATTGGCAGAGAAAATGGATGGATTAATAGACACAGGAGGTGAATATTTAGCTCATATTACATGGGCACAATGCACTATGGTGTTCTTGTGCGCATACCACAAGTGCACAATATTTTCAAAAGGGATGTTGCCTTTCCAATGAAGACAGAGAATGAATTAAGCACATATTCCCACAACTGTTTTCTATCCCAAATCACAGTGGCTGTGCTGTGATGCTTTACCCTAACTAACCGGCGTGTGTTATGATTGCCTTTTCCGCAGGACTCGATGGGCGGCTCACCCAATGACATCCGCATTTCTGACATGAGGCCCACCCTGGTAGAGCCACCAATTTACAAACCAAAGGTGGTGCTGCTTGGGAAGGACAAAAAAGGTGCTGTTATTACATTGAAACAGAGTCCCACAGACTTTTTCTGGTCTTATATAAAGGGCCTTGGGCGTGTTGTGGTAGTGTCCGTTAAATAGTCATGGTGCTACTCAGATTCATTTCAGCACTAAACGCTGAAAGGGAGGGAAAATATCATTTGTGCTCCGAGTATCTGAATACTTATTTGATTCTTGCTGATTTTCTAAGTTTGCCCCCTCAGAAAGACACAAACAGTCCATCATTTTTAAGGTATGTTTATCGATGGAATACTAACCAAAAACATACAATTTAAGCAAAAGTGAAATTAAAAACTAAATATAAATACATGTGGTAAATGTATTTTCATTAGACTGAATGTTCTTGTTGTATGTGCGTGGGCTCTCCCGGTACTCCTGTTTCATCTCACGTTCCAAAATATATGCATGTTTGGCTAATCGAAGACTCTAAGATTGTGGGTGGGTGTGAACGTGAGTGTAAATGGTCGTTGGGCTATACGTGCCTTACTATTGATTGGTGACCAGTCCAGGGTGTACCCTGCCTCAAGCCAGAAGACAGCTGGGATAGGCTCCAGCATACCCGTGACCCTAGTGAGGACAAGTGATATAGAAAAAGGATGGATAAAGAACATGTGTTTTTGATCTTCAAGCCAAACATGGATTACATGGATTTACATGGACTTCAGTTCACACATTTCTTGTAGTTGACCACCATGGTTGCACACTTGTCAGAGGATGTCAGAGGAGGTTCTGGTCCATTCCTCTTTGCAGATAGTTTACAAATTATGACAGGGATTTAATGTGCTCCTCTTGTGCCACTCCTTTGTTGTCTCATCCATATGTTTTGGGTCATTGTCATGCTGCAAGGTACTTCTTTCACTCATTCTGTTTCTCTCCTTAAATTAACCTACCATACAAATCAGGGACTGCTCTTGTCTTTGTGGGGGTAAACCTACAAAAACAGCAAGGGAATCAAATAATGACTTCCTCCATTGTAAAGTTTGACTTTTATACTTACTTTCCTCTCATAAATTAGAAAACGTTGCTTGTTTTAAGGTGTCTGTAGACAATGATTTTCAGTACTTTTTTATTTTTACTCAAGTGAGATATGCTTTTTCTGTCCTCTGTCGATAGAGTCTACAGATGAAGAGGTGGATAAGCTCCACTGTCTGAACCACAGTGGCTCCTCAGCCACCTACTCTGACTATTCTCCCTCGCAGGGCTCCTCTGGCTCATCCAACCCACCCGCTAACGCACACTCACACACTCACTCTCATGCACATCAACACAACCCTGCCCTACCAGCACCCAACAAGGATCAGGCTCTTCAAACACACTGGACCAATAGGTACACAGAAATAAACAAAATAGTGCATATTCAAAGTCACCTCTGTCCCTCACTCTGCCTCTTATTTAGAACTATCCATCATGTCCTCTTTTCATTCAACGCCATCCCCTCAACTTCAATCTCCCTCATCTATCTCCCATCTCATTGCTCTGCTCTATCCATCCTCTTTCAACTCCCTCCACCCTGCATTCCTTTCTGTTTTTCCCATTCCTTTGCTTGCTCTGTCAAGGTCAGAGAAGCTCATTGGGATGCTACAGACTTGTCACGATTCTCTCTCTCATAGTTCTCCTCCCCCGCTTGAAAGCTGACCAGTACAAACATCAGTATATGTTTAGAGGTTATTTCCATTAAACACAAAGCCTGCAGTAGATCTGTAATTAAGCGTGAAAGGTTCAACATGCACAACAACATTTAAAACCTATAAGTGGTGTGCAGTTTTGAGGCTCAAAACAGCAATACGTGGTTGGATTTAAATTCCATGCCATAATAAAGGTCAGTTGTTGATGTAATGTTGATACCAAGCCATTAGTTTTTTTGGTTTCTGGCAGGTGGTTGGAACATTTTAGCATTATAATACCAATATATATATATATATATATATATATATATCCAGCAAACAGCTTTCTGTCTTCTTCAATGTTAATAAATTGAATATTTTCACAGTTAGAACACAGAAAACCTATTTATGACTTTCTCAATATGGGTTTTAACATTATTGGAGCCCTGTAGACATTAAACAACGCTCCTATTCATTTCTTACAACACATTGCGCAACTCTTATGCTGCAGGGACGGCAGGTAGCTAGTGAGCTAACTAGTTTGCCTCGATTTTATTTCTTTTAAGCATAGCTTCTTAAGCCCAAAACTAACCACTTCCACATGGAATGGGAAGATAACTTTTTTTACTCTATCATGTCGGGGATGCCATGGCTGTTTCACTGTTTTGTGTAATTACTGCCGCCTAGTGACCGGAATACTACATATCACTTGTATTTCAATATGTTTTGACTAATAATAGTATATCAATAATAATATACCATGAAACAGTGATCATTTATTTACTCATTCATTTGTGAAAAAACGAGAGCAATAATCAAATCGCAATAATGGCAGAGATGACACACACACACACACAGGTGTGCTTTGAGTTGCATTGGCTACAATAAAAGGCCACATCCAAAACCTATTGGGGTCTGAAAACCAGTCAGTATACCAATGCAGTTGAACTGCACATTTTGGAGTGGCCTTTTGTTGTGGCCAAACAAAGGCACAGCTGTGCAATAATCATGCTGTAAAGGTGCAGACAATTATGAATGTTCTCTAACATACTGTAGACTTTGGCAGATTTGTGAACAATATTTCAGAGAGATAGGCCTTTTATGTATCTAATAAAAAATGTAGGTATTTGAGTTCACCTGATGAAAATGAGAGCATAAACAAAAGTGTTTTCATTGAGTTTATGTATATTTATTTATCTTGACATTGAGCTGATTTAATGATCCTTGCCAAGCGTTCCCATTGTCATAGTAGGTGTCCAATGTCAGCTAGGTTTGGTTTGAGTAATATGGTTCATGTTTGGAAACTGGCATAACTACCGTACATTTTGATGTTGTGTGCAATACTGTATTATGTGTTGTTGCAGAAGACATTGCACTGACTAAATTAAGCTTCTATGGAGAGAAACAAAGGAAGGAATTCTATGCCGTGTTACTATTTGAGAAAAAAACCAACCTGATCTCGCTTGGCGTTTCGCTTCTATAAATTGTATTTAATTATTATCCAACATCATTTACACATTTCCTCTTTCATGTTAGGCTGGCCCAGTCTTTCCCCAAACCTATTGACTCCAAGCCTTTGCTGTCGCAAAGAGAAACTCCTCCCTCTGGGACTCTGCAGCAACGTGGTGATAGACGTCCATTAAGTGAGCCTTTTGATTGGTCCGAGGTGCCTCACTATGACAACACCGGGTTTGATGCTGAAGAGTCTCCCCTAGACCATTCATCCTCAGCTACGAGCCAGGGAAACCCACCGCTGGGTTCCAAACCTCGGAGCCAGTCAACGCATGGCCGCCGTCCTCTTCTGAGGCAGGAACGAATAGTCGGCGTCCCATTAGAGCTGGACACACAGACGCTCCCCTTTCACAGTAACCAGCGCTCCACCCATGACAATGAAAACCAAGCATCTGCACACCCTTCCCAGAATCCTTGGCAGAATTGGACCCGCACCCCAAGCCCATTGGAGGACAGAACAGCTTTTCCTTCCAAATTGGACCTTACACCAACTTCAAGCCCCAACCCAGACCGCAAGGTGGCTGATACAAGGTAAGTGAAGCAAGAGATCATCAACTTTTGTACTTTTTCATTCATTTATGCCAGATATTGTAATATTGTTGCGTTGACATTAACAGTGCACTGACAAATGTGTGAATCCGTAGAGAAAAGCACGGCATTATTCTATAGATTCAAAATAAATCTAATATATTTTGTGTAAGAAGGTCCACCCTAATGAGGGTAAGCGGCATAGAAAATGAATGAATGAAGGTCCGATGCGGGACCAATAAGCGGTGACGTGGTAATTATATCAGGGCATCAACTTGGTGCACATTTTAATGTCAAACAGGTCATTGCTCGGAGCCCTTAAGGAATATTTGAATGGTATCTGGGTATTGGTATCTATTCATTTATCATGACACTATGGGTTTGTGATTGATTTCTGGGTGGACAGAGCTTTTCGTTAGAAAACATTACTTGACCGTAGCTTGTTCGTTTGCTGCAAGGCGGGAGCAAGCAGCAGGGCCTCTGCCTGGTAGCTGGTCATACCACAACAATCAGGGGGAGCAGAACAGAAAGGACCAGCTGGCTGTCACCGGAGGCAACAAGGTAACCGTGGTAATGAGTAAAAGCTCTGATCGACTGTCACCTATGATGAAAGAGACACGGTCCAAGTTTAAGAAATCCCAGAGCATCGATGAGATCGACATAGGATCCTATAAAGTATACAGGTAGAATTGGTTTATGTTTTAACAGTATAGCCCCTGTGGGTCAGACATGTACAGCACTTCTCCGATGTCTGTTTGTCTGCAGCATTCCCATGGACACCTACAGTTCATCTATTGAGCAACAGAGCAGTTTGGACCGACAAGAGCTGCCAGGTTCCATGGAGCAGACCAACATGGCCCGGTCCCAGTCTGCACCTATGTTAGATGAGGAACTTGCATTCCAGGCGCATGGAAACCAGAACCAGCAGGGACACAGCCAAAAACCTGCAGTTCCACAGAAGGCCTACCACTTTGACCAAAACTATAACCCCCAGGTTAGTAACACACATTCATGTGGATTTTTAGAAACGTATTGTTCATCATGTTTGCAATATGTAAATCCACCAATATTCACAATCTACAATTCTAACCAATCAGGTGACCATGGACCGCCGAGCCCCTCCCCCTTTCCCCAATACACCAGATTATGTCAACCACTCATCAAAAGCATTAGAATATATCAGTCAACCTGGAAAGACATTACCCAAAGAGTTGGTGAGCCCACGGTACCGTGCTTACCCACCACTGGAGATGTTCTCTTTCCCCCAGTCTCCAATCAGTCAGGACAATTCTACCAGCCAGCAGCAGCAGCAGCCAATCCCATCGCAACGTTCCAGGCCAGGGTTTTTGAGGAGAGCAGACTCACTGGTTAGCTCGACTGAACTTGCTTTGTTCCGTCGAGTTCATGAAGCGCAACAGGAGGCCCTACAGGAAGCTCAGTATCGACAGCAGGTATGACACTTTGTTTTGCACACTGCAGAATCCTTCAGACTTTTAAAAGAAAATAATTCATAATCATATGATCAAAGACAAATAGTTTAAAGGGAACTTCTATTAATAAAAGGACTGGCATTCGTCATGTCACCCAGCAAATGATCGTTTTTGTTCATTTTACTGTCCCTTTTTGCAGCAGGGGGACCCTCCTCTTTACAGTCGTGCTCTTGCTTACTCAAGCCCCATGGATCATTCTGCCAACATGGTGGACAGCCAGAGTCAAATGATGCACAACAAGAGAAATGGCCGCTATGAGGACGATTACCCCACCTACCAGGAACAGAAAAAGCCAATGATTGGTTATCCAACAAAGAGCTTGACTCAACGTCGCCCCCTGTCTGCTAGAAGTTACAGCACTGAGACCTACGGAGCGTCTCAGGTCTGTCACATAAACACATAACATGAACACCTAACACTAGTTTTTCTGCTTGGAGCAGTCTCATTAACATGTTTTTTTCCCTTCAAGTCCAATTTCCTCATTAAAATCCAACATATTGTACATTGCTGGTAAATGTAAAGGCCCAACTATTTACCATTGTTGTTTGCCTTTGTATGTACTGAATAGATCTACTTTATGATTTTTCCCAGACCATGAATGCATTTTTGAGCCAATTTCAGTTGAAGGTGTCAAAGATAAACATTGGTTTGTCACACAGGGTTTCCCCCAAGTCCACGTTTAATGTCTTCACTTTTGTTCTGCATAGCCCCAAGTCAGACATTTCCCAAAATAGCCACAGATAGATGTCCAGCAGCATACTAATCACTGTGCTGGCTCCTTTCAGCATTAAACAGGATGACACAGTGAAGAAACTCATCTGAGACACAAACATGGATCACATATGCGTCTTGTCTTATTTCAAGTATTAATGTTACAGGTTAGCTCATCATCTAGAAGTAGTAATGTTATGCTGAGCTTCACTTATTACATTGGTCAGGTGTGGTCTGCTGAAGTGCTACTAAAAGTCATGATCTGTTTCATCATCCATTCCTCACCCAAAACGTCCGTCTAGCACTGTGGTTGTCAAGCGGTTTTGCTTTCTTTCACACAAAGCTGAAAGAATGTACGTTTTCGACTTCCTGTCTGAATTCAGCCGGGATAGGCTCTGGCTTAGCCCCTGACCCAAGTGAGGATAGACAACATAGAAAATGGATGGCTGGCATTCTCCAAACTGAAAAATGAACACTAAATTATTCCGAAAATGAAGGAAAAGCGCCTTCCTATAAAAGAGTGATTCTCAATTATTTTCTGTTATCCCCCCATAATGGACAGCAATGTTTTCACGCCACCCCAATTTGAAATACTATTGAGAAACTGATCATATATATTCATTAATCTGTACTGTACAGGCTGACCTTGAAAATGAAGCCAGGAAAATGCAACAAAATGGAGAGCTATGAAGCATACAAGCATAATGAATAGTCAAATTGCATGTTGAGTACAATAATGTTGCACATGTTGCCAAGTCTGCAGTAACAGTGAAAGTACTCCCTGGCTCTCACCCAACCCCCTGACATTTCACCGTGACCCCCCAGGAAGGCCCTCCCCAAGACAGTCAGAACCAGTGAAAGGGCAACAAACATCACCAGTAGGCAAATGTATTTAGTGCAAGCGTATTTGATGTCCTGTGACGAGTCAAGTAATGTAAAGGATATTGGAGCAGACAACACTAAACTGCCGATACGTAAACTAAACAATTTTTCAAAGATTACATTTTGTAAAAAGGTATGCATGTTTTGCAACTCCAAACCGTTTTTCTTTACTTTCCTTTGATGCTAAAGGTTACCGACCCCTGCGCTAGAGAGACCAAATCAATATGAACCAAACGCAAGCAGTTATTGGTTTGGTCTGCAACGCATCACAAAAGAGGCAAAAGTTTTGATCCCTGTCAAGTCAAAGCTGATGCGTGTGAATATCTTATTTTGCCTAAAACACAAATAGGTATGCGTTCATGGATGACTGAGGAAATAAAACAAATCACATTTGAAAGGCTGAAATCAGAGGACGTTTACTTTTTATACTATTTCTAAATGTAAAAAAAAAAACAATGAATCAAATACCAAATAGTAGTTGATTCATTTGATAATTGATTCATCGATTAACTGTTGTAGCTCTACTCAAAATACACTGGTTGTTTTCAGCTAAGTGCCTGTTTAACAATAATAGAGAGGCTCTCAGGTAGTCTAATTGACTGCTATTTAACCATTAGGCTCGTCCAGTGTCAGCTCGTCCCACCATGGCTGCCCTACTGGAAAAAATGCCTCCCGACTATACTCTGGCAACCTGCCCAGAAAAGCTTTCAGAAGACACCATCAAAGTAAGACCTGTGGCACCGCAGAAGCCTGAAGACATCACGTCCAAGATGCCTGCAGATTGGAGACAACAGCTGCTCAGGCACATAGAGGCCAAACGGCTGGACAGGGTATGCTGAAAAAATGTGTACATGAGGGAGGTCACACTCACATGCTAAACAACAAAACCTTGTCTGTATCAATGTGCGTTGTTTGTGTTAGAGTTGAGCAGATACATGTCCGGCTGCATGCGTGTGTCCACTCCACACTGTCACTTCCTGTCAGCCCAACCTACTGCACACTCACTACTGTGAACATGTGCAGAAGAAACCACATGTTGCACAATAGCCCAATAATACTGTATGTGCATGGTGAAAAGTACGGTAATGTTCATTACATTACATTTACAATCAGGATAGGCTTATTAACAGTTAAGTATGATCATTTGCTCATTCACTAGTTTGTTAACACTTTATTGACTTAAGTATTAACAGTTAAGTATGATCATTTGCTCATTCACTAGTTTGTTAACACTTTATTGACTTAAGTATTAACAGTTAAGTATGATCATTTGCTCATTCACTAGTTTGTTAACACTTTATTGACTTAAGTCACTACGTAAGAAAATTGAAAGTGATCCCACATGTTGGATTTCCCCTTTGTTTATCTATGCAGTAGATCCCTGCCCATTTGTGGCTTGGCATTTACCTTTCCGCATAATAGGATTTCTTTTCTCTGCTTTAAACTGTCAATAATACATTTTTTACTGTAACTTAAATAGAAAGTGGTTTGATAGAACTATTTGCAGGGGAATAAGAGTACTGCAGTTGCGCTGTCTCACAAGTCAATTCCAGCAATATTTTCTAGCAGGACGATGCTTTGACAAGTGCTGTGTACCTGCATGTTTTATCTGTACAGTACTGTATAATGTATGCTTATTAATTGTTTCCTAACGTATGTGTTTAATAACTGTGAGCAGCATATTATACGGTTTAGAGTATCAAAAATAGGCTTTTTATGGGTGCTTGCATTATTCGCGGTTTTTGCCAAGGTCCGTAAACAGCTGTGGTCTACTGTAAATGTAATTACTTCATTAATGATACTCTCTACAACAAGGTTCCATTATGCTAGTTTTAAAAAGTAAAGCCTTATGGTTGTCAGTAGAGTAAGGGATTAAACAGAATGGATAACTGAACACTGTTTCCAACACTTCAGTAAGAAAAGTAGCCATTGGATGTTGCTAGATGACATAATCAATTAATTTGCATATGACTAAACTAAGGATGTTCGATTATATCGGCCAACTGATATCATGATATGATTTTTTTCTTAACTTGGTCTTGAAATTGCTATATATTTTTCAGTTATTTTAACCAAATATGCACATGTAAATGATGAAGACTTTTTGAAAGTTCCTGTCCAATGTTTAATCGTTGTATGCAACTAATTTGGCGTTCTTTTGAGTACATGGAGTACATGAGCTGGTGAGGTATTTGCAGGTAGGGATTTGATTAGCTCATCACGACTTAGAGTGGTGTGAAAAACTATTTGCCCCCTTCCTGACTTTTTATTTTTTTGCATGTTTGTCACACAAAATGTTTCTGATCATCAAACACATTTTAATATTAGTCAAAGATAACACAAGTAAACACAAAATGCAGTTTTTAAATGAATGTTTTTATTATATAGGGAGAAAAAAATCCAAAGCCACATAGCCCTGTGTGAAAAAGTAATCGCCCCTGCCCCTAATAACGGGTTGGGCGCCCTTAGCAGCAAAAACTGCAATCAAACGTTCAATTCATGCTTCCATCTATCCCAGCAAGCCTTCCAGGTCCTGAAGCAGCAAAACAAGCCCAGACCATCACACTACCACCACCATATTTGACTGTTGCTATGAAATGCTGTGTTGCTTTTACGCCAGATGGAACGGGACACGCACCTTCCAAAAAGTTCAACTTTTGTCTCGTCAGTCCACAAGATCTTTTCCCAAAAGTCTTGGCAGTCATCGTTTTGTTTTCAATCATGTTATCTTTGACTAATAGTGAACTATTTTATGGGCAGAAACATTTAAGTGTGACAAAAAGTCAGGAAGGGGGAAATAGTTTTTCACACCACTGCAAGTGTTCCAAGTTAACGCATTTTAGGTTGAGCAAACCAATGAGCTGTTAATGTTGGAATGACATCCACCAATCGTTGTTTGTATGACACAAAATTCACTCTGCGTATGATTGAACACGAGCTAACATTTTTCTGTGCTTTCAGCAACTCTGCACTATTTCTGTGTATCTTATCAGTGTTGTTGATGTTTGTGGAGCTCAGTGTGTCCTCACCCTGCTGCAGCCTGCTCTGCACCCCATCTCTCTCCATTCACCCATGTCATGTGATGTTGTCTTCTCCAATCAGAGTGGTGTCCTAAAGCACAATACTCTCACGCTGGGCATGCTCTGTCAGGGCGGGGGTCACGGCCAGGGGCGCAGCAGCACTTTGAACTTTAACGTTTACAATAACACTAAGCATGAGCCCCCTGCTGGCCGCTGGCTGCCACTACCACCTCCTCCATCTGCTATTGCTGTGAGTATCTCAGAACAGTGAGCCCTTGGTATTTAAACAGTATGAATGCATATATAAAGACTTCCATTACAGCAGTTTCAGTTTTTAAGTTTTCTTAAACAAATAATCTTGCCCAAGTGCATCTCACTAAAGGATGGTGATGTTGTTGATACTTGCAAGATTATATCAAGTCAGTCATTGTAAAGTTGCTGAGAGTTATTCAACACAATGGGAGAAGGGCAATGGCTGGTGAAAATGGGACTGTGGGTGTAGTGTACTGATTCCAGAAAACTGAAGGGTACATTCACAATTAAATTGAAAAAGGGAATTGGTAAGCACTTCGGTGCCGTTAGGTTGGAGTTCACGCTTGTTTTTATAAATGCATTAAACACATTGCGCCTCAATTGTACCGTTTTGTGTGATCTGCACACACCTGATCAAAATGTTAAGACCAGATGAAAAACTGCAAGAATTTACATTTTGCAGAGTTTCAAAATGCAAAAAGAAGAAATCGGTGTGAAAAAATATTTACCTTTAAGGTAAATAGGCTGTTCATCAGCTGATCAAAAATGTAAAACACAACCTTTAAAAGCCAAAATCTTGGCAAAAAAGGAATCAATGTAATTTTCTGTAAGGTATTCACACTGTCATGATGTCTCGATGGCAGAAGGAAACAAGCTTTCTCTCTTTGAACGCAGTTTGATTGTTGAGCTGCACAAGAATCTCCTTCAAATCTCACAGTGCAAAATGACATTTGCCCTCCAAGATTGTCAGCTGGTCTAAACATTCTGATTAGGGGTGTACATTGTGTGGCAAGACTCACACAACCAAAACAGTATGTCTTTCGGGTTAAGTATGCTCCTCCTTTGGCCCTCCAGCTGTAATATTACCAGCTGAGATGTAACAAAGAGGATACATTATATGAATATGTCACAAAGACTTCTCCATTGGACACAGACAGATGTGCTCCAAGGACACGGCATTTGCAGCGACTTCACCCAACTGTAATTAGCAACCCGACCCCTTTGTTGAAACGCTTAACTGCTGTATTTACACTGGTTACACCTGTAATACGTTCATTTTTGGTGACATCATATTTGGTGTGTTCATGCATTGGCGCGTCTGGTGTGCACACTTGTGCTCAAGTGAGGACCAAAAGTTTGGTCCGGTCCAGTGTCCAGTAGATTGCCTTCACATGTAACCAAATGAACCATTCTAGCCGAGCAAATGCACCATAGTTTTATTGTTTTAACCAGACCAAACGCGCTCTGAACGCACCCCTGGGTAACCTGAAATGTTGATGCTTGTCTGCGAATGACCCCAGAGAAGCAAACAATTCTTGGTATCAAGGAGATGCTGTTACAATTTCTACAATATCAAAGCGAGTATACAGTACCTCCACATTTCCGAAACCATGTCCTTATAACTGGTCAAGAAAAAAAATTATTGAAATTTGCATGTGACTTAGTGTAGTCGAGTGTAGACCTTGGAAAGCAAATTGGGTCACAATCTACTTTAAACGTGACCCTATAATATCTTCAAACACTTGCACCTCGACTTGGACTTGGACATCCGTCACTTGGGACTTTGGTCTGATGACTTTTGGTTTGATGCCTTGAGATTTTTAGTGAGTGTGTAGAGTAAAATGCATCTCCTTCCGTGTATTGAACGAATGTGGTTCTTATGTAATTTTCAGCAAAAACACATTTTCCCACATAATCTGCCTCATTGAATGCATCTCTTAACATCCAATCAGGATTAAGAACAATCTACAGAACGGGAGCGTGGATTACATTTCTGTACTCTAATGCCAAACGTATGTCCGCACTCTTTTTTGTGACTCAGTCTTTTTAAAAATAAAACAAGTCAAAATACATCAATTATATTTGTCAAAAGTCTGTTACATTGTTAAAATGGCATTTTATTTAGTAAACTCTAAACACTGCTTATGACTTGTAAAGAGTTGGGACTTGACACAACCTTTCTTGACTTGACTTGAGATTAATGACTTGTGACCTGCAAAACACTGACTTTCTTCCACCTCTGTAAAGTAGTATATGTCATATGACTGTTTAGACAACTTGCATACCTTCATCTTTAGGTTGAGAATGTCCCACAGATGTCTAGAGATATACTTATCCACTCCATCATCTTCACCTTCAGCTTGCTTAGCCTGGCAGTTGTCATCTTGGAAGTGTGGTTGATTTGGTTATCATGTTGGAATACTGTTATGTGAACCAGTTTTCGAAGGGAGATGATCATTTTCTGCTTAAAAATGTCACTGTACACATCAGAATGAATGTTTCCTCAAGGAACCGCAGCCACAGAGTGTGAAGCTACCACCACCATGTAGGCAAGACAAATGGCTGTTGCCATCTTGACAGCTTTAGACAATAATGAGTTGAGTTATTTCCAGTGGATAGAAAATCCATACCGGCATACAATCTGTGCACTGACTACTGTTCAGGTTTCATTTGACACTAGTGTCTTTTGATAATATATTGAAAAGTAGTTGCTGAAATATGAGGGATGTACTGTACATAAGGTTGTCATCATTTAATTCTTACCAAGTTTTTATTTTACCCCTTTCCTGTCTTTTAGACCCCCTCCCAGCAAGCTGCCATGCTGGATAATGACCAAGAGGGTGTGTCAGGGAGCAATCAATGGGTTCCTTACTCACTTGGCAGGAGGGACGTCCCACCTGACAATCTCATGAAAAAGGTAAAAGCCGAAAGGAAAGGAGAAGATAAACATGTGAGCATCTCCTCCAAAATACCTTTCATATTTCCACAGGCCAGTCACTCTCACAACCCTTCTCATCAATCCCACAATGCCATGATTGTCACTTCTTCGTCCTCTTCCTCGGCCACAACGCCTCATCGCATGGTTGGCCAACAGGGTTATGACGGTGGGATGATGAACAAGGGGAGCCAATACCAGCCAGGGATGCCCTTATCAGTTGTTCCGTCTGGGGGCCAGTATCAAGGCAACATGTCCCAAGGTAGTAGTCATTTTAAAACACGAATTTGGTTCAGGTAACCAAGTACTACGATCGTTGAATTTATTTTTTGAAAAATTCTGTTTAAATTCACACATTTCTGTCTTTATTCTTTCCATTTAGCTCATAACAACCCAGGCCAGGTCTACCCAAGTGCTGGCCTGACCATGGCCCTGTCGTCATCTGGGAACCAACCCCAGTACAACCCACACATCTCTCACACATCCCATCAGCCTCAGCTCCCACACAACAACCCCCAGTACCACAGCAACCAGGGAATGGTTCACAGCAACCAGGTTGTTGTGACCACTCACACCAACCCACGCCCCCAGAGCGCCCGCTGTCTTCTGCAGACGAAAGGCCAGAAGAGCACGGATGGTTTCCAGGAACAGGTACATGTTTCTGCCCACCTGTCTGTCTAAAGCAGACTCATCTGCTGCTGTTTTAACGGACAATTATGAAATACGATTGGATTTAGGTTAGCGGGAAACTTGGCATTACATATTTGTTTTTTTTAAATTTGAACTACACAATGTAATAGTGCTGAAAGAACAGCTCACAGATGACATGAAAGTAAATTTCAAGTTTGTGCTTTCACTTGTGTATGTTCTTACTCTCTTTCTAGTTATGTGTAAGAATAGAGAAGAATCCCGGTCTTGGTTTTAGTATCTCTGGTGGCATCAGCGGCCAGGGGAACCCCTTCAAACCCTCCGACATGGTACGACCCTGCCAGGCACCTGGAGTGGCTGTTGACTTTGCTAAGTTGAAGTCTCTAGCTGCAATTGCGCCCTAAATTAAACTGACCAATCACAATTGTGGTTGACATACAGTACGTAACATGGTTAAGACCCATCAAGTGTTAAGTCTAAGCTTTCAACTACCATATTTCACCTAATTCACATCTTTTCATAAGATACATCAAAGTAAGTGCTATGAAGGATCAACACATTGAATACAATACATCATTGGTATTTTTCCTGTGTTGTAAGGTCAGCTGGGGTAGGCTCCAGGATACCCCCGCGAACGGCTTAGAAAATGGATGGATGCATGTAATGTTATTCTTCATGCTCGCATGCATAGATAGATACATTGAAACATATTCCGAGCTTTTGTATTCTTTCTACTTTGCACCTGTCTGTCTTCCTCAGGCACATAATGCTACAGGCAGGCACATGAAGTGAGGTTTCTTGTTGAGCTCTCAAAGCTATTTTAGGAAGGCTGTCTGGTTCTGGGACACTGTGAGGGCTTTTACATCTTCAACACTTCAGTTTGTGGACTCCAATTTTGACAGATTCTGCTGCAGTTTATTGAGATGTTGAATAATGGAGTAACGGCTCATACTTAAGAGTTCTTGAAACACTCATGGTGAATATAGGTATATGTCACGGAATGCTAATGGTAGAGGAACATTTTAAGTCATAATGTGTCATCCATCTTATTGCAGGTTTTAGAAGATGTAAGTATGTTTGTGCACCCTATTAAAATAATCTTTTCACCTAACATCCCATTCATATTTTAAATACAACATTTAACAGTCCTTTAAAACTTTGTTGTGTCACTTAAAGCTAAAGGAAAATTACTAACTTGAAAAATGGGCAGGTTGTGCACCATTTTGGACTGACAGTAACTATATACAAAATGTATCGTTCACGATAACTTTGTATTTCTGGTCCAAATGTATAAAACAAGTGGCATATCATGTTAATAATAGTGTTAGTCCTTTCAAGAAATACGCTTGAGAGTCTTTATTCAATGTTTGGACATTTACATTGAACTTCCCTGTTTGGTTTATTTGTTTGGAAATAACTGCTCAATACCCGCGACCCTGAGGATAAGCGGTATACAAAATGAATGACTGAATAACTGCTCAATGAAATGAGAGGAACACTTTTTAATCAGAGTATGGTAACCTATCAGTCAAACTTCTGGGATGTTTGATCTTGTCAGTTAAGTAGCAGAGGGGGTTGTCAATCAGTTTCAGCTGCTTTGTTGTTAATGAAATCAACAACAAGTGCATCAGAGGGGCAACAATGAGACAGACCCCAAAACAGGAATGGTCTTCCAGGTTGAGGCCACTGACTCCTCATCTCTTTTGGCTGATTTTTTACTGACTGACTTTCTACTGCTGTAGGTTTTCATTTGGCTTGGATCAGGATCTCTGTTAATAGCATGGTGCGGTACCTGGATGCTAGAGAGGTTGCACAAGCAGTCCAACTCCTCCAGAATGGCACATCAATACGTACCGTTGCAAGAAGGTTTGCTGTGTCTCCCAGCACAGTCTCAAGAGAATGGAAGAGATTCCAAAAGACAGGTAGTTACTCCAGAAGATCTGGACAGGGCCGTAGAAGGTCCTTAAACCTTCAGCAGGATCGTTTTCTGCTTCTTTGTGCAAGGAGGAACAGAATGAGCACTGCCACAGCCCTACAAAATGACCTCCAGCAGGCCACTGGTGTGAATGTTTCTGACCAAACAATCAGAAACAAGCTCCATGTGGGTGGCCTGAGGGCCCGACGTCCTGTAGTGGGCCTTGTGCTCACTACCCAGCACCGTAGAGCTCATTTGGCAGTTGCCATAGACCACCAAAATTGGCAACTACGCCACTGGCGCCCTGTGCTCTCCACCGATGAGAGCGGGTTTAACCTGAGCACATGCGACAGACGTGAAAGGGTCTGGAGATGCCGTGGAGAACATTATGCCGCCTGCAACATCATTCAGCATGACCGGTATGGTGATGGGTCAGTGATGTGTGGGGAGGCATATCCATGGAAGAATGCACAGACATCAGCAGGTTAGATAATGACACCCTGACTGCTATTAGGTATCAAGATGAAATCCTTGGACCCACTGACAGAACCTACGCTGGTGCAGTGGGACCTGGGTTCCTCCTGGTCCACGACAATGCCCAACCTCATGTGGCTAGAGTATGGAGGCAGTTCCTGGAGGATGAAGGAATTTATACCATCGACTGACCCCCACGTTCACCTGACCTAAACCCAATAGAACACGTCTGGGACATTATGTTTAGGTCCATCTGGCGCCGCCAGATTGCTCCTCAGGCTGTCCAGGAGCTCAGTGATGCCCTGGTCCAGATCTAGGAGGAGATCCCCCAGGACACCATCCGTGGTCTTATTAGGAGCATGCCCCAAAGTTGTCAGGCATGCGTACAAGCACGTGGGGGCCACACAAACTACTGACAATCATTTGGAGTTGGTACAATGACATTTTGGCTAAATGGACCAGTCTGCTGCATCTTTTTTTCACTTTCACTTTTGGGGTGTCTTTGATTTTCCCCCTCTATAGGGGGATCATTTTCATTTCTATCAAATTATGTGGCATCATTTTGTTACTAAAACATCACCTACTTATTATCAGGAAAGATGTTCAAGATTATTTTCCCGCCCGTTTAGATCTGATGTGTTTTCTAAGTGTTCCTCTAATTTTTTTTGGCATTAGTTTGTTTTATGTTTTATGTTTGGGTGAATAATTATGTTTTGAGAGCTGATCTGTTTAGGTCTGTATTTAGACGGTTGTTTTTTTATGCTGTCAGTGTTACAGAGGAGTGACTTCACCATGTCAAATATATACATGCTTGGGCATATCTTATGCCAGGGGTGTCCAGGGTTTAGCCCGAGGGTCATTTGCGGCCCATGGCTGATTTTTTTAGTTAGCATTTTTTTAAATTAAACATTCTTAAAATAGAACAAGAAAACTAAAAAAATAAATAAAATAAAAACAATAACAGCAATAGCAGTCATTTTACAACAATAAAGTCCAAATATTTAAAGGAAATACGTTGTAATCTAATGAGAAAAAGTGTGAATTTTACACGACTAATGTAATATTATGAATAAAATCATTTTAGTAGCAGATTGGAATATTTAAAAAATATGTTAATGTTTGGGCCGCACGGTGGCTGAGTGGTTAGCACATTGGCCACACAGTCAGGAGATCTGGAAGACCTGAGTTCAAATCTCCGTTGGGCATCTCTGTGTGGAGTTTGCATGTTCTCCCCGTGCGTGTGTGGGTTTTCTCCGGGTACTCCGCTTTCCTCCCACATTCCAAAAACATGCATGTTAGGTTAATTGGCGACCCTAAAATTGTCCATCGGTATGAATGTGAGTGTGACTGGTTGTTTGTCTATATGTGCCCTGCGATTGACTGGCGACCAGTCCAGGGTGTACCCCGCCTCTCGCCCAAAGCCAGCTGGGATAGGCTCCAGCATCCCCGTGACCCTAATGAGGATAAGCGGTACAGAAAATGAATGAATGTTAATGTTTTTTTCAAAAGTTGAGATACTATGAGAAATAATGTAATTTTTTGGAAAATTAGTTTGGGAAAAAAACATCATTGTATGCGAACAAAGTCGTAATATTCCGAAAAGAAAATGTATGAAGTTTATTTAAGAAGAAAGTTAAAATATTTATGAAAAAAATAGCAAAAAAAGAGCGGAGAGAAGTTCATACTAATAATACACTTTTTCAAAGATATCACAAAGCTGAGATGCAGCATATTCTTGACATATATTGACCATATATAAATGATCTACATGTGTTGGTTTACAAAATATCAAAGTGGCCCTTGCATCATTTCATTTTTCACTATGTGGTCCTCGTGGAAAAAGTTTGGACACCCCTACCTTATGCCTTCTGTGCCATACATGTGTGACTGTTGTGAACGCTTCCACCTGTGTAGCAAGCCCTTTTGTAGTTGTACGGTACAGTGAGCTCCATAGGACAATACTAGGGAAAGTCAAGTTTCCTCTCTTTTCTGCTTGAATGTCATTTTTTAACATAAATTACATTAAAAACAAAAAGAACTAACCCCTGCCCCAAATATGAGGCTCACTGTATGAATGCAAATGTTAGAATTAAACTAACACCTCCCCCAACCCGCCGTCCCGTGCAATGTGTCTGTTCGTGTTTATTTTTTACTCCGATTGTAGTACAGTTTCTTTATTAACTGGCATCCTTCCTATGTGGCCCTTCTCTCAGTCATGCCTTCAACAAGTGCACAACCTGTTGAAACATGTTGAGCTGATACAGCCACATTGTCCCACGCTGTCTTCAGAAGCATCTTTCACCACACTGTGAAAAGATGTTGGTGTTTTTATAATCTCTGCCTTCGGTCATTTATGGACAATATGGGGGATTTAAAAAAAATCTTTTGCCCTCCTGACAACCTTATTCTTTCCCTTACACAGTACCCATCCCACACCTATTGTTCTTTCCCCATTCTATAGCTTCTGTATATATATATATATATATATAAAAATATATACATCACCACAGGAGCAAATATTTATCTGAGCAATCAGAAAATATATGTTGGTGCTTTGTTAAGGATATAATAGTTAAGGATATAACCTCTGTGTGTTTTAGAACATAGAGTACAATTATTATTTAAGTGTAAGAACTTAAAAGAATTACAGTGCCCTCCAGTACTGGAACAGTGAGACCAATTTCGTTATTTTTGTGTAGACTAAAAACATTTGAGTTTGTCATCAGAAGATGCATATCCAACCACAGAGCAAATCTCGCTTCTCTTCCTTTCGCCTTATCCCTGCTCACATTTCAGCTTTTATTTCCAGGCACTTACATGTGGATTGGATGTCTGTGTGGTTTGATGCCCTGGTGTGTCCTGGTGCGTACATTGCTTATTGAATCAATAAATAGCACTGGATGTCTACACTCAGTTTCTGATTGGGTAGGATAGGTATTGCCTGTGCAGACTGAATTTAGAGGCGAAAACAACAGGAAAACCGGAGAGCTGTCTATGGATGAAAAATTTTAACCAAGAGAAGATGGAAATTTAATGAGAACCACAAATATTGGTCAGAGCCAGTACATAATTTGTAATGTCCTGAAGCAAAAAAGGAAACACTGGGGTAGTGAGTAACAGACGTTCTTAAGTAGCAGACATCCAACAGGTAGAACAATGAAAACATCAGCAGTTGATGACAGAAACATTGTGAGAGCTGTGAAGAAATACACTCTTAAGAGCTGCAGTGGGCCGGAAGGGAGGTATCACTAGCAACTGTTCATAGAAGACTTAATGAACGAAACAAAACCAGAAGATGCAAACCACTCAAGAACCAGAAGAATAGTAAGGCTAGTCTTTGGAATTTGCCAAAAAAGATCCAGATCTGTTCAAATCCAGATGTAAATACTAGTAATAAAAGCTAAACGTTGCTCTCTGGTCTCATATTCATCTTCTGAAGACAAACCCAAATGTTAGGAGGGCACTGTAAATACCTTGATTACATTTAGATATTTGCATGCACCTCTATTTTTTGGCAGACATGTTATTTTCTGGGGGGCGGATATTAAGATGAGAAAGAGAAAGGCAAAGATTCTAAACCATCGTGTCCCTGTGTTGTCCTAACCTTGTATCATTTTGACTTATAGGGTATCTTTGTTACTAGGGTACAGCATGACGGGCCCGCCGCATCCGCCCTGCAGCCTGGAGACAAGATACTGCAGGTAACAACCTCTCACACATCATCAGATAAACCAGTAAGAACCATGCTCTCCTTTCATTCCCAAATCCTCTCTTCCCCTTTCCAATCTGATAAACGACACATAAGCAGACTTTGCATTCTTTTTATTGCAAAGGCACAAATACAAAGTACTCTGTCAGATTGTGAGGATATCTCTGGTGCCCTCATAAGACCACCCCACAGATTGTGGGCCTTAGGTCTGTGCACTGTTTGGGCTATTCCAAAACTTTAATTTTCCTCACTTTTTGTTTCACGCTTAGGGTCAAAATAACTGGTATCTGCTAAAGCCCTAGCTCCATCTAAAAAAAACCCAAAAGATGATACTGTCACCACTATATTTCACAATCAGTAGGGTACCATTCACTGAAAAAATATTGCATGAATTGGAGTCAAACTAGTTTTTAAAAGTCAGATTACCATACCTAGATTATCTAATTGGAACCTTGTGCAAGTGATTGCTACTGGAGCGGAGCTGGTGTGTCTGCGCCTGTCTCCACAGCAGAATGTATCCCGGAATTAATTGTGGCCAAGTGGGTCAGGATTGTGTAGAACATGTTGGGTATGTGCACACTTGTTAGACGTCGTTCAAGCACATCTGTGTCCATGTTTAGTGGATGTAACTTTATCTACCGTTTAATTAGTTGTGAGTCACAACTACAATACTTACGGTACATTTGAATGGAGAAGTCGAAGGGCCGTACTTTGTTATGTAAAAAGTAGCCATCACACCTGCATTGTTTCTGTGCAAACTGCCAACCATCCAGGTCAAGATGTTCGTCATAGGTGAAGAGGGCAAAGGGTTGTGTCTGGCGCGTAACTGTTTTGAGTTGTCACTTCAGCGGAGACATAATTGAAAGCACAGCACAATGTAACTCATAGAATTCTGTAGAACTTGGGAATTTGCAAGCGGCTTTGCCAACACAACCTGAAAACAACAAGAAACATGGAACATGGGAAAACAAGCCCAAAGTTGCTTCTCTATCTGGCAAAGATGGCTGATGTTTTGCGTATATATGACCTAACAGGTCAACCGGAACAGCCAAACCTTTACATGTGCTGAATAGAGTGTAAGCGCCATCTAGCTTTTTGGGTGGCACACAGCGCATGGCCAGTAGGCCAAACCACAGTGGAGATAGTGCATATAGACAGGGACGACACACTGAGGTGTGAAAACTGGAGAAACCAGATTATTCATTCTGAGTTTCTCTAATCCACACAACGTACATTTTGCCTATGAATATTCTCATTCTGAGGGCATTAAATCGATTGCAACTGGACTGTTCAGGTTGTCTGGGAAATTGTTTCGCCGCTCATCAGAGCAGGCTTCATCAGTTCATTCTCAAAGACTTGATGGGACACACACCAGTCAGACTAGATAGAACAGCTCTAGTCTGGTCATCTCCAAGTAAACATGACACATACATATAGTCCTTGGCTCCCGAGACTGTGATATGTGGAGTTTTACGTCAATCAGAGTACACAGAACACATGTTATAAAATACAGGAATAAAAAGATGAAATACAAAACTAAACAGTCATAAAAAGATCTCTTCCATTTATCCCTGTGGTTGTCTTGCACACTTGAAGGGACGTTGCAAGGGACGGAGAGACAGGCTGATTGAGAGAAAGACATGAATGTTATCACCATTCATGTCTTAGTATAAGACCCTTTTGCATGTTCATAAATGCTACCTTTAGACGTCATAGCGATTGCAGCATTTGAGCAGCTTGGAACGGGCATGCAGCCAATGGCGATTTCTCCACTAAGCACTTTACACGTCTAATTTCTCTTCTCTTTCCCTTTCCTTTTCTTTCATGCAGAAGAAGAAGTGCAAAAAGTACATTGATAAATTACCCTCATTCTGTGTAGCTGTGGTGTGGATTGATTAGTAACACACTGCATCTACCGAATGTGCTGCACATCATGTCTGGTGTTTACTGACCAAAATTACATGTTTAATTCATTTACAGGAGTGTGTAACGCTTTGATGTACAGTATGTGTAGATAAAAAGTAGTTTATTTGTTGTTGTTTTAGAATAGTCCAGCCAAAACTCAATTCATAATCTGGGGTCACCTGAAGAGGGCTGTGCAAAAGAGATGTCCCCATAATCTGTAGGCGTCAGTATGTCAATTACCACAAATTCACTTCCTGCGTGCCAAGGGCGGTTCCTACCTAATTTATCCCTTAACCTGGAATTCAATGGGACTTACAGCTTACAGAATGTTGGCAATTCATAAGAAAAACAATTTGTCTTTGCAGTGAAAGCTGGCAAAGTCATTAAACCAAAGTGATCAATGTCCGATGTTAAAACTGATACTTTGCTGTGGCTGAGAGTGATGTTAAGGAAGGTTGCAGACTAATGGATAACCCATAGTAGAGCGCAACAAACTGACATATAGTGACACGCTCTTTAAGGAGTGTGGAAGCAGTCAATGTCAATATTTGTTCTCATAGGAAAACTAGAAACTATCCCAAAACAATACCTTGCATCCGATCCTCCTCCTCCTCCTCCTGTTGCTTTTCTCCCTCCTCCACAGTTGTTGAACTCGTCTTAAATGTCCTTTTTTGTCTCTACACCTTCTCTTTCAACAGCATGCGTGTAGCTCCTCCACTGTTCTCTCTTTTCCCCAACAGTGATGTGTTACTGAGCTAATGATGGCAGTGACCTACCATCCTTCCCCAAACACACAAATAGACATAAGGGAAAATAACTGCAACATACATATCTATAGATGCATGCGCACACACATGCTGCTGACTGTGCTGCGTGTTTGCCTTGCAGGCTAATGGACATAATTTTTTACACATGGAGCATGAGACTGCCGTCTCTCTGCTGAAGAGTTTCCAAAGGATGGTGGACTTGGTGGTTCTGAGAGACAGCACCACTCCCTAGAAATACCTTTATAAGAATAAACAAAAACATCACCACTTCTGTGCTAGTCACCATCCCTCACCACCCCACTTGCCCTCTACTGGAGGTGGGTGGAAGTGAAAAAATGAGCCTCTTTTTTAAAAAAAAAAACACTTTTTAGGGGAATACAGACTTTTTTTGCCTATTGCTGGATCATAGGCAAATACTCGTGCCAAATGTAACATAAGAAACATATCGTCTGTCTGTCTACTGGCGAGGGGGCCTGATTAACGGCCGAAAGGACCCCCAAAGGACTGTACAACCTGAGTCACCACAGGGCTGCTCCAGTTTGGATTTTGTGTTTGGGTTGTTATTTAGACATCTAATCTAAATGTATAGAGGTTTTGTTTTTGTTTTTTGGTTGTTGTCAGAGGTATCCAGACCTGTATGCGGGTTGTTTTGTTTTTACTAGCTCTTCTTGGTATTTGTTTTAAACACATGGTTCACCTTCTATGTTCTTCACTTGTCCTTTTGCTTTCAGTGCCGTAAATCTGTTCAACACTATTCTTTTTTTTTCCGGATTGATTGATTCACAGGATTTCTATTCTAATGCTGTCGTGTTCTGACGTCTGCCTCTAGTGTACAGAAATGAACATTTTGAAAAAACTTCTGCCTTGTGTACATACATTGAGCTGCAGCTTTCAAGAGCTGCCTTCGGGGCCTGAACTTTGTCTTTGTTTCATTTTGTTTTTGGGAGTTCGGTTCAGTTACGTTTTGTGACTATTCAGCATTCATTTCCACAAAGGGCAGTTTTTTTTCTTTTTATGGGTTGAATATGCATTGTCGGTTCAAGTCCCATCAGTACTGTTTAGATTCTGTGTAGAAAACTGCCCGCTATAGAGCTGCGCTACAAAAAGAGCAAAAGCAATATTGATATTTTGGAGCTGCTGTCCATTGAGCTTTACAGCAGAGTCCAACATGTCCTATAGTGCCATCTAATGAGAAACTCATGCCAATGTTTACATACACATGCAAGAATACATAACATACTGTACATGCAATGCTGCCCTTCCATAATGTGTAAAGCTCTGTTTATATTCCATGTTACACACACAATGCAACCATGTGACTGTTCATTGTGGACGTAGAGATGGAGTACACTGAAGATTTTTGGTGAGGATGATGTTCTAAATTTGGTCACATATGAAGCCTTTCATCCTCCCAAGTGATATTTACACAAGCCCAAAATACCAGACCTTAAATGTTTGCGGCCCACATCTGGTCTGCCCACAGTGCCACATGCTACATGGCTTCAGTGAGTGAGTAGTTTGAAAAACCCAAGGCTCTGTTATGCTTCAAGAACCGGTATGCAGGATTTCAAGGGATTTGGGTACACGGCACTAAATTTGTCCACGTTTTTGTTGTTTTCTGACCATTTGATGAACCATTTGGAAAAACATCCCATGGAATAGGAAACAACTAAATCCGACGCACCGGTTCTTCAAAACAGTTTACAGCCATACAACTACTCTACAACTCCACACATAGGACCTTGTAAAAACATGAGTGAATTAAGTACATCATCTAGATCATCTAGAATAGCACATGTTATGTGTGTAACAGGTTATGTTGTGTATGAACTTTATAAAGTTGGACCCATCCCCCCTTTCTCCGGTAAAATGCGTCAAGTGTGTTTCAAGTCGTTTAATTCAGTTTGTGGCACTACATTATACAGCTGAATTATTTGGCGGTAACCACAGCTTCCAACTCAATCTAATGTGAAATCGAAATATTTCAAAGGTATTATGATGTGAAGAAGGAAAAGGTTCGATAATATAATTATTTTTACTACATGTTTCAGGTATTTATTTTCAAATATATTGCTATACATCGAGTTGCTAAAACTTTGTGATATTTTGTAACGACACTTATAATAATGTTATAGATGGAGGTACGCACAGTATGACTCGGAAATCAATCCATGCACCATCCAAAACTGTACAAATGTATTTCTACTGTAATTGTAATTTGTGTTATACAAATATATATATATATATATATGTATATGGTTATAAAAAAGATTTTCTATGTGATAAACTACATAAGAGCTGAGACAGTTTCACTGTACAATAGCTGTGAAAGAAATCCAATTTAAAATGACTCCTAATTGTGAATGTACTCATGCTTTCTGCAGTATACACTTACTCAACTTGAATGCTGCTTCTTCTGTTGTGTGACATAAAAGTACTTTGACCTCCAATGAGAGAGATGCTCTTCAAGTTGGACCGTTTTTAGTGACAGTTTACAGCACTAGTTTGTTTAATTATTGAAATATTTATTGAATTATTTATTTGCAAATGCAAGTTGAAATCCTTCCCGTTTTAATTTTGAATATTTATGAAAAGAAATGTAACTGCCGAAGTATATATAACATATATCATGTGTTTAGAATGCATTTTGCAGATGCTGTCTGTACATACTATTTAAGATACAGTTTTTACAAAAAAAATATATATGTATAAAATTGAAAAAATGCTGTGCAGCAATTATACTGAAGCCATTTTGGGCTTTGGAACATACAATTTTTTCAGTATATAAGAAGTGTTTTGAATAATGTATTAAAGTCTCTATTGTACAAATAATAAAAATGTCACAATTGGTAATCTGTTTTTTTTATGGTTCTCTAAATTCTTTCACTTTAGCTGTGCTGGTCGTTTATTGTCCATCCATTCAGTTTCAATACCACTTATTAGGGGTGCTGAGGGTTTTTTCAGGGTTTTTATGCATGACGGGGACACTATTGGAGCAAGACGCTAAACTTGCTGCAATACGTGATCGTTTTTTGTGATCAGCATTGATAGGCATATGTCGATCACATACTTTTTCACGCAAAACAGACAATACTGATCGGTGGCCGATTGATCAGAGCATTACATTTCCATTTCTTCTTATAGATAAAAACGTATTTGTGCAAATAATTATGAGTTAACAATGGACAAAATGCTATTAATAGCGATTAAAAATTTTAATGGATTGACAGCCTTACTTTTAACATTATTAGAGGCCTCTTGTAGTCACCATTGCACTCGTATCACACATACTGTAGACACAATAAGTGTACATTTAAAAAGACATTTGAGACAAGACTTGTGCTTGTGTGCTGCTATAAATCTGTTTCCTAAGGGCACAGAGTGAGTGGAGGACAGAAAGTGACAGCAGGGTCACAACAGTATATGTGTTTAAGAAAAATGTTTTCTAAGGATTGTTGTGCCTGACAAAATTCAAACCTGCAATAAAAGCCTACTGTTCCGGCCATCAAGCCCAAAGATTGTGCGTCTCCCCGTTACGATCCTCCGGGCATAGTTTGGGTACCCATTACCATGGTAAATTATATTTATCCCTATTCTCTGGCATCTCTTTGTGGAGACCAACAATCAACAATAGACACACACCCACACTGAAAGTAGTGAGTGTCCTTTGTTCCCTTTCCTCTGTCTTTTCATGGAGAAAATGTTACTTTTGTGTCCTAACTAGCCATCCCACTCAAACATCCTGCATAAATTCCTCTGCACACAAATACACAGTATGTGTGTGTAGTGTACACCCCCAAATCCCACAAAAGCAGTCAATATGCTCTTGTGACCTGATCGATGACAATACCAGAGTCTATGCCCATGACCTGCATTCAGCTGATCTGTGTGTTTTCCTACAGTCCCTCCAGTGTCTACAACCGGACCGAGTCGCCTATATTGCGTGCATGTGTGGAATTTGTATGCATTAACCGACAAATGACAGGCCTCTACATGTATCGAAAGCAATAATGCCTACAAGACAAGGGAAAGGAAATGCATATAACTTGACTATAAATATATTGTAGGCGTCCATTGCAAAGACACTGTTGTAATATTGCCTGGTTTGGCGCGAGGACTGGACTTAGTGGAACAGTTTGATCATTTTACACAAAGGAGTCAGACTAAAACCTAAATATGATTTATTGTTATGTAATGGAGGGTGTTGTGACCAAATTCACCCACTGACTACTGACTTAGTATAAATAGCCCAGGAAAGCTGGCTTAAGACAGACAACCATACAGTATATGACCTTTTGGGGCATCTGAATTAGAAAAAAGATAGATACCATACTATAGTATCTATCTGTATTCTTACAGACGCTTTTTACCAAGCATCGAAAACAAACGTTTGCGGTCTGTCTGACTACTGTAGGCTAGGGCGGGGCAATATGGACCAAAAGTCATATTTCTAGGTTGACTGGCGATGTACGATATACAACGGTATTTTTGAAAAAGGGTGTTAAATATTCAGTTTTGGGTCACTGTAGCACATATAATGTCATAAACACTTTTACTTAATAACTATAATCACGTGAAAAGCCTTCAAGGTTTTTTATTTCCTCGTGAAACAGTGTGAATAACAATACAACATTACAATATAAAAACTATCGGGCTCCACTGTTAATATGTAAATGAAAAGTCATATTTACATTTTTAACATAAATAGCCCATATTAAATACAGATTGGCATACCTCTGCTCCTACAGAGCTGTGCAAATGAAAACAGCAATAGCAGACCCTTTGTAAACATATAGCTGCATTGAATCATCTAAAAAATAAATGAAATTGATTTAAATATTAAGTGATCTTAAAAATAAAAATGCCTACAATAAAATACGTAGGCATACATACACCTGTGAAAATATAACCTAAACAACTCAAAGCAACAGGATTTCGTTCTTTCTAATTATATGGCAGCACAATACTGTACAACATGTAAATCAAACTACATTAAATCATGTACAAAATCAAACATGTAGAAAAAATAAATAACCAATGATAAATACAATGGTTCTTCAAATAACACTAAATGTGAAAAAACTGCAAAACATAGCAGGCTTACGTGCTCTGACAATACTGAGGTAGTGTTTCCTTCTGTATATTTCACAGGTTCTGTGCAAGGAAAACTAGCCAACCTACAGCCTCAGGTTTTAGGGATGCCCTATAGCAGGTTACAATATTACCACTACAACTGAAAACCCGCTCCGAAGGGGAACTGGTTGCTGGTACTACCAGATATTTCCAGGTTGCTCAGTGCTGGGTAGATCATTTCATGTTCCTTCCACCACAATAGAGGATTTGCATCCCTGTTGATCCTAACAGACAGCAAGTAGCTTTCAAGCTCATTTTCAACTTTTGCTTTTGGGTCAGTGTGGTGCTTGTTGATGTGCTCTGCTTGAAGAAGCTTGCTATTGACTTCTTCTTCTTAGATATCGATGGCATTGCTTCCTGGTCTCCAGATTCTGATACAGTGAACACAGCTGGATCAGACAGCCGCCTACTCTGAGCAGCCAAAAGACATTCTGCCTCTCTGAGAGCTCTGTGTTTCAAAGCCTGGATCTTTTTGTCTGTAATGTATGTGGCCTTGAATCGCAGGTCTATAAGTGATGCCATGTCTAACAGGTCACTAGAGTATTTAGCATCGAGGTAGTCCAAATCTGCACAGGTCACTATCTCCCTCTTCGTGTGCCAGGAGATTTGTGCTGAAAATGTGTAACACAGGACGGAGATATGAAAAGGCGACGTAGTCCTCCCTGGACAGGGCATCTGTGAAGTCCTGAAGTGGTTTCAGAGCCCTCTGGACAGCCTCCAGCACCTCTATGTCCTGCCAGGTAAGGACTACAATGTATGCCTGGACTTCTTGTCAGAGGACAAGACTTTGGTGATAGCTGTTTTCTGCTCTAGTATCCCTTCAATCATTTGTCCCCTTGATCCCAAGCGTGTGGCCGATTCTGTAATAAGTTGATGAACTGGCAAACCAAGCTGCATCTGGACCTCAGCAAGCTCTCTTCGTCTCCTCCAACTGTAGGAGAAGCTGCTTACATTTTTCTTACACAGAGAAATAGCTCTGGTGATTTGGCTGTCATTCATAGCATGTCCTGTCAAAATAAGAAACAGAACCATCTTTAGGCTGTTTTTAAAAAAATGCAATCTAAAAGAAAGCAGAAATCATAATAAAACAAGAATAACACTGACACTAAAGAAAGGCCTAGGCTAAGCAATTCATTACAAGGCAGGCCTATGTCACAACTACAACACGTTTTTATGGCTGACTAAAACAAATGGCAACTGATTGGTTTTTAAAATGATAACAAATCTATAGTAGCACTTTTGTTAAGCTAGATGGCATTTTAGAAATACATTTCTTGACATTGTATTCTTTAAATTCATTTACTCACCAATTGCCAGATGAAGTCGATGACCAAAGCCCTCCATCCTCTGCCACCTTCTCAGTTCCACCGCTTTGACAACGTTGCTCCCATTGTCAGTTGTTATTGCAAAAATGTATCGTCACGCACATACACGGTTCGCAAGTCCGACTTGACCACATGTCTGTCGTCAGGCTGAAATGCGTGAGCCTGTAGGACAATTAGTGCCAACCTGTGGTGTACATGTCCGGTAGAGCTTCCCTGGAAAAGAAGCTGCGGCTAGGTAACTCGTACTTGGGTCAATAGTTTGAAGTAGTTTTCTAAAGCCATCATGCTCTACGGTTGTAATTGGGGCCATATCTTTGGCGATGTAGTAGGCCACCGCTTTTGTAATATTTCGCCACTTACCGCTTTTCTTGTCGTAAAGCACGACACAGTTGAATGCATCCTGCAGAGAACGCTGTTTTGGGGCCGACTTTACAGGCTGCACCGGCTGGGGGGCTGCAGCCGCTCGCAGACTCACACTCTCCTCGTAGAGTACTTTGTGATGCAGCTGCAGATGGTAGAAGAGATTAGACGTGCTTCCACCTTTGGAAGATATTTGCTTACGACATGTTTTACAGGTGGGGTGGATTTGGTCCTAGTCTGAAACTTTAAACCCAAAATATCGCCATATTACAGAGCCGTTGTTTTTTCTCTTGCTAACTAGCTCTTCGGTATCACCTACGTCTGCCATGTCTGCTAAGATGTGTATGTGTTTGCACGTGAACAAAGAGGGGGTGGGGTTCAGGGTAGAGAGAGAGAGAAAGGGCATTTTCTGGTAGAGCCTCCACATCTATGAGAGGGAAGCAACCTGGTATGACGGTGTTGTCGCATTATCATATCTCTTGTTCAAATACTCCGGTATACCACTTAATACCGATATGCCGCCCAGCCCTACTGTAAGCTACAACCAAGGGTGTGGTTTAAATGTCAGAAAAGTAAGACAGGCCTGCAAACTTGGAAACAATGGCAGCCCTGAAGAGAATAGTGTGGATGCTGTTTGGCTATGACAAAAACAACTTTGCCCAAACGTTATTGAACGTACGTACCAGCAGACCTTTACTATTAGTGTGTGTAAATGGAAAGAGAGACTAACAATGTTGACGTGCGTACCTGTGATTATCCGATCAATCTGTCTACACTGCAGTCGAAATGGCAAACATGCAATGCATATTATATTTGTATCCATATTTGAAAAAAGCCTGATTTGGATCTCAGGTTAGCCATATGTGTGTGTTTTTCCCCCTTTGCACTGCCAGGACTTATTTCAAACTGTGTTACACGGGGGAACAATTTGAATTTTGAACACTTTGACCATGTCATGTAAATGCAGTCTTAAGGGATACCTGACCCAAGGTGTTGCAAGAACCAGGCCACCCATTGTGTTTAAATGTGCAAATACAGGCCACGTTTGCTCCAAGGTGGATCTGGCAAACATGAGTGCACGCTAAATGCAATCACTCCTTGCAAGTTCTGACATAACCGACACAATCTATAATGGAAATAAAATGCAAAGACACCAGGCTTACCCACACGCTCTCTCACACGCTAATTAAAGTTGTGTGATTTAAGTATTATGAACACTCCTCTCGCAGATAATTTATGACAGCCAGCACCGTGCTAATCAGAATAACTCAAAATAAAAACAAAATCAGGGACATTGCAGTAACACAGCAGTAGATTTCAACTCAATCTGACTTCCGAGGTCAAACTTTGGGGTATACTAACAGTGCCAACACATGGTGTATTTGTCGAAAACATTTTAGCACAGGTAGCACAACATTGGTTCCACGTTTTGTACTTTTTTGTGCGAAGTTCATGGGTAGACTTGCACCTCGAGATATCCTGATGTTTGACATGATTATACCTACTGTATGTCACATCTGACTGACATCGAAATGTGACATCGCATTGCATACGCTCAAGTCCTCGCAAGTCTAGTAAAAACTGGTACACTGATTTTTGTGCCAGCCTGTAGACTACATCGAAAATTAACCTTCTTGGCAGACGCAAGAGTTATATCACGTATATCCAGACTGAGGGATGGGGGACAAGTTTAGGACAGTGCGGCTTTAAGCCTCTCAAAACAATGCTCTAATCCATGACCATGCAACTGAACTCATTCAGACATGAGATTCATGAGTTGCGGTTGAGTCTGTGACATTGAATTTGGTATGGCACGGTGTGGTTTATTTGTTTCAGACATTCTTAACAAGGTACATAAAAGAACCTCACGTGGTTGCAGTTGCACAGTTCAACACGCCTGGAAAGGGGTAAGGAGAAGCAGACCTTATTCCTGCCGCTTCTACATGTATTTTAATAATACAGTAATCCCTCGTTTATGGTACTTAGTTGGTTCCAGAACTGAAGTAGGATTCCTTAAATATGAATTAAACATGTTTGTAGTTAGAGCACGGAAAACCTGTTTGTGACCTTCTACATATCTTTTTCTAACACTATTGGAGCCCTCTAGACATGAATTAACACCCCTATAGTCAACGCTACATTAGGATTATCCAATAAAAAGTAAATAATCTATGTAAGACACAAATAAGACTTGTGCTTGTGTGTGTTGCTATAAATGTGTTCTCTAGTGGGAAGCTGAGTGGCAGGAAGTGACATCACGGGTTCAGAGTCTTAGCTTGCTGTGAGTTACGTCCAAAACAGTAGCATGTGTTTTTATTAGGGATCACTGTGCCTCTTCTGAGTTAATTCAAACTTGAAATTAAAGATTGTTGTTCCGGTAATCAAGTCTGGTGTTTGTGTGTGAATAACATTACTTCTTTGACTGATCACAGCTTCTTTGACTGTGTCTTCTGAATGCCTTATGTTTGAATTTTAGTTCATTTAGTCATTTTTTATGGAATCACAGGAGTGCCAAAATTAAAAGCAAATACATGTGGAAATATAAAGAGAATCGTATTACAAAAATATACAAAAATGTGGTCATATTCTTTTTATATTTTGTTCCTTTTTTCATTTTGTCATTATTTTTTCTGTTTTGTCTTTGTTTTTTTCCCATGTTGGCGTTTATTTTCCCTGTTTTACAGTTGCCTTTTCCATTTGCCATTTGTAATTGCATTTACCGGATGCCAACTGCTGGCTACAAAAGGCAAATGTAATAGACAGACACAACTCCAGAAAAGAACAAAGTCCAGCCCCTCTCAAGGAATTTGTTTCCAGAGCCCAAACTGTGGGTTGGGGTGAGTCCGACTATATCTAGTCGGAATGTCTCCGCCTCTTCTACAAGCTCGGGCTCCTTCCCCACCAGAAAAGTGACATTCCATGTCCCAAGAACCAGATTTGGCCGCCGAAGACCAGCTCGCCCGGACACCCGCCCTCGACCACTGCCCAAATCACAATGCACCAGACCCTTATGCTTGCACCTGCAGGTGGTGGGTCTGCGGGGGGGAGTTCCCCTGTGGCTTCTTTTGGCTAGGCCCGACCAGGCCCCACGGGTGAAGGCCTGGCCACGAGGCGCTTGCCTGCGAGCTCCTCCCCCAGGCCTTGTTCCGTCTGGGCGAGGTGCGGTCACTCCTCTTGTTTTTCTTCATAGGGGTCTTCTGACCCAAGCATGGATGGCTTGCGGGACTCCCGAAGCAGCTGACAGGTACCGGCAGGCCAAGCGGCACGCGGCTTCGGCGGTGGTTGAGGCAAAAACTCGGGTGTGGGAGGAGTTTGGTGAGGCTATGGAGCACAACTTTCGGTCGGCCTCGAAGAGGTTCTGGCAAACTGTCAGACACCTCTGAAAGGGACAGCAGCCCCCAGTTCACACTGTTTACAGTGCGGACGGGGGCTTGCTGACCTCGACTGTGGATATAGTTGGTCGGTGGAAGGAATACTTTGAGGCCCTTCTC
>QODF01000025.1:1908319-1921638 GCA_024372805.1 Oostethus manadensis
CTACGTGCCATTCGGTCCTTGTACAATCGAAGCAGGAGCCTGGTTCGCATTGCCAGCAGTAAGTCGAGCTTGTTTCCGGTGAACGTTGGCCTCCGCCAAGGCTGCCCTTTGTCACCGATTCTGTTCATAATCTTCATGGACAGAATTTCTAGGCGCAGTCAAGGTGTTGAGGGAGTCCAGCTTGGTGACCTTAGGATCTCGTCTCTGCTATTTGCAGACGATGTGGTCCTTATGGCCTCATCAGGCTGTGACCTTCAGCGTTTACTGGAGCGGTTTGCAGCTGAGTGTGAAGCTTCTGGAAAAAGACTCAGCACCTCCAAATCCGAGGCCATGGTTCTCGGTCGGAACCGGGTGGACTGTACCCTCCGGGTTGGGAGTGAGGTCTTCCCTCAGGTGGAGGAGTTCAAGTATCTCAGGTTCTTGTTCATGAGTGACGGTTGGAGGATGAGATCGACAGGCGGATTGGTGCGGCGTCTGCAGTAATGCGGACTCTGCACCGGTCTGTCGTGATGAAGAGAGAGCTGAGCCGAAAGGCAAAGCTCTCAATTTACTACTCAGTCTACGTTCCTACACTCACCTATGGTCATGAGCTTTGGGTAGTGACTGAAAGGACAAGATCGCGGGTACAAGCGGCTGAAATGAGTTTTCTCCGCAGGGTGGCTGGGCTCTCCCTTAGAGATCTATCTCCGGGAGAGACTCGGAGTAGAACCGCTGCTCCTCTGCATTGAGAGGAGCCAGATGAGGTGGCTCGAGCATCTGGTTAGGATGCCTCCCGGACTTCTCCATGGGGAGGTGTTCAGGGCACGTTCAACCGGTAGGAGGCCTAGGAGAAGACACAGAACACGCTGGAGAGACTATGTCTTTCAGCTGGCCTGGAAACACATCGGCATCTGCCGGGAAGAGCTGGACAAAGTGGCCGAGGAGAGGGGCGTCTGGGCTTCCCTGCCTGGGCTGCTGCCCCCGCGACCCGACCTCGGATAAGTGGAAGAAAAAGGATGGATGGATTATTGGTTACGTTCAATGAATAAAATACACTGCCTGGCCAAAAAAAAGTTGCCACCTGGATTTAACTAAGCAAATAGGTACGAGGTTTCTGCAGGTGGTCAGGTCTTGGTTCAGCTACACTATGTGCTCAAAGAACAAGGTCAGCTGACTACCTGAATATACGGAATGAGCAGGTTATTCCATCATTGGATGTTTTCTTCCCTGATGGTGCGGGCATATTCCAAGAAGCCCGGAATCATCAGGCTCAAACTGCGAAAGAGTGGTTCTGGGAACATGAGACATCATTTTCACACACGGAGTCCAGACCTTTACCTCACTAAAAATCCTTGAGATGTGCTGGAGAAGGCTTTGACTTTACCATCAGCGATGCAAGATCTTGGTGAAAAATGAATGCAACACTGGAAGGAAATAAATCTCGTGACATTACAGAAGCTCATCAAAACCATGCCCCAGCGGATGCGTGGCGTATTCAAAGCTAAAGGCGATCCAATCAAATATTATAAAATATGATGTATTAGACATACATCATCATCATCATCATTAGTGTATGAACTGTTTTTTGGCCGGCAGTGTCTGCTGCTTAATATTGTGAAATTTGGCTCATCTGTTTTGATTTTTGAGTTGTCATTGCTGATGACTTCACTTCTATCAAGTTTGATTTCCTTGTAGCCAGAAGTTTATTTTCCCCTACTAAAAAGGTACAGCATCCGGGTGTGACATCAGAGACTGGAGTTTACACCCCGCAGAGCCAGATCTATACTGGATCGATGGGGTGAGGACGCAGCGTGGCTGTTTAGCACACCAGCGCTGTCAAGCTGCCTGTGGCTGGCCCCGAAAGGCAGCTTCTGACACTATTTGGCGGCGACTGTGGAAAGGTGTGTGCTCAGAGGAGTGTTTGTCTGCAAGGGTGTCCATGGAACCGGTTTGACAGCGTTGGAAAGAAGACAAGACGCGTAAAAGTGCAAGAAGCGTGAACTGGTCGAGCTCAAAGTCCTTCCCTTGCTCCAACTCTCCATTCGTCTCCGTCGCGGCTCTGCTTTGCTTTTAGTGTTTCGTGGACTTTTTACCCATTTTGGAGCCAGTTGAGAAGCCTGGCCGGTGTTTTTTGTCCGTCTGGTGTCCCCGTTTGGAGGCGACAGGCAGTCCCGGGACAGAGGCTGACATTCGGGACGACGTGGACAGTCATCGACTCGAGCCCCGGGGAGCGGCAGCATGCCTGTGCGACAGAAAGGTACGTTTTTATTTCAACCGTGCCGTTGTGTCGAGGTAACCGAAAAGTATCCGGGTTTTTTGCACTTTCACGTGCGCCCGTAAAGGCGAAGCACTGCTGCTGAAACTTCGCCTGGAAAGGAATTGTCGCGTGCCGTGGAACCACAGAGTGAGCGTTTGGGTTTTTTCTCGCGCATGCGCTAACGCGGTGTGTCTGCCGCGCAGGTGGATTCCAGTGGCTTTAGCAAGCAGAGGCTAATGTACGTTTAGCCGGCGTCGACCGGTGTAGCCCCGGCCTGTTTATTTGGCACTCCTACTTCGTTTACAGGCAATCGGGGAACTTTTTCAAATGTACGCTCTTTTACAACCGTGGGGGGTCCAACGCGCGACCCGGGGGCCATTTGAGGCCCGCGGCTGTGTTGTTATTGGCCCGCAACACATTCTGAAAACATCAATTAGTAAGAAAAGCTATAAAAAACAAACAAAGGAAATGAACAATCAGCAGTAGGTTTGCAGGAATAAAGTCATTAAGAGAAAAAAAAAACGTTGTAAGCTAACAAACATCATTTTAATAGCATGTAGTAGCAATATCGCAACACTAAGGAAAATATACATCATTTGTACGCCAGAATGACAAACAAAACAACAAAGTTGCGGAAAAAAGTTAAATGTTAGCAGAATAAGGTCAAATATTATAGGAATAAAGTAATTATTGAATACGTGGGGGAAAATTACAAGAAATAGAAATGGTAAAAAAATATAAAAAAAATTAGAAAAAGGACAAAACTGCTGTAATTTTGCAAGAATAAAGTCAGAATATTAAGAGGAAAAAAAGCTGCATTGTAACAAGAAAAACAGTTGCAATTTCACAAAAATCATTTTAGTAGCAAAGAGCTGAAATATTAAAGTAATAATAAAGTAATAATATTAAAGTGTAATATGAGAAACGGACAAAAGTAATTCATTAAATAAATAAATAATTAATTAAAGTAAGTAATTAGGTTGGGGGAAAATGATGGGAATAAAGTCATGTCAAAAAGCAAATGTACAAGGATCATATAAGAAGAATGTTGAAAAAATGTGGAAAAGTCCCCAAAAAAGGGAAAATAGAGCAAATACCAAAGTTAATGCTAATAATACACTTTTTCATCTACATCACAAAACTGAGATGCATTTTTTTTTAAATATTTTTACAAAATATCAATTTTTGCCAAATATCCAAGTGGCCCTTTCATCCTTTCATTTTTCAGTATGTGGCCCTTGGCGGAAAAAGTTTGAATATGCCTGTTTTACAAAGATAGCTAGACGTACAAGGTGGGGAATGATGAGCACCCTCCATTTGTCTATTATCCTTAATATATTGGGGTAAATTATTACTTCAATCCCGGATGATTTTGTACATTTTGAACAGTCACTTATTTTTTTAATGTCACTTATACTCACTGGCCTCACCGGGGTACGCAGGAGCCTATCCCAGCTGACTTCGGGCGAGAGGCGGGGTACGCCCTGGACTAGTCACCAGTCAGTCGCAGGGCACAAAAAGACAAACAACCATTCACACTCACATTCACGCCTATTGCCAATTTAGAGTCTCAAAGTAACCTAACATGCATGTTTTTGAAACGTGGGACCAAATCTGATTAGAAAACCCACGCCAGGGAGAACAAGCAAACTCCCACCCCAGGTCTTCTAAAATCTGCTGACTGTGTGGCCAACATGCTAACCACCGTCTGGCTATTTACGCTAAATGTAAGTTTTTTATACCAGAGAGAGTAAAATCTACATTTATTTGAGTTTGACTGACTGGAATTGACCTAAATTTACCAATTTCAAATTAGGTCACCAGTGTTGTTGCAACAGATGCCAGCTAGTATAGTGTGATAGTGTTGTGCAAACCTCCTGACACTTTTACCAGTTGCACTGCACAAGGACTTGACAGCCCAAGGCTTTTAGATCACTGGCTAATGCTGTTCGATTTAAGTTTTAAGTTTAAGGGGATGTGCGGACACGGGTTTGGCTGCGGGCACATGCAGGGCCTGATCGCTGTTGCATTGTGCACATCTCAGGAAGGATTTTGGTTGCCTCCACTTTGCAGGTAATCCCCAAATCTCCCAAAGTTCAGAGGCTGTCACTTGACAAGTCAAAGTTTCAGCTGCCTCAACTGGTTTTTAAAATGGGATTCATGATCAGACTCTGACTAGGCCACTCCAAAGTAGTCATCTGGAAAACATGTCCATTACCCATCTTCAATGTTCAGGCTGAAGCAAGAGGTTGCCATCTAAGTTTCCATGGCACACAACGCCCTTCGTCAGCCCATTAATGCGGCGAAGTCTTCCTGTACCCTTAGCAGAGAGTGGCCTCCCAGTAACACTCTCCTCTTGTGTAATTTGGAGATCATCCCTCACCTTAATCATGAAGCTTCACAATGAAAACGAGTGATTTTTATTTCTTGAATTTCTTACAATTTATTGTGGTCTCCTTCTCACCTAGCTTCTTGCGGAACGGCATGTGCTTCCTCCATGCATTATTACGTATTACTCATTTAGTTTTAGTCCTAGTATTTTTTTGACTCAATGTTAATGTGTTTTATCCAGATGCTCAACGAGCCCTGGAGCTACTCCAGCAGTATCGGGCCAAATTAGATCAGAGGAAGCAGAACCGGAACCCGATAAAACAGTGCCCTGTTGAGGAAGACCATCAGTTGCAACAGTCCCTGGACAGAGTCATCAATGTGTTCCAAAGCCAGCTGTTTAGTGCCCTGCTTGGTAAGTATTTCTTGATATGTGTAGCAGATCAGCGCGTTACTGCAACTATAGTGTATAATTTAAATACCAGCTGCAAGAACTTGCCAACTCTACTCAGGTGTGGCTGTAATTGTTACTGTTAAGTATTCCTTGGTGTGGTAAGTAGTTGTTGCGCTTGATCTATCAATGGTACTGTGGTTTTGGAAGCAGAATAGGAACAATAATGTCACCATCTGTATGTTTGTCTTCGTTCTAGTTGCTTTTCCTGTGTTTAGTCACTTAGTTGATAAGGAGCACCTGTTCCTCATTTAGTTCCTGGCTATTTATGTTCAGCTGTGCGTGCCAGTGGTCGTCGGTTCGTTGTTACTTTCCCCCTCCTTCCGTGTCGTTGTTTTGTTCCTGCCGCTGCGTCGCAGCATTATTCTGAAAAGATTCCTCCAACCTACCTGCCTGACGTCCAGCTCTCTGCATCCTCGGGGTCGTAACACCATGCCGCGCCGAGCGAAACGTGACAAATAAGTTGTTATTTTGTGTAAAATAAAACCAATTAAATGTAATGCACAAGGTGAGGTGACAGGAGGAAAATTAGCAAAGAAGATGAACAGTTTTTCCTCTCTGTATCTGGAAACAATCTTGTTTTCCTGGTGTTTTGAAAGTGTGTATGTGTGAGCTTTTCTGTGAATATTCACAGAAAAGTATCTCCACTAAGCCCCTCATACGTTTACAGGACATTTTCCCGTTTACTTGAGTTGCTCGTTGGCTAAAACACAAGAAAGTGTCTGTGTGGGTGTATGGATGATGATGGGTTTCCAGTGTGCTGTGTTGTTTTGACAATGACACAATTATCTTGTTCAGCAGCTCACTTAATATGCAGCCTTTCACACGCAAATATGACCTTGTGCTTGACTTATTCTACAATAAGACCAAATAATATCACAGCAATAATACAAATATTGCTGCATTGACTTATATAAATGTTTTGCTGTGCAGTTTGTATGGGCTTTGGGACCATATGATCAAATGTTTAAATCCCTCTACACACAACAATACATTTTAAGAAAATTATAATTTGTTTGTCTTGAGCAAGGCTCTCTTCCAAAAACAGCTATTACTTGCATGTGATGTGTGCAATGTTTTTTTTGTGGTATAATGCAAAAAGCATCGACATATTGTATGCCACAGAGTGGAAAGATGAATATATTTAGTGTTGTTTTTTGCGCGCACGGGATAAGGTTCTACTGGGGACAAGGGACGTCGTGGTACATTCCTAGACGAGTAACATAAACTCGCCGCTAGAGGGCACTGGTGATTCAGTTGTGAAGATTAAAATGAAGACACCGACAAACTGCCCATCCAAACTTTTTCAAACGAGATGGTAACACAGTCAATTTGCTTTCTGATTTATTGGCCCAGGGCAGTGTCAATGGTTCCATTGTAAAAAAAAAATTATAATAATAATTGAAAGCATATAACTGAATGATGATCTTGCTTTTTTATTTTGTTTCTCATAGAGAAACAAAGAGATATACATTCATATTAAAAATCGCTGCTTCGTCACTAAATCACTACTTATCAAATTTGGCTTTAAATTCGTCTTTTTTTCCCCCCCAGATATTCAGGAGTACTATGAGTTTACAATTGTTGCTGACAGCCAGTGCTCACCTGATGCAATATCTGACGCAGTGACACCCCCCCCCTGCGACAACAAAGTGGCCGAAATTTCAGCTGTGCCAGTGCCCACCTCAGGTTCCACAAGCACCCCAACCTATGGTGGAACATCGCAGCCCGAATACATATCTCCAAAATCCAAGTCTACCGAGTCCCCTTCGATTCCAACTAAAAAGCCATCTTCCCCTCCTCCACAGTCTCAGTCACTACCAGCCAAAGTCAAGTATCGTGCTCCGCCTCCTCCAATACAGGATGGAACCTTGAAGTCCAATGTCGCGGACATTTCTAAGCCTTTGTCCTCTTCTGCTTCTACAAATGCAGTTGCAGAGAAAGGTGTGGCATCCTGCACAGTTCCTCATTCAATAAAAACACAGAATCAGATAGCTGTATCACCAACTGGTGCAAACACACCACTCGATGCCAACAACAGCAGTGTTTCCTCAGATTGCTCCTTTTCAATTGCCGAAGACCAAAAAAGTCCTGCCACTCCAGCTGATTTGGCGACCGTTTCAAACCTCGTCCTGGGAACAATCCAAGGCTTAGTGTCTAACACTACTTCAGAAAAGCACAGTCAATCCAGCACCACTCCTCACAGAAGCCCAACTGCCATCACAGTCACAGATGGTATCTTGTTCACGTCAACCAGTGACGATCCGAGCTCAAGCAACAAGCCAGACTCAGGCAAAGTCCCCAAAATAAGTCCAGTGACACCCAGTCAAGGAAAACCCCTACTTGGTAGCCACAGTCCCGCCAGTTCTTCTGGGCCACAAAGCAAAGGACCCCATAAGAGGTATTCAAACGTGATCGGTGTATAAATACACTAACCAAATCATGTACAGTAGGTGCAATAACTGATAAAGAAATGACATACCCATTTTGGTTGATACGGTGGTGATTTTAGTTGTTGAGTGTGCCTTTTAAGTAGAAATACCCAATATTGGCTTTCTTACCGATATTCGATGTATCGCTATTGTCCAGCCGATATCAACCGTTACCGATGGTGGCTGCAGCTCTTCCGTCAAACTGAACACATTTTAGTCTAGCCAATTTTTCATATAAACACTGTGCAGATGCAAATACTGCAATATGTATTGTAAGCTATAGATAATTTGCCATTTCAAACATTTTGAGTCATAACAAATCAGGATCAATTGTCAAAAACATGTTTTCTTACTATCAACCAGTATGACAGGTTAGTCTTTTGAACACATCTAAAAAAAAATCAAATTCAGTTTAAAAAGCTACGCACAAAACCTTAAAGTAAATTGTAAACAATATACATGATGAGATGTTTATACTTTACTTTCTTATAGCCACACTTTTTTATTTCTGATCTTTCTTCTCAGTGCAAGCAGCCTTGGGCCGCTACAAGTCACCTCCTGTCCGTCCAGCCCCGGTCCAGCCAGCCCCAGCACTGCTCAGAGCCCAGGACTCAAGGTAAGACGCTCTGGTTTGTTGGTGTTAAAAGAAGGCGCGTAAAATGCTTTTGGGAAAAGCAAAGATTCCCTGCATAGTTTAGGTAGCACTGTGTTTTGTCAAGCTTAGAGATACAGTTCCGATATATCAAAAAGACAGTCCCAAACACATTTACACACACTAACAGACATTCACACAACATATTGGCAATCACACAAATCTAGATAATTCCATTTATCTCATCAAGTTAATGGATTAAAACAGAAGGTGCTCACTTAGCCGAATACTATTAGATTACTGCTGTGATATTTAAATACATGTGCTCCTAATCTGTTTGATTCATTTATTCTGCCCATCATTGTCCACAACACCTGTCGGGTTCTGTCATTTGTTGTTGGTAAACGAACAAGCACAAAGAGGAGTTTTTAAAATCCGTAAGTGTCCATAACCACATACTATGAATGGCAGCCGTTCCTTGAAAGTGTTATCCGAATGTGTAGCTGTCCAATGTTAACTTTTGGATTCTGCTGTAATATCAATGTTCTCTGTATTTGTATCTGTAATTTTATTTGATTTTTATCAGTGAGTTGATAGTTGTTGCTGCCGGCCTCCCGTGCTCCAAGAGAGCAACAATCTCTAATAAGAAGCTTACAATAGGCTGCTTATGGACTTTACTGGCGTGGAGCTAATTTAGGACAGACAAAGAGATGAGGAAATAAATGAGAATGAGACTCTTCAAGACTGATCCATCTTTGCAACCTCCAAACTGGTGTCTTGTATTGTAACTGGAGGTGTGGGGCATACTGACAGAGAGGACACGAGGTGACTCGCCAATCAGCTCGCAGAGCACACTTTTTTCTTTATCTGTAGCGAGACTACCTTTTCCAAACCAAGAGAGTCCCTGTGATCACTGAGGAATCTACACCTGTTGTGAAGAATTGGAGTAAGTCTGTTCATGTTGGGATGACCCTGCCTGTTGTTGGTCTCTACTGGTCTAGGGAGCCGAATTGGGCAAGCACAAATACTAGATGTCAACTCCACATCCTCAGTCCCTGCCATGTACCTTCATGTATTTTTGGAGCAGTTGGTTTTAGTACTGATTTATTAGCAGACTTTTGTACAATATGGAAAATAAATGAAGTTTGCTTTGAAGTGAAGATTTAAGATGGGTTTATATACAGTACTGTAGGTATATGTATATGCACAAAGGTCTTCATTCTTTCTAGGACAATGTAAAACAAGCACACGCAATACAGCGTGCAAGATTATATTGTATCTTATATCTTTATTGATCTAGACAGTGGATCCTGGTATATTTGTGATTCAGCATTTGCACGCCCACACATTTGCCGAAATTATTATTGTTTTTAAAAAATGATATTTTTTTCCCTCCAAAAAGAGTTTTTTTTTTTAACACGTCTCATTCAGCTTAACTTAACCTGGCTACTAGTTATCCGTCCATCCATTTTCTACGCTGCTTATCCTCACTGGGGCCGTGGGTATGCTGGAGCCTGTCCCACTTGACTTATGGAGAGAGGGTGGGTACACCAATCGCAGAGCACAAATAGACAAACAAGCATTCACACTCACATTCACACCGATGGACAATTTAGAGTCGCCAATTAACCCAACATGCCGGAGTACCCGGAGCAAACCCGATCATGCACGAGGAGAACATACAAACTCCACCCAGACATTTTAACACAGATCTTTCACCTCTCCTGATTATGTGGCCAATATGCTGACCACTAGGCCACCATGCGGTGGCTACTAATTAAGCTTAGAGATATCCTCTGTCTTATATGTGATTTTGTCAGAAAATGATTATATATTCTGCATAATACTGACTATTACTAACTGGCAAATAATGTAATTGTATTTGTGTATATGTGCATCCACGGTTTCCTAGTAGTTGGCCTCAAAGTCAAAAGATGGTGGGTACGTTTCTCCATTGGATCACCGTGCGGAGTTTGCTTGTTCTCCCTATGCGTGGGTCTTCTTCTCTTCTCCTCCCACATTCCCAAAAATGCGTGCTAGGTTAACTGAAGACTCTAAATTGTCCATAGGTGTGAATGTGAGTGTGAATGTATGTTTGTGGTTTGTCTACAATTGTCTGGCGACCAGTCCAGTTTGTATCCTGCCTCTCGCTCGAAAAAACAGCTGGGATAAGCTACAGTATACCTGCAAGCACAGTCAGAAGCGCCACAGAAAAGGCATGCTTGTACTCAATCTCTAAATAAACAACTCTTACCAAGTCTTACAGATCCCTAAAACTAAGCCAGACCTAGATGTTTGACATGTGCAAGATCCAGTTTTTGTCTAGCAGGCTCCTATCCTTGGCTGCAATAAGCCCCGTTTGGATACTGTAGTTAAAAGTGTCAGTACAAATACTGGTGGCAGGGATCATGCATTGTACTTAAAGAAACACGTCCCTGAGCAGTGTGCAAAAAATTACTATCTTCAAGTATTCATCTGAACGTGTCTGCGCTGCACTTCTCCAATAAGTGTAATCGGGGTCCCAAAGGAAAGTTTGAGGTCAAGTTTGAAGACAATTTTGACGCCGATTGCATGAGCAAGCATTTTTTCTTATGAGGATATCTGCTACTTACAGTGTGTGTCCTATTTCTACGATTTCACATGCACTTGGAATTTCTTGTGCCGGTTTGAGAGTTATTAGACTTAAAGAGCTGCCGAAGATTGTGATCCTGCCTACCCAGCTAACACGATGCTGAATCAGCCCCACAGTTTACTCAGTCACCAAGACATTGATTTCAATGTCAGAAAAGGTAGTCTCCCTCTTCGTCATTTGGAGCATAAGTTTTCAAAGATTCGATGAATTAATGCTGCTGTTTCCCAGTAACGCGGAATCTAATTGATTATTATTTCAAACGTTATTACAGGTACAGACATAACATACACTTATACACTGATATCTAACAGTTTTTGTTCATTCATCGAGCTGCGACGTTTGCCAACGACTCCCTTAAGTGCACGACAAGAACCTATTTGCGGATTAAAAAATATAAGATATCAGAAGAGGCAGTTCTTATATGCAACTGGGAATTATTTTGTTTTGATCACTTAAAAGAGCCGCCGCTTGTGACTCAAATCACTTTTTTGGGAAAGTAACTGCTAACTAAAAGAATTTCTCCAACGCTATTAATGCCAGTGCACAAAGAAACATTTGAAATGTTAAAAGTTGGTGGCACGCATGACATACTTAGGCAGACATAACATTGTCTGTGCATCTTTTTTTCTAGTGTAATGCCTCCTTTCTGATCTTTGTACATTCTCTCTGCAGCTGCAAAAATATATATAGACATACCTTTATTCTTGCCAGGATGCAAGAAGTGGTGGTCACAATGCATATCCATGCGGCAACAATGCACGTTGCGTGTACTATTTCCCTGCACTAGACGTAAGCGGTACTCGTTTTTGGCCGCAAATTGCCTGCCAAGTGCGTAATTTATACGTAAACAGAAAGCACAGGATCAGAAACATGTACATGTGCGACAAGTTTGGCAACCGAGCTGTAGATGCTCAGTGAAACCACAGTCTTTGTCGAGTGGGTCAGTTCCAGGGGTCTAATACGTTTAAACAAATACAGTTACAGGGACAGTTTCAGAATTAAGGACATGCTTCCTGGTTTATTTTTGAAATGTAGCTAGCGGTAGCAGGGGTTGAGTGAAGATGAGTTAATGAGTACCCATGATTACTGATTAAAAAAAAACTGTCCGTTTTGAGCGACTGGTTCATGACTTGCACATCTCTAATGGAGAAGCGCATAACTGTGCGTGTATTGGTGTGCATGGGAAGAACTTCAAGAGTACAGTGGCACCTTAATGCAAGACATGTCGTCGTGAGGTCAAATCTTTTAGCATGATCGGTTAATATTGTATTTTATATTTGCTTAGCGTGAACTCATACAGTAATTACTATGTGAATATATTTACACACGTGAGAAATATAAAATACTGTATTTAAAGATGTTTAGGTGTGTATCCAAGGGTTGCCCCATAGTACTATTGTATGTACCGTATGTACAACAAAGTATGCAAAATGTTGTGTTTTTTAAACATTTTTGTCAAATATATTTTTTTCAATAACAATAGTATCTTCTGTACTCAAAAGAAGCCTTGTGGGCTCCTCTGAAACTTGAGGTGTGTAGATACCGGTAAATCGTAGGAGCCAAATTGTAATAAAATACGCTCATTAATGATGAACAAATGATGACATTAACAAAATGAACAAAACTAGTAAGCGATAATTATATGCCCATGGATGTGAGGTATGCAGTCTTTTTTCATTGGACACTCAAACACACACACGGCCACACACAGCTATGCACACACACACACACACACACACATGCAGACTGCAGTTATTTCCGTGCTGGCTGACCTACAAATGTTAACATGTAGCGCATGCCTGCAAGGCACGTGAGGTTGCATTCTCTCTCTCTGTCTCTCTCCCCCTTTTAATTTGTTTTTCTTCTTACTTTTTTCCTCAATCCTCTTCTTTAGTCATCCATAATACTAGTTATAACAGTACCTAATCTTATCATAATTTCACATAATGTTATAAGCCAGAATGCCTTGGGCAATAGCAGATGTATTCATTTGTGTGTGATGCATGAGCGCGGGCCAGCTGTTTATTGCCATCAAATGAGATAAAAATACATGTATTTGGCATTGATGTTGCATGTAAATAAATCATCTACAATGTATATTGTTGGCTGCTGAGTTAATGTTATTTTAAACATATAAGAATGATCAAAGAATGTGGTGATGTATGTAATATGTCAGAAATAATATTCAAATTGTATATGGAAAAAACCAAAATCCCTAGCATTAGAAAAGAAAATGAGACCTTATATTTACACCACTTTTGAAGTATGCTTATAGTGTAAGAAAGAGGAACATACAGTCCCTCCTGCTTTCATGTCTTTGCATTATTTATTTGACTTGTCAACCTGCATCATTTTCTGAACATTGACTCTGGTCTTGTATTTGCAGCCTGTATCCGTGCAGGCAAACAACCATCGATGGCATATTGACACATTACCTGCCAAGTCTTGTCCATGCTTCTGTTGTGTTACATTAAAAAATGCAAGTCATGAAACGACTGAAGCAAGAGGTATCCTTCTTTCCCGAAGAGCTAGGCTCTATTTTCCACGTATTATTACATCTTTATTCTTGTAAATGTATAACTTTATTCTCGTAATATTACAACTTTTTTTCTCATAAATGTACGACTGTATTATCGGTAGCTCATGGG
>QODF01000025.1:1927352-1939499 GCA_024372805.1 Oostethus manadensis
TGTGTATATGTGTATATGTATGTATATATGTATATGTATATATGTATACAAGTAACTTTTCATAAACTGTATATCTCTGTGGTCATTATCATTACTGGTTTAATTGATTGATTTAAATGACTTTCATCTCTAACACATTCACACATACTGTACATACATTCATAGCCTCAACCACATCCTGTACAATATACACAAACACAAAAATAAAACAAATATAATAATCAAAAATAAACAACACATTTGTGCGTAAAACGTGTAGTGACTGGCCACATCGCCTTCATCTTCATACTTTTTAAGGTATGAAGATGAATATTTGTACTTTGCTTCAGTTCCCCAGTCCAGGGTGTACCCCGCCTCCCGCCCAAAGTCATCTGGGATAGGCTCCAGCATACCCGCGACCCTAATGAGGATAAGCCGTATAGAAAATGGATGGACGGATGCTTCAGTTCCACACTAAATCCTTCAGAAGTCTCACCCCGCATACAGAAAAACAAAAACGTTTTCTGGTGGTACAAAATCTTGGTTCTCTAAAGTTACCGTTTTTAATTAGATGATAACACTCTTCCCGATTTTTTAACAATTGCTGGATATTTCATGAGTTATGGGTCATGACCGAAAGAACGAGATCGCAGATACGAGTGGCGGAAATGAGTTTCCTTCGTAGGGGGGCTGGACTCACCCTAGGAGATAGGGTGAGGAGCTCGGCCGTCCGGGAGGAGCTCAGAGTAGAGCCGCTTGCTCCTTCACATCGAGAGGAGCCAGTTGAGGTGGCTCGGGCATCTAGTCCGGATGCCTCCCGGGCGCCTCCCTGGTGAGGTGTTTCGAGCGTGCCCAGTCGGGAGAAGGCCCCCGGGAAGACCTAGGACACGCTGGAGGGACTATGTCTCACAGCTGGCCTGGGAACGCCTCGGTGTCCTCCTGGAGGAGCTGGAAGAGGTCGCTGGGGACCGGGAAGTCTTCCCTACTGAAGCTGCAGCCCCGCGACCCGGACCCGGATAAGCGGAGGAAAATGGATGGATGGATATTTCCTGGTAATAGTTTATTTTTTATTTTTATTATTTGTGCTGTTTGATATTGTACAGTCACACGTTTGACAAAAAAATAAAATGAAAAAAATGTGAAATAATAAAACCTCAGCACTGTACTGCAAATAAGTTTAGACCAGTGAACAGTACAGAGTGGGTTCATTTGCAAATGACTACATCTTGCAACATGACATGTATAATTATTTCAATAAACAATAGATTAATTCACTATTAAAACAGTTACTTGCAGCCTGAGTCTGTTATGTGGCCCGGAGCAAGGCTTGTGTAGAAAGGAGAAGCCTAATCGGGTTTACGAACTGGGGACTTGCTGAACTGGAAACTGGGAGAGATGAACTGGGGGTGGCGAACTGACACTGCACGTGATGGACACCAAAAGTTACAGTTGCAAAGTTGCACGGATAGCAGTTCTTGGGGTGCAGCGTAAGCAGACTGGTGGCATGAATGCTCCAGGTCAGGGTCGTACTTACACGTGGTCTAGGTCACCATCCTTGCAAAAACATAGAAAAGGTAAATCTTCCGCTAGTGATACCAATTTGCCAGCGATGAGATGTTTTACACAGAAACAAGCTTTCCAGCTCAGTATGTCCATGGTCTGGAATTATTTCCAAGTTTCACCCTTGGATTGTAAATATGCAATTGGGGGAATATGGTGTCAAAGTGATAAGGGTTTACATGTTGAATAAGCCCAGTTTATAAATGAACTCACTGTATTAGTCTAGAGCGGGGTTGCCCATTATTTTATGTCACCCACAACATAAGTCAGCTGACATTAGGCTGCCCTCTTGATTCGTTGTTGCACCTCTATGGCAAAGTGGTGAACAAATAGGAGACACACATCTTTCTTTGTTAGTGCGATTACGGACAAACAAACTCATCGGTAAGTTATCTGTTCACTTGAAGCGACTAATTAGGACAAAAAAGATTGTTTGATGGCTCGGCTTTGTGTTTTCAACGCCAATATAAAACCGTGTGTATGTGAAACTATTCATTTCATGATTAACTGGAAAATGTGCCCATTGCTGAAACTAATATGTTGCCTTGACTTTGGCTGCATTGTCTTTTGCATTATTGTTTTTATGTCTTGTACATCGGTAATGATAGATAGCAAATGATAACTGGATGAATACATGAACGGTGTGTATAATGAATTATATGTAGCTATTTTGATTGGCCAACTACGCAGGTTATACAGGACTATTGAGTAATTCTGTGTAATTACTTACAAGGTTCTCGTGTCCCTGTCAACCCTGACTGTGCTGAAGTCTGCTAGCTCCTCATTAGAATCTGAGACTCTAGCTAGCCATGTTTCAGGGAAGCACCAAGCAAAATTATGTTTTTTCGGATTACCGTATTTTCCGATCTATAAGTCACACTTTTTTTCGTGGTTTGGCTGGTCCTGTGACTTGTACTCTGGAGCATTTATGTATATGTGGTTTTTTTACACGTACTGCCACGAGAGGGTGCTCTAGGCCTGTGTGCCAGTATCTCCAATCAGACCTGGACCACTGAAAAAGACAACTGAGAAAGACGGAACACAAATGCCCCCCAAAAGAAAGTCCTTCGCTTTGTTACCACTGGCGATTTACAATGTAAACATCGACTCTAACTGCAAAGAAAGTAAATTGTGGGCTAAAAGCTGGATGGCCACAGCAAGAGAAACAAGTTCACAAATGGGTGCTTGAATACTGTGCTGCAGAGAGAGACTTGTCAACAGCGGAGTTACGTGATCCCTGCGCTGGGATTTGCAAAGGCAATGAATGTAAATTACTTCACGGGAGGACCTACTTGGTGTTCCCACTTCATGCATTGCAAACATGTCTCTACAACGATGTTGCATTTATTGTTATTACTATAACTTGTCTTTCAAGATAAATGTCTGTTTTCGGTCTCTGTTTTTATAAAATACATTTTCTCCAAAGATGTGACCATGTAGTCCAATGCAACTAGTCTAGAGAATATGGTACTCAATTAATCGAAAAATGTTCAGTGTAATACTCGATGCATTTATTAATACTCATACTCATTTCTTCTTCATTGTGCATTGTTGGCTGGAGGAACTTATACTCCAGAGCAACTTATAGTCCGGACAATACAGTACTCAATTAATCAAAAATGTTTTCAGTAGAATAGTTGATTAGTAAAACATTTGATAGCAGCAGCCCTATAGTATATATATGGTCGAGTGCGGAGCATATTGGCCTTTTTTTTGTATGGTTTTACTGGGAGGTACTATGGTTTTACTGGAAGGTACTCTTTGGCACTTTGGTCATTTAAAAATAGCTTTCTTGCTGAGCTATGTAAGTGTGAACACCCCTGGTCTACAGTGTCCTACTTTGCATGTTGTTGTTATACAGATGTTTGTGCCATTTTCAAATGTGCAGCACCTAGAATTATTATTATTGGTGATTTATTAAGACTGACTCGTCTTACATGTTGATAGTAGGAGGACATGTTTTTTTAGTTGACATTTGGCCATGTTTTTGTTAACTACTATATTTTTTAGACAAAATGTAACATTGAACATTAAGTCCACAAAATTTTATAATGAAATTAACATCAAGCAATAATTCAATAATGCAAATAGAAGCCACTTAATGGAACTTATGTAGTCTTCTCCGTTCCTGACTCATGTGAAAAGAATACGACATTATTCCTCTTGACTATTCTGGCTTCATATTGCATAACCCCAGACAACACTTAGTGGATGGGCACTTACTAAAATTGCAAAACACTTTTGTGAAGTTGTCTAAAACTCTTGAGTGGACATAAAACATTTAAGTTCCACATCCGAGCTGAAGGAACATTGCTTTTCAAGGAGAAGAACTGTGCACTCTGTGATGGGAACCCCAAAAGGACAGTAGATGCATGCATGCATTTATGAAAGGCACTACAAAAGTCTAAAAAAGAGACAAACTGAAACAGTAAGATGCAATACGTTATGTATTTTTTAGGGATTCATTTTGATAATATTTGCAATACTTGAAAAGACTAGCAAAACATGATTTATAATACTGCAAGTACCATGTATACCGTATATATGCACGTGTACGTGCTACTGCAGTTGAGCCCTAATAAAGTGTATAGGCTTCACTTCTGTCCCATTAAATCACTTCATCATGTCATCGGAGTAGATGGAGGCAGGCAGAGTCAACTGCAAAATGAATGGCACAGAAACACAGAGACAACTGAGGTCATTAAAAGTATGTGACACAATGAAAAGTATGTACTGTGAATAAAAAGTGTTGGAATAAATAGCATCAATAATATCTAGAAGTATGTGACACAATGAAAAGTATGTATTGTAAATAAAAAGTGTTGGAATAAATAGCATCATTAATATCGTAGGGTTTTGTTCAAATAGCCTCTGGATGTTGGCTAGCGGCCGTTATGTTATCATTTATTATGATGATATAAACACTGTATAAAATTAGACAAATAGTTCAATATGTTTTTATGTATTTGTGTGACATTTGTGGAGAGCTGCTTGAAACGTAAATTTCTCTTGGAGATTAATAAAGTATCTGTCTACCTATCGATATGCAATGCAAAATTAAAGAATAATTACAGGAAAAGTGCCTACATTGTCTCTGTAAAAGTCAATTAACATCATGACCAATAGTCAACAAAATTACCTGTTCTCCTACTATCAGAAAGTAGACAGATTAGCCTTGACAAATTCACAAATAAGAATCAAGTTAAATAATGCTCTCAATGATACAATTTGAAAAGTTGCACATTTGTATGTGGCACGGGCATTTGTATAAGGACAAAGTTCAAAGTGTGAAAATCTAGACTGTAGTCATCTCTCGTTTATCGCAGTTAATTGGCTCCAGACTTTAACGTGAAAAGTGAATTTTTGTGAAGAAGGTTTCAATAATATTAAAAAGAATATTTTTGAAGTCGGAGCATAGAAAAGCCTGTTTATGACTTTCTAAAGATGGTTGTTACCACTATTATTATCCCAAGTAGTTCAGAGGAGGAAAAGCTCTCGAAGTTGATCGTGTACTCTCGCTAGTACCGAATATTGCTGGTATGTCCGTGTCAATTAACGTAAACTTAGCCCTAATGTTTATTCTGGCACAAACGAGTTCCCATGCCGCTGCAATTTTTCTTTATGTTTCTGTATTGTTTTTTGGTTTTTTTCAGAAATGTCAAATAGCTTTGGGAAATCTGACAAAGTATTCTTTCTTTCCCCAAGGTTTACCGGCGAGAGTGTACTGATTAGCATTCTGTACGATCATTGGTCAGTCAATGAAACTCCTGCTGATTGGTCAGCTGCAGCGATGATCTGTGTCTACCGGAGAGACACTGCTTTGCAGCAACGCATAATGGGAAGCAGTTGTTGGCTATTATTCTACACTGGTCGTGGTACCTACTTTGTACATTTCTTACCTACCTCTTGCGTGTTAATTTGCTGTGTGATTTGAGCGTTCCTTCTCTGATGACACCGTGAGACTGTTATGTTCAGTAGCGACCCCTTGCGATTTCCGATGGGTTGACAAACTTGCGGGTTTTCTTATAGCTCATGATTGGCTCCTGCGAAATAAAGATCTACCCGTTCCTGAGCGACTCATGCGCACCTCGTTATGCCAATTTCAACTGTGGACATATGTGGCTTGTATAGTTTATGTGTAATATTTTTTATCTCTATTTAGTGGGTGCGGCTTAAACACCGGTTTTATCATTTGTTACCCAACTCTGGTTGAAGAAATATTAGCTTGAATGTGCCCTAAAGAAACAGGTTTTCTAAGAAATTATATAAAAAAGGATATATCAGTTTTTGCACATCATCTCCTATTTAGTAGCATCATGAATAGGATGTCAAGTGGTGTGTAAGGTGGTTGTCTACAACCATGTGTTCATTATTGTGGGTATGGTCGGCAGTGAAGAACTGCACTGCACCCCAACAAGTTGTATCTCATGCAAGAAAATTGGGAAAAAAATTATTGTAGCAGACTGTCTCTTAAAGCATACTTTCCCTGCAGGTAGGCCTGCACACAGCCAAGTGCATACATGACATTATGACCTGTAACATAAGGCATTTGTCTAAGAAGCAATTTACCGGTATATCTTATATACTGTGGCATCTGCCTTATATTTTCAAGCTTTGATCACACAAATATGAAGATAAGAAAGTGGGTGTAATAGAAGAGGTTGAGAAAAAAAAAGGAAGAAGAAAAAAACGACGGAGGCACATTTGTGCGTGTGTGAGAAGTCCCTTACGGCAGAGGATCCCCTGCTCTTTCATATCTCACCAAGCATGACTAACGCTTGTTTTTACTCTGACACACATACACACAGACACAGAAAATACACACAGATACAACCTTTGCGTGGAAATACACTGTCATCCTGAATCTGCTGCCAATCTAGCCACTTTTCTGTCTGTTTTTGTATTTTGTGCTCAATGGGATTTTCAGCAGGCGATATCCTAAAAAGGAATGTCTTGCTTTCCTCGGGCACACTACATCGTGTAAAAATAGACATCATTGATGTTGTTGATCTTTCACACTTAATTCTGCTCTCATGTCATCTAGAATCAAATTCTACACAACTATAGCTTTGTGTGTATGTGTGCATGCATGTGCACGTGAGTGCGGAGGGCAGGCCGTCAGTATTGTGACAACAGTGTAAACCAGAGCCTCTTCTGGGTCTTAGTGCCTGGGACTCATATCTTCTGATTATTTAGCCATTTCTGTCCCATTAGCATGTCAGCTGTAAATATTGTAAAAACAGTAAAAGGCAAAGGACTTTTATTTTTACTTCAATGCCACCTGCAGAAAATATGTTACTGTCTGTTTCAGAAGGTCAAATTACTGGTGTTAAGCAAAGAAAACAGTTAATGAAAAATAATAGGAAAATAGTCAAATTGACTCAAAGACATCATTAAAATGGTGTCGAACCATAATCTTAATCAACACTATACAATGAAATGTTTTTAAAGCTACCTTAACCTCGGCAATGTTAGTTCTATCTTAAAGTGTAATTATCACCCTTGGCTGGCTTTGTAGTACTGCTCGGACGCTTCTCGTGGTCCTGAATGACAATATACTGTACGCACGTGTGGGACACTTTTGCTTAGATAACTGTTTTACACAACGTAGTTCATAAAATCACGCCATAAAAACTGCCATTGCTATATATTATGCATGTACTTTGCATACAAATCGGAGAGGAAAAAACATATCCATGGCAAGGACATATTTGTGAATGTAAGGGAAGCTCACACTATGTACTATGTGTATACTGACACATACATTGTTGGACTTATGTCTGTGTGTTCCATCCTAGGGATGCACAATATTTTTGAGGCAAATACCAATAACATCCTGCTTCTCAAGACTAATACCGATATAAATAATTGGTAACATTTTATAGCCATTATTTTTCAGCTTTAGATTTGTCTGTAGTTTGTGCAAACCAGGAGGTAGTTGGAGAACTACAAACCGTGCCGACAAAAGCTGGTATCTTCAAAGATGGTAACAGCTGGGCATGTGGCAAACTTTTTTTGCACTTTTCAAACGCCATGGTGAAAGGAACATTGTAGCAACCCTGGCATTTCCAGTGGGGGATAGGTTTGAATGTGTTGAAGGGCCATATTTTTGCGAAATGTTTGCAGAGCATTTCGAGCATTTGGCGCAATGCCTTCCTCCGAAACAGAGAAGTTCCACATGATCGGCGACATGACTGTTTCTTCAAGTGCGTTCTGGGCCGTAGGCAGTACGTCACAGAAAAGGAATGCTGCCTCGCTGGAGCTTTTTTATAATTGGCTAATTGTAGAGATGTCCGATAAACTTGGTGGCCTCGATATTGGCATAAAAATGTATTATTGATAGATATCGTATCGGGTGTTTTCCTATAATGAAAATAGATTTTTTTTAATGCTGCATATAAGCCCCCTGGGCTCCCATATTTTCCATATTTTTGATGAGCTCATCAAACCACATCTGAAGCGTGTAAACAACAGCGTTTGGCTTGTAACAGGCTTGCTTGCTTTGTACCTGACTAATGTTATGTCTGCGGTATTTAAGATATTAAACCTGACTGCAAAGCGTGGGTTATGCAAAGTGGAACCAAGACTTCTTCCTTCGGTATTTCTAATTTCAAGGGCAAAAGCCATCAATCGGAAAATCATGGACTGTACCGCATTCCATAACCAGCCCTTTTCTATCTTCCAAGACGTTACAACACCCCTGTTCACTAAACTAGTTGGGTTCCTCAAGCCACGCTTAGCCACGCCCGATCACAAGTATTTCTCAGACGTCATGCAATGTTGTACAATGTTGTTTACAGCCAAGAAGCTAATTGCTGATGCTGTATGCATTAGCTTCACAACAGACATGTCTTAATTCCACAACAGGAGCTCTGTGATGGTACACATATTGGTATTGGTTGGTATCGGATTTAGAAATGGAGAGTTGGACAATATCAGATATTGGCAAAAATAATGCCAATATCAGACATCCCTAGCTATCGGAGCTATTTTTTAATGTTATCGGATTTATCAGTATGACATCATTGCTCAGTATGACATCAATTGTTATCATATTCATACTCTTTCATATTATCATATGATATATTAGCATATACTCATCATTTTATCGATCCAGTAATTCTTGTGCACACCAACTCCATACCGTGGTATAGCATTGTCCACTCCCATGGCCCCAGCATGATTGACAGGGGTAATATTTGGCACGTTATGGTTGATCATTTCTCAATATGCTACGGCACAGGGCAACTAGACCTAGTATGACCTTAGATGGGCACGAGTTTAGAAAAAAAAGTTATCTCCTGTGGCAAGACATTTACCGACCTCATTAAATCTGGGGACTCATTTTACCAGTATATTTGTGTCTTGTGGTTACTACAATGCTATAAGCAAACCATTTCTCGCTTGCTGGGTGTACAGCTGCACATGAATCCCATACATGATAAACCACGCACAGGCCCTACTCACAGATACAAATTACTGTTTTTTCCTTTTGGCATCTTAACTATTAATATCTTGTCTTATTACTAAAGCTACTTTGCTCTCTTTTTTCTTCCTCCCTGCCATACCTTACTGTACCTCCTCATCACCGCTGTCCTTGCACATCTTTCTCCTACTCACTTCTATTTTCTCTATACGTTTTCCTCTCTTTTTTTTTGTTTCACCTTTCTTATCTCCTTCATCCCCCTCACCTAGAAATATCAATACCCAGAAGAGGAAGGGGCATCGCTAGGTGCACCAAAATTTCACCAGCATACCTGTCTTCACCACCCTATGGGAGTTACTGGAGAGCTGACTAATGGAGGGACGCTAGGGAGGGATGGGATGGATCAGGGGACCTGGAGAAGAGAAGGAGGTGGAACTGGAACAACGGAGAGTGATATGGGAAGAGACTTGGAAAGATCACTAATGAGAGATGGGTCTCTCAGGCGGCACTGTGATCTCCGGGGGGCAGAGCTTGTTCAGGTTGCAGAAAGACAGCTGTCTCAGCTTCAGCATGTCCACGGATACGTCACTCACACGCACATCGAACCTGCTCAGGTAACTGCTGATTTTTAGCTTACAAGTTGGAATGCACCATTGACTACTAGATATTGGGCATTAGACAAAATTTCCTTGATTGATTATGGGGAAAAGTTAAAGATCAATTTGTTGTGGTTTTTGAAATATATAAATATTAATTTCAGAGGGTAAAAAATACAAAATGAGTGTTTCCCACAAAGATGTTTTATGAAATGGTCGAAAATACAAAGTAAGTGTTTCCCACTAAGATATTCTAATCGCAATAATGTTGTTTTTTTTAACCCAAAGGTTATTATAATCCAATGCCTTATTTGGGGACGTATTATGACATATGACTTTTTCATTGATTTGGAGAGCACTGTGAGGTCTAAACCAAAAATGAAGCCGAGCTATATTGTTGTTGGCTGCAAATAAACACGTCATTACATTACCTCCCAGGCACAGACAACACCAAGCCAAAGTGGATGCATTTTACAAGTTTTAGCCAATTCTTTTAGACAGTTCGTGTTGGGTCTCAAGACCCGGATCTGTCTGCAGCTCAGAGGCAGAAGTGTCTTCATTTGCGGGATAATCTCCTTTTTATATGGTTTGATTACAACACGCGCCACGCTGCTCACACTCCTACTGTCTGTACCGCTTGCCGCCACTTGTTCCCTTGCCCCTTAAGGGACTCATCACATCACGACTGACTGCTGTAGCACTGCGCCAGAGATATGAGCAACATGAGCAGGGGCTCAATTCCAGCACAGGACAGGGCAGCCCTCCAAAATCGCCTACGTTGACCAGGGCTGTTTAGAGAGGATTTCAAGTGAACTTTAATTTTTAACCTTGTCCCCTTTGTTATTAAGACCCCTAAGAATATTTTTAATTTGATACCTGACTTCAGTAAACTACAGTAGTGTTCAAAATAATAGCAGTGCAACTAACCCAGATGAGTCACTGTTATTAGTATATTTTTATTGTTACATGGCAAACAAGTTACCAGTAGGTGCAGTAGATTCTCAGAAAACAAACAAGACCCAGCATTGACTATATGCACGCTCTGAAGGCTGTGCAATTGGACAATTTCAATCAGTGATCAGTGAACAAATTTGTGCAAAAACAGGTGTGAATCAGGTGACCCCTATTTAAGTATGAAACCAGAACTTGTTAAACTTGTTATTCACTTACTTTGAATAAAAGGTTGACTGGTGAGGGGATATCTAGACCAAAATCAAAACCAGAGACACCAGGCAGAAAACAAAAGACAACTATCAAAATGGATAGAAGAAGAATAACCAAATGGCAAAGGCTCACCCAATGATCAGCTCCAAGATGATCAAAGACAGATTGGAGTCACCTGTAAGTACCGTGACACTTAGAAGATATCTGTGCAAAGCTAATCTATTTAGAAATGTTAATGAATAGTGGAATGTTGTTAAAGAATCTTGGAGTGGAATAACAGCTGAAAGGTGCCACAAGTTGGTTGACTCCATGCCACACAGATGTGAAGCAGTTACAAAAAACAGTGTTCATACAACTAAATATTAGTTTAGTGATTCACAGGATTGCCAAATCCTAGAAACAAAAATAGTTTTGTGTATGTAAAGGCAGCGGCAGACACAGCTATTTTTTTGAACACCCCACTTTCAACCAATTGCCCAATTGCACAGCCTAAAGAGCGTGCATCTCATGAAAGCTGGCTCTTGTTTGTTTTCTGAGAATCTACTGCACCTACTGGTAACTTGTTTGCCATGTAGCAATAAAAGTATACTAATAACAGTGATTAACCTGGTTAATCGCACAGCATTGCAATTATTTTGAACACTGCTGTATTCCATGTCCATCTTTGCAGTATGAAATAAGCAGCAGCAATTCAACACTGAAACTCGTATATCAGTGAATGCTAAAGCCATGGTGGAGATTGATTCTCATAGTGTTCTTGCTTCTATTTTAGTAAGCTTGTTGGGGCAACTCAACCTTTCTTAGTGCAAACCGATGTATAGGGCTGATCTAGAATTTAAATTTTTCAACTTTGAATACTGATGTACATTTATATGCACTGGCATATTTTGTTACCACAAGAATATTTCTGCAGGACTGCCATGGTTCTTTTTTTGTAATGTGACCCATTTCCATACTGCTGCACTATAGTGTCTTGCTCACTTCTTCATACTTTTCCTGTCTTTATCCTGCACACCCATATGTAGAGTATATACAGTAGCAGGGGCGGGCTATCATTATTTGATACCTGGGGCTTTAAAAAGCGCATGTCACGTTACTCTTGCGGCATACTGGCAGATACAATGAGGAGAATATCCAATAAGTGTTGGCCATATTGGCCAGACACCAATACTGTCTTCTTTTCCTTTTGGCTTATCCCTTCAGGGGTCACCACAGCTAATCAATTGCCTCCCTCTAACCCTGTCTTCTGTATCCTCTTCTCTTGCGCCAACTACCTTCATGTCCTCTTTCACTACATCCATAAACCTCCTCTTTGGTCTTCCTTTAGGCCTCCTGCCTGGCAATTCAAAACTCAGCATCCTTCTACCAACATATTCCCTATCTCTCCTCTGGACATGTCCCAACCATCTCAGTCTGGCCTCT
>QODF01000025.1:1941611-1967422 GCA_024372805.1 Oostethus manadensis
TTAGTAGTTTGTGTGGCCCCCACGTTCTTGAACGCATGCATGACAATGCCGGGGCATACTCCTAATGAAACAACGGATGGTGTCCTGGGGGATATTCTCCCAGATCTGGACCACTGAGCTCCTGGACAGTAGAAAGTGTTCCTGTATTTTTTTTGAGCAGTGTAGAATGGCTCAGTGATTAAGGGTTCATACAAGTCCAAACACACATATACACTACATCACATGGGGTAGTTGAGAATCAATGTAATAACATGGAAAGGGTATTAAATCTTTTAAATAAAATTGTGGGTGTAACTTGGCTTGTAGAACAATTTTGCTCCGACCAACCACTCAGAGAACATAAACGTGCTGATGTCTCGGTGTTCCCACTTGCTGGCGCTGAGAAGCGAATCTCTGAAGTTTGATTGACAAAAAAACAGCCCCATTGCTAATAGTGTGTATGTGACATGGGCCAGCACTCCTGATTCTGAAGGCCCCGGTCAGATGACATTAACATTTCATTACAAAAAAGATTAAATCTGATTGGTTGAATAAAAATCATTTCTTTTTTTTTTTTTGATGAAACAAATACTGCATTTGTACAATAGATTTGAAGTAGTAAATGTACTGTATATCCATGCTTCTAATAATGTTTATCCAAGCACAGAAGGCCTTGTTGGCCCCGACTGGACACCACTTGTAGGTAGTAATATGCACAGGTAATGTGTGTATTCTCTCGGTTTAGACTCTTTCTGCAAATTAATGCATTTCTTAGTTGAGAGGCTTCACTCTGGGAAACTTGGTCACATCGTAGACTCTTAGATTTGAGTCGAATATATGCACACTCAAATACCTCAATGGTACAAACAATGTCACAACAACTGCATGTGGCAGAAATTAAAATGTCACTATTTCACTCAGAAACACATCTATCAGTGAAGGAAAACTGTCAAAGGCTCTGCTGATTTCATGATAAAAGTCTAAAGGTAAGGTATAGATTAGTCTAGAATAGTGCAGTGTTGAATGAGCACGAACATTAGTCAGTGTTACTTCATTATATATATATACTGGTTTCTTGTGGGCCTCCAGGTACTCCAGTTTCCTCCCACATTCCAAAAACATGCATGTTAGGTTAATTGGCGACTTTAAATTGTCCATTAGAGTATGCATGTGAGTGTGAATGTTTGTTTGTCTGCCCTGCGATTGACTGGCGACCAGTGTACCCCGCCTCCCGCCCAAAGTCAGCTGGGATAAGCTCAAGCATACCTGCAACATTAAGGAGGATAAGCAGTACAGAAAATGGATGCATGGATGGTTTCTTGTGGACCTTGATAGTTTATTAGTATGGAAAACAGCAACAGTTTGTCATGGGTGAGTTATCACAATCCATGGAATGGAGGCAAAACAAACCCAGGGGAAAACCAAAGAAATAAATGCACTGAGCTAATGAGACACGGAACAGATGGGAAAACAAGAAGTCTGAAACAATATAGGACCCAGTAGTCCAAAAGGGACTGGAATGAAAATGTTGCTACGTATTGCCACCTTGTGGCATGACACTACACTCCAAAGCTCAATTGAAAACTCTTCTCCTGGCATCTCGGAGGTGTATGGTTTAACGCTTTGTGTATGTAACTATAGCAAGGCTTTTACAATGCTTGTTCTGCTCACTCATCAAACTCATTTGATCACATTTGTCACAGCCATATTTCCTTGTCTTGTAAAGTACACACATCATTAAGAGAATTAACATCTTCATCAACATCCCTATCAAATTGTTATTGGATGTCGCTGTTGGTAAATATCTATAAGTTATTTTAAGAGCTCCATCTTTCCAATTTGCTTTATCTGGCATGCTTTTGTATGCCAGATGGCTCTGCCATCTTGTTCTCCCCATGTGCATGTTCCTTTCTCGCTTCTTTATTTGCGCTCAGGCTGTGTCTGTTTCGCTCTGTATGTTTTTTTGTTTAATTGGAAATGTATGAGATGTACGCCTGACATCTCCATAACAAGGAAAAATAAGATGGAAAACTGCTTGCTCAGGTCTGAAAGAAGAACCTATTTCCATGGAAATGATGTGTGCATGTTTCTCTCCTTGCCTTGGACTAATTGGTATCTGCAAGACAGAAACACCTGTGTGTTGTGAGTTATACAATGCTGATGTCTATACGTCATAGGAAGACTCTCCAGAAGCTCCATTTGATGGTGAGGTGCAGCCTTACCTACAGGGGGACAGTATGAATGAAATCCTAGCCCAAACATTCTGCTCCCTCTATTCTAAAAGCCAGGCCCGCTACAAGGTAAAGATGCCTCTGAGTCTGTTACATGAGTTAAACATCTCATCATAGTGTCTATCATAGTATTAGGTTGTTTTTTGCTCATTGATTGCTTTTTGTGTTTTTTGTACCACACAGAACATAGTGTATCTGTTATGGTCATCGGTTTTATACAGGGCATATTGTCAGTTTAATAGTAGTTGCAATCTTTTAACAGTTGGTGGCAGCAGAGGTGTAAGAGCTTACCTCAAATGTTGAGTGGCGGGCTATGCAGATTATACGGTTTACAGCAGGGGTGCTCACACTTTTTCAGTCTACAAGCTACTTTAGATAGAAAGATATGACCAATTCCCTAGAGCTACCTCCTACTACAAACATATATGCTATATATATATATATATATATATATATATATATATAGACACACATATAAATTTAGGAAATCTAAGTTTATATATAAGTTTAGAAAAATGGCCATCAGTTCCAGACAGTTGATGCCTTTGTGAAGCCATCTTCACCACTTGGAGCAATGTTCTCACTAGCTATCAAGCATGCCCAAACGAATTTTTGATGTGATTAACAAAAATAGTGGAGCTACTCATTACTGAGTCCTACCGAGAAAAGTTTTTGTTCTGGTTTGGAGATTTTTTTGTCGTTTCTTGGTCTTAAACTTTTGATCAGCTGATAAACAGCCTATTTAGGTTTAATTAGTGTTTTAAGTCATTTACTTTTTCAAAGTGCTTTTTGTCACGCCCCTCCTTCTTGCTTTTGCATGGTGTAGCTCTACTTTAAACCTCATTAAGATCCAAATGTGCAAAAGGTCAATTGTAGCAACTTTTAACTGGTCTTAAATTTTGATCAGGTCTACAGTATATGTATTAAATGTGTATAATAGTATATTTAGTATTTTACATGTAAATGTTTAAAATAGTATATTTTTATTGCTACATGGCAAACAAGTTACCAGTACCTGCAGTAGATTCGCAAAAAACAAACAAGACCCAGCATTCATGATTTGCACATTCATAAGGCTGTGCAATTGGGCAATTACGCTGCAAATTTGGTTGATAAATTTGAAACAAATTTGGTTGTATGAGCACAGTTTTTTATAACTGCTTCACATCACTTCGCAACATTCCACAATCTATTAACATTTCTTGGTTTTGCTTCCAAAACAGAATTTTTTATGTCCCCCCACAAGTTCTCCATTGGATTAAGGTCAGAGTATTGGGCTGACCACGCCATTAAATAACAACATAACACGCTTTTACTAGTTTATTAGTGTTTTTGGGCTCATTGTCTTGTTGAGACACCCATTTCAAGGGCATGTCCTCTTCAGAATAAGACAACATGACCTTTTCAAGTATTTTGACATGCAAATTGATCCATGATCCCTGGTCTGCAATAAGGCCCACGCCATAGTCGGAGAAACATGTCCATATCAAGATGCTTGCACTACCGTGCTTCACTGACTTCACTGTGTACTGAGGTTTGAATTCAGAGTTTATGGGTCATCTCACAACTGTCTGCGGCCGTTGTACCAAAAACAACAATTTTACTCACATCAGTCCACAACATGTTCTCCATTTCTCTTTCAGGCCAGTTTCATGTGTTCTTTGGCAAATTTTAACCTTTTCTGCACATGCCTTTTTTTTAACAGAGGGACTTTGCGGGGATTCTTGTGAAGAAATTAGCTTGTGAAGAAAACAGACATTTTCTAACTGTCACAGTACTTTGAGGGAATTCCAGACTGTCTTTCATCATCTTGGAGCTGATTATTGGCTGAGCCTTTGCCATTCTGGTTATTCTTCCATCCATTTAGATAGTTGTCTTCCATTATCTGCCAGATGTCTCTGGTTTTGCTCTCTATTTTAAGGCACTGGAGATCACTTTAGCTGAAAAGCCAAAACATTTTTGCACCCCTTCATAACTTCCCCCTCTCCAATCTACTTTTTAATCAAAGTACACTGTTCTTCTGAACATTGTCTTGAACGACCCATTTTTTTAAGGCTTTCAAAGAGAAGTGCATGTTCAACAAGTGCTGGTTTCGTCCTTAAATAGTGGTCACCTGATTCACACCTATTTTTTTCACAAAATTGTTCACTGATCACTGATTCAAATTGCCCAATTGCACAGCCCTCAGAGCACGCATATCATGAGTGCTAGCTCTTGTTTGTTTTCTGAGAATCTACTGCACCTACTAGTAACATGTTTGCCATGTAGCAATAAAAATATACTAATAACAGTGATTAATCTGGTTAGTCTATTATTTTGAACACTACTGTATGTATATATACACACATATATATACATACATAAAATATATCCTATTTTTAAATACTTATTAATTTATTTATGAACTCTAATTCTTACAAGAAATGAACATGAGAAAAATGTGTATTGCATGGAGTTTTATTAAAATTCAAAATGAGTGCCAGCATTCACCACCAGTTTCTCAAGCCACTTGGGAATGGAATTAACAGATTTCACAAGGAACTCTTGTGGGATGGAAGACATCATTTCTCGTATTTGCCCTTCAAGATCTTCCAAAGTTGTTGGTTTGGTAAAATAAACTTGCCCGTACATAATGGAACATACACAAAAAATTGAGAAACAACAATATATGAATAAATAATACGTATTTCAAAATAGAGGGTTACTTTTCAATCACTATATACAGTATATACCCCTATACTTATATACCAGAGGTCGGCAACCCGCGGCTCTGGAAAAATCTTTTTCTCCTCACATTTTTCTCTAGTTGTTTTGAGAAAATAAGGCTTGGAAAGTCTCTAGATTTAGCGAGAAAATCGCCAAGTTGGCAACACTGGGCCGTACTTGAAATTGGAAGCCATTCACAGTTAATTAAAAATATAAACAAGAAATGATTCAGAAAGTAAAAGAATGTCCCTCTTTGCAAAGACAGTCAAGAAAAAGATCAATAGAATGGTTTTTGATGATAATTCAGTGCAGAAATAAACAGTATAAACAAGACTGATATGCAGACATATGAACTCTGATTGGCTTTTTTATCCTGAAGTTGGTTAAATGTTTTTTAAATTTTACACAAATCAGTTCAGTGTTTAAATTAGCTCATAAATTGTTTGTTGAATTTTGTGGTTCTAACAAGTAACTTTACAAAAGATTACAATTTTTAAAAGTTTATAAGTACTGTAATGTTTTTTGCGGCCCCCGAACATTTTTTTAACTGGAAGACGAGGCAAAATGGCTCTATGGATGGTAAAGGTTGCCGACCCCTGCTATATACATATACTGTATATTTGTGTGCTTACTCTTTCAGCATGCAAATCAGAAGTTGAATTGATACTTGTTATAAAATACATAACAAATTCTAACCGGTAAACTTTGAAACTACACTAAATACTATACATCCATCCCATCGTCTGTACCACCTATCCAAGCTGTGGTTTCTAGTGCGAGGCAAGATACACCCTGGTTTGGCAGCACTAAATACTAAATTTCACATACGCAGTTTCAATGTTTACAGGTCATCAAAATACTTGGTATCGTTAAATAATGAATAATGGCAATAGATATAATGACATGTAATTCATCTATGGTTCTGTACTTAACCCGAGTATTATGTCATACGTAGCATTCATTATACATACAGTTAATGTATGACATCCAGTAGGCATTTGCTATCAAAAATTACAACTAAGAACTGAAAATGACTATGCAAAGTTTCAGCATTTTCCAATTAGTCATGATATAATACTTATAAACAACAATTGAAATGAAAATCTAAAAAGCATACATAGTGGAGTTCAGGATGCCTGCGATTGGCTGGCAACCACTCCACACCTTACAGCATACTCACGACACAGAGAGAGAGAGTGAGATCAAGTTGTAAAAAATATGGATGGATGTTCAGGATGGGAAGCCCTCGAGCTTTGGCCTCCCCTACTTTGTGGCTCCGACTTGTACTGTGGGATCTATGAGCAAACTATGCAACTTGGCTTGTTGGCTCGGTGTCGTGGGTGAGGGGTCGTGAGGAGAGAGAGACTGGTCAATTGTGTTACAATAGTCAGCATCTCAGTTCCTTCTTAAAGGTGCACGTCTATGTACAATAAATTATTTGTTCCATAATTTTAAGGTTGCAGAGGCAAATTTTGAGGCATATTAACATGCAATAACTACTTAGTGCATGTTACTTATTGCATTTGCAGTGCTGGGCTGCACTGCACAATCCTCACTCATCCTTTTTGCTAGCACATCTAAGTGCACAGGTATTTCCGGCAAGGTTTTGGGGACTGGACTTGTGAGTTGCATGCGTGGAGGGCGGCGAGGCGTACGGGCGTGTGCAGTGATCAAAATGTGTGCCTGTTGGTCACTGTCTAGGAGGGGAGGGCACTGATGTAATAATACTTTTTTTTTTCTCGCAATTGACCGGCAAGTCCCAAACATCGACCGGTGGCTCGCGATCGACAGGTCGCTGACCCCTGCTGTAGAGCTAATATGTACACCACTCTGGTACCAAATATAGATCTGATAATGAATTTAAACACTATTTAATTAAAAATGAAACACTATTATTATTGATATCATTGATTTATTTGCAAGCGTGTATATTTCTATAATGCTGCTATTGTAAAATAATTATAGACTAAATAGCCTTAAAAAACGTTCACATAAACACCGGCTGTTTGTATCCGGCACATACAGTGAGATGCAAAGGTCACACAGAGACCTTAGTGGCTCTTAGTCATTAAGATAATGTGTCTAATTAGGATGGGGGGAAAGTCAGAGAGGACTAAGGAGTGGCAAGAGATGGGATAAAGAGAATTACTGGCAGACAGATGAAGAGACTGAGGGCAGAATTAGTGCTGTATGTTAATCACCCTGTCAGTTAGCTGAATAACCCCCACCCAAAATTCCCAATCTGTCCTTCTGATGCAGTAATAGAAATGAACACTCGTGAAAAAAACATTTTTTACCAAAACCTTTATATAGTACATGTCATTTTTAGTGAGGAGGAGGAGGCCCGGTGAGCTCTGTTATTCCCTCTGTTTTGAGGTTTTCTTATATGTGCAGTACTTAAACTCCATTCAGTCTTTTTTTCCTTTTGGCTTATCCCGTCAGGGGTCGCCACAGAGCATCAATTGCCTCCATCTAACTCTGTCTTCTGTATCCTCTTCTCTTGCGCCAACTACCTTCATGTCCTCTTTCACTACATCCATAAACCTCCTCTTTGGTCCTCCTCTATGCCTCCTGCCTGGCAATTCAAAACTCAGCATCCTTCTACCAACATATTCACTATCTCTCCTCCAGGCATGTCCCAACCATCTCAGTCTGGCCTCTCTGACTTTATTTCCGAAACCTCTAACATGTGCTGTCCCTCTGATGTGCTCCTTCCTGATCCTGTCCATCCTGGTCACACCCAAAGAGAACCTCAGCATCTTCATCTCTGCTACCTCCAGCTCTGCCTCCTGTCTTTTCCTCAGCGGCACTGTCTCTAAACTAAACAACATCTCTGGTCTCACCACAGTTTTGTACACCTTTCCTTTCATTTTAGCTGAAACTCTTCTATCACACATCACACCCGACACTTTTCTCCACCCATTCCAACCTGCCTGCACAAGCTTATTCACCTATTTTCCACACTCTCCATTGCTCTGGACTGTTGACCCTAAGTACTTCAAATCCTCCACTTTCTTTATCTCTTCTCCCTGTAACCTCACTCTTCCACTTGGGTCCCTCTCATTTACACACATGTACTCCGTCTTGCTGCGGATAACCTTCATTCCTCTCCTTTCCATACAGTGAAGTCCCAAAATTTTAGTGTCCTTGAAGTATTGCTATTTGATCACAATTTCTTGGAAAAGTAAAAAACCACCGTTGTGCGTGACATAATGCGAGACCTCTGCAAATCTCCCAAAGTCTTCAGTAAGTCAAGTGAGACTGAGGGGACCTCTATCAAAGTTTTGGTCCACTAAAGTCCCGTATATTGGGCTAATCCTATTGGTCAGATCTGCACTGATGTTTTTACACATGTCTTCCTATGGCACTATTGGAAATGGTGGACCACGCACAAGCACGTGTATTATGTATTGGAATCATAGAATGACTGCATTTGATCACTCCTCGCCAATATTAATGGTCATTGTATTTGCTCTGATCTGTTATTAAATATGGACCACCACATTTCATTACAGAAATAAATAGTCAAAATAATCAACAAAAGTCAAAACACCCAGTTTTTTCACTTGCAAGATTGTGGGCACATAAAGATGTATCATTTAATTATTAATGCCGGTGCTCCTCCTCCAAGTTATCATATGAAATGGCAGCCATCTTACACAATAGAAACAGAACAACAAGAAATGGTCCTCAAAGTCAGGAAAACTGCAGTGATCCAGAGGTGTAAAGCAAATACACAAAAGCTCATTGTAAGCACAGGATAATGGGGGAATAGAGAAGGAGGGGAAGTGGCGCCTAAGTCCAGCATGGTTCCAGTGTCCGTGTTTATGCACCCTTTTCAATGTGATGCCGACAATAAAACCAGAAATGACAGAGTGTTAATGTTTGAAAACTTCAAAATCTTTAGGCTTATATTTAGGCAATATATACTTGTCAACATTTGCATTTGGAAATTTAAGACATTTTTCAGAAAATAAATGTGCTTTTTCCACCAGGGTTTAGTTAAATATTGGAAACGTACAGCAAGAAGGCAAAAAAAGATGTATTTTTATAATACAGCATTTAACGGGCAAAACAGGAGGGTTGGTAGGTATGTTGTAACGTAAAGAGACCAAACGGGCAGATTGTTTGCATTGCAGTTAGGAGTAACGTGATATATACAGTATATAGTAATACTGTGCAGTAAATTTGTTATGTTTTCCCACTACTCAATGTGATAGTTTCCCAAGAAATTAAAAATGTGCATTTTGCATATTTTTCCAGTGTTTGCATGGGCTTTCCCCATTTACGCTAGCGTTCTCCAAAAGCCCAAACCATGTATCTTAGAATAGTTGGTAAACAAATATTTTTTTCTTACCTTGTAAAATAAAAAAAACTTAGATTTCACACTCTTTACCTCTTTATCTCCATTATTGTATTGTGTGGATCATATACCCTTATATAAGTGTTTACCAGGGGAGACTGACAAAGCTTTTCCCCTGCCAGAATCGAACAAATGCCTAATGGAAGGGCTGGGAAGGAGCCAAAATAGTTATGAACCAATGTAAAGGACTACAGCACTGACCTGACTGGTGTCTGGATCATGCAACATCTCACTAAAAACTGTAAAAAAATAATAATCTTGACAATTGCATTAATAGCCAGGGCAACAAAAGTTCATACTTGTAAGGACAGAACAAATCACGCACAGTACAGTTTATTAATAAGTCTGGCCACTGGAAACAGTAGTAGGCCAGTTGGCAGAACAAAAAGAGGAACATGAGTGTTACTACCAAGTAAAAGCGGGTTTTCTTAATTTAAAGCATTTAAACGTTTTTACAAGACCTCAGTTTGACTTCAGAAATAGTTTATGAACCTTATTGAAGGTACACTTGTCTGCTCAATAATCTAGAACTATCCTTTACCTACCTTTGGAAGATATAAGGGCAAAGTTTGCTCTCTCAGTCTTTAGACATTAAACATGCATGATGTGTGCTTTTATTTAATTGGTCCTGAAATATTAATAGAGCTGGCATTCACTAGCTGACATTTGACTAGAGAGGGCGGGGGAAAGTGAAAAAAGCACACAAAGGCATGTGTTTGCTATGTAGCCAGCGCGCCATACTGTATAACCGTACAATGTGACATGGTTATATACAATAACTACATCTATAGTTAGTATAATTAAAAAAAGATTGATTACATTTGGTTCCAGTTGTACAAGGAGGTGTTTGATCAACACGCTTATCATTGCAAGGAAAAAATGGAACCGACGCCAGAACAACAGTGGCTCCCGAACGACGAGCCCCGCAGTCAACCAAAACACAAACATGCACAAACCTAACGCTCGCTACGTGGCTTTTATCTTGTCCTGACGCTCCCATCCATGCGTTTCAGGTTGGACTTAAGTTTGGATGTGGTCCAACACTCAGTATAAATCCCATACCAAACTGAAGAGGAAGAAGTCATCTAGCTAACAAGCATGGAAATACACCACATATCCTATGAAAACTTGCATATTTTAGGACGTCCACACGGACTTTTCTTACAGAGCACGCACGCTCAGCGTAACACGACGTCATCCGTGTGCCCCAGTCAACAGGCATGACTAATCGACTTAGAACAAATCAAACTGCTCCAAGGGTATCGTTTAACGTCTTTATCATTGAAATAGCTAAAAAGAAAGCACACACATCCATTAAAAACCTGTTGTGCTTAAATCCAATGCTTTATTTCCCAATATGGATTAAATCAATTGATTACCTTTCAAACGATCGTTGGATCGATATATGTTGTCTGGAATGGCAATTTGGCGAACACACATCGATGTAGTTGGATCATAGGAATATAAATCGATACATCGATCTAGTGAATGAATCGTTACACCCCTAATACAGTATATATCTATGCATATATATCTATACACACATACACAGTATATATATTAGTATACTGTATATATATATATATATATATATAGTATATGTTGTATATACAGTAAATTTTTATCCGAGCAGTATCTTTGGGAAACTTTCATAGTATGACAAAAGCTAGCAAAGCAAATGACAAGAATCAAACTTCAAGTTAGCCAAATAAATAACAACAATCTTACTAAAATGTTTGACACAACTGAATAAAATTAAAATGATGACTTCATTGCTTATGTTATAGTAATGTAAGATTATTTGTCCTCCTGTTACTTTCCCACTGTGGATGTGTAAACTGAGTTGTTAAATCTAGTTTTATATGGTTTGATGAAAATAAATACTACAATGAGCATAATAAAATAAAATAAATGAATGAATTGTGTGCAGGCAACGCTGGCAAACTATGCTTTCAAAATGCTGTTATAATGGCCAACTCATGAAGTCAACTGGTGAAATACTATAGGTTGTATACCGAACAAATATGCACATCAGCACTCAATAAGTTCATCAAATTGAACTTTTATGCAGTCCCACATAGTAACAGCATTTGGGACCAAATATGAGGTGAAAAAAAAGGATAAAAATACAGTATAGTGGTCAGTCTGTGCAGTGTGAGACAAAGTTCAAGGACAGTCAAACAAAGTGGGACAAAGCGACACCCGCAATAAACATGCAAAAACTGGGGGATTTCAAAAATTACTTTTTGTTAATAAAATAATGTCCCATATTTCCTGAATTGATAGTCCTTTATGTAAAAATGTATGTAATTGCCTATCAAATCGTTTACCACAAGGAGATTTACATACCTTACTTATTGATAAAAACATATTTACATCTGCAACTAAGTGTGATTAATTACAAATTAGCTATGAACAAGAAATGTGATTAATTACGGAGTTCATTGGCAGCCATAAAAAAACAAAGAAACATGAAAATGTCACAATTTTACGAGAATAATCGTAATATTATGAGGAAAAACAACATCATAAACCTACTATATATACAAAAAAGATGTAATTTTTTAAAGTTGTAATATTGAGACAAACAAAACAGCAAAATTTTAACAACATTTTTAACAACATTACGATAAAGAATAGTATATGGTTGGTTATACACAAGTCGACATGCCCCAAAAGGATTAAGAAGAAGCAGAGTTTAATCCTGTACCGCTTCGTGTCACACCAATTACTGATAGTCTTGATTACTTCCTGTGTTTAACATGTTAACTCTTGTTTTTACAGTTTGATTTAAGGGAAATAAAACAACTAATAAATAAAAGCTTGCCGAAAAATGAACAAATAAATACTTTTGTATTGTTTCCTAAACTGGGGCTCATATTAGTGCAGTGTTTGAGTTCTTTACTCCAGTTATTCCATAATTCTACTCCTCATCCTGTTTGCAAAACACTTTTTGTGTTGCACGGATTACATTATAATGGTTGCATATTATCAGGGAGCCACTAGTGCCAATTTCAGTACTGTTGTACTTTGGTTTTCATTATTGATGCATCCCAACAGGTCTGATGAAACCTTAAAAGTACCGAAAAAAACAGAAACAATTATTCCCGTAGAAAACCATGTAAATCCATCTAAGCCCTTCAAGACACCCAAAATATCCAAAAATATATTTTATAGAGAATAACTCTAGTTTTACATAAGTAACACAATGAGACATAATGACGAGTGAAAAGGATCAATGAATAGTTAACATCACTTTTACATTGAGTGACGACTCTTGTTGGGAAGATGACGAGGAATGGACAGGGCCAATCTTTGATAGTTTGGGATTATTTTTGTTCACACCTGCATCCAGTTTAGCTTCCTTGATTTCTTCTTTCTTCACCAGGATGGAATTTATTGTTGATGCAGCAAACAGAGGGGTGTGTAACATTCTCACTTGATTTAGCCAAATGAATTCACCTAAGTTTGACTATTTGCAATTTTAAGAATAAAAGTTTTGCATGTGCTCCGTAACCAGCCTGATGTGTTATCCTAATTTCCAGTTATTCTTAGCGACTGTGATTGTAATTGAGGCGGAATTGCACTTCACAATTGTGTGCTGCATGCATTTTGAGCCAAGGTCTTGTTTTGTACCATTAAAAAATGGGGAAAAAATATTATTATTATTATTATTCAAAGTTCTCCTGATAACCTAGTAACGAAGGGGCATTGGTGTTGTCATGATAATTTGCATCATAAACAAGCTGTATTAATGTAAACATATTTGTATCAAAAGAATATCAACGAATGTAAGCCCCCCTTGAAATCCTCAATCCTTTTTTTATTTTCCGCTGTAGTAGATTTCTTCCCAGAACGTTCATTAAAAATCTCTTTAGATCTTTGGGAACAATATATTTTATCAGCCAGTACCAGGTGTACTTCAGAACCCAGAAAGCTGTTGCCATAGTTATGGTTCCCAAGGAAACACAGAAGGAAGCTGTAACAGGGGTCCTGCTCCACCTGCAGTTAATCCTTAGGGGAGGATACAATTGCTGTTTATCTGTTTGGCCAATCTCAGGATTCTAAGAAAGCTGCTAGAATCATTTGAATTGACCTTCTATGCCCTACCTTCAGCAAACGAAAGTGTGACATGTTTTTGATACAGAGTGACTGTGCACTTCCCCAATGCAAGCATGCTGATTAAACGCTTGGAAAGGCCTCCAAGTCTTTTTGCCATACTTGAGAGATAATTTTAACGACACTGGCTGTCTCTTCCCTTCTCGCTTGTTTAATCTCAATCACTGCCCGGCAACAGCCTGTTGGAGTCTATGAATGCATGTCTGTGGGCTTTTGGGTGTATGTTCATGTGAGAGAACGGCGAGTGTGAATGTGTGGGAGCACTGGGTGCTGCAGTATCTGCAAAAAGCCTAAGGAGAGAACGTAAGCAAGGACTGAAACAGCCTATTGAGTGATGTTTGCATATATCTTCACACTAGGTGAACACCTCTCATTTTGCGTTTATACTAGCATCTGCTCAATAATGAGCTAATCCACAATTTGTGTGATATTGCTGTCACTTCTTTTTGTTTTTTTGCCTTGTCAACCTGCAACCAGCATCAATGCACACGCTTGTATCTGCAAGAGCACACATTGTGTGCATAACCAGAGTACATTTACAATAGATTTTGTCATATTGGTTGTTTGGTTACAGACTAGTAATGGTGTCTGGCAGTGACGAAGGCAGAGAGGTGTCAAATTGCAGCTTCCAAAGACTGTATAAGACAATTTAGCAGAGACCGCGAGAGAAAGAGAGAGAGGGTGGGTGGAGATGAGTTAGGAAAATAGAGGAAGAGAGACAGAATAATGTACAGAGAGATGGGAAGAGAGTGACTTAGAGTGAGATGAGATATGTAGGAGGGACGGGTTGAAGCAAGAGAGTTGCAGCATGATTCTTCAAACCATCCTCCCACTTCAGATGCTCTCCCTCTCGCCTTCATTCGTCCACCTGCTTCTTTTCATCTGTCCAGCCACTCATCTGCTCCATACTCCAGCCAATGGTTATTAATGGGAGCGCAGAAAAAGGCAGAGGGGAGATTGACTGGCCATCTCCTTGGAACATCACTCTGAGAAGAGAGGAGGAAGTGGGGAAGGAGGTGGGTTTGGACGAGGACAGAGAAAAAGAGTGAGTTCCTTTAAATCAATTATTATATGCTGGCCAGCCCACACTCCACATCACGCCATCCACCGTTTGTTGACGGACGAATTCAAGAGAGAAGATTTCTAGAAATGGAGATGTTGGAGCTTTCTCCGGGCTAGGCCAGAAGTTGGAAAGATGGATGAATTGATGGATGAAAAGCAGATGATCAAATGGACTGGATGCACAAAGAAAGCCTGATGTTCCAACTGTAAAAGGACTCTTTTACTTTCTACCTCATGCTAATCTCTTTCTCTGCCAGCTGCACTTCCATAGTTCTTTGCAGAATGTGGTGAAAGTAGCGTGAAAAAGTGGTATCGTCACTTTGATCGCAAAATCCATGCACAGAAAAAAAACAAATCAACAAGCGAAACGGGATGAAGCAATGGAAAAGTAGTACGGCATGAATTCCTGATTGCCTTTCAGTGATAAAAAGCAAAAGCTGACAGCAGGGAAGATGAACTATATATTTGGCAACAATACTCTTTACCCCCGTAGTGGGAGGGTAGGTGGAACCTCTGGAGGTCAGGGTACAGGGTTAGGAGTCAAGCAAAAGTTGGGACCCAAGCGTGGCTCTTCGGAGGAGCTGGCACCTCCACACAGCTCCTCCCCCTCCACTTCCTCTCCTGCCTCCTCCTCTCCTTCTACCTCCTCTTCTCGCTGGCAGCAACTCCTTATGTTCTTCTCCAAGAGGAGCGCCTTCACTGACTGTATTACTTCAACCCAGGTAACACAAGTCACATGCTTTGTGTGTGTGTGTGTGCGTGCGTGTGTGTGTGTGTGTGTGTGTGTGTGTGTGTGTGTGTGTGCGTGTGCGTGTGTGTGTGTGTGTGTGTGTGAATCATGCTTGAGGGGGGTAGGGGATCAGGGTCGGAAGTGTGTAATTTTAGATGGGCTTTTGTTTCGGATGTGTGTATGTGTGCAAATATGTGTGCGTGTGTCTTAAACAAATTATGAGAATGACTAGTTTGAGTCACTTTCATAACACAGCCGTCAGGGTTCAAAGTTAGGTCTAAGCAGATCTGTTTCTCCTTGAAATATTTGATAATGTTGCCATGGAATTGAGCTGTTCCAGTGTAGGAGACACAGAAAGCTCAGAGTGTTGCCATGGCAAAGTTAGCATTTGGCTTAAGAGGCACATTGGCACATGCTGGTAAGGCCACGTTAAGAAAATGTTACAAAAAAGAAAAAGCGGTCTGTGACTTCAACGTGGAAATAATAACGCTGGATTGCCAGCCCTTTGCCAGTCGTTGAAGTTGTCGTCTTTTGTCGGCGACGGTATGTACTATTTTGTTAATAGTTGTAATGTCGTTATATTTGGTAAGGACAAATCTACAGATACAGGTTGTCAAATCCAACTTTGTTTGCCGTTCTTACCTCCAAGTGTGCACACACTACAGTTATATCAAAATGTACAAAATAATAATCAGTTATCGTCATCGCTCTATCGGAGAAGCAGGAAGTTAACGTATCATGCATGCCAATTGATGACAAATTCCCAGTGATATCTACCCTACATCAGAATTCTGCTCAGTTTGAATGGTACTCAACACCGGGTGGTAAAAAGGTCAAAACATAGTGAAATATTATGACTAGAATGGCAAAAAAACCACAAATCTTTTTCAAACTTAGGGCAAAGTGAGATATATTAAAGGCACTGTCCCTATTTGTCTCCAAATGACACTTTTTAAAATCAAACAGAACACCACCGGCTAGCATATGTTATCAGTAGGTGTTCGACTTCAGGGGAGAGGTCGGGTACATCCTGAACTGGTCGCCAGTCAATCACAGAGCACATTGACACACAACCATTGGCACTCACAATCACACCTATGCATAATTTAGTCTTCAATTTGGCTTCAGGGCCATTTACAAATGCACTTTTTGCGCAGGTGCAGATAGACGCACCCCGGCACATACCAGTTTACGGTTTACCACCACCTTACTCATTGGCCTGCAAAATTGCGTACCACTGCTGGGACAAAGTGCATGCAAGTGTAAACATGGCTTTACATGCATGTTTTTGGGATGTTGAAGGAAGCTGCAGTACTTGGGACAAAACACACGCACGCATGTGTTGAACATGCAAACTTCACACAGAGATGTCCCAAACCCTTGATCTCTTGACTTTGAGGCCACTAAAAGATGTTTTCACTAGAAAATTAGCCAACATGCTAATCACTACAACATTTTAAAACTAGACGTATTTTTTAAGGTTTCAAAGTGTGTCGGGTGAATGGGAGTCCACAGGGTGTACACCGCCTCCTGCCTAAAGTCAGCTGGGATAGGCTCCAGCCTACCCGCGACTAATGAGGATAAGCGGTATAGGAAATAGATGGACGGATGGATCCATACAACCATAAAGACCACAGGAATACCTTACGTAGCGCTGGTAGTTCTCACAGTGAAAATAATTACACTGGAACCTCGGTTAGCGTCATGTATCCTTTCCAGAATATCCAACTCAAACCAAAACGTACTCTAATCGAATCAAGTTTTGTCACATAAGAAATAATGTAAATCTACTGAATCAGTTCTAAACACTCACAAAACATTAACACAAAACACTTTGTTAAAATGATTTAACAATATAGTTTTACATGCAGACAACAATCACAAATAAAACTAAAATAACTAAAAAGAAAACATGCAAATAAATAAAGAATGGAAGGAATAAATGAACATTTAATAACACTTTTACGCTGATTTGGACTTGATTTTTGACAAAGTTGACTTTGAGGCAGTGATATCCACCTTTGTATTTTGCTATAAGTTTTTTGTTGACTTCAGTAGTGTTTTTCTCCTTCTCTATCAAAAATCTGGCACTTACAACTGGCACTTTTGGCTGCATTGTAGATTATTTATTTTGTGGGTTATGATCAATAAGAAAAACAGAGATTTGTGCTGTTATTGTATCAATGTAGCAATGAACTACAGTCAACAGCTGATGATGTCACAGACAGGCGACGTAGCTGGGGGACAATGGTTTCCGGATTCTGGTTTCTAAGCTGAACGCATACTAACAAGGACATTTTGTGATTTAACAAATACATCACAAACACACCTTGCATGTATAATGTATTAATAACAACACAACTTGTGTGCCAAGTTTTACACGTACTAAGGTAACGTTTTTGCATACATTTTTAATGTAGACTGAAGTTCATGTTTTCAGACAATGGGCGGCTGATAACAAGATCTGTGTAAGCACAGTGACAATAAATGCCACACCAAGATTTGAGCCTGTATCCAAAACCTTTATCCCGTAAGACAACATTGCTACCTCTGTGGTGCTATACTGTTTCCTTAATGGCATAAAACAATTTTGTGACCCCAGCAGCTGCATTACACAAATTGCAGTAATGCATCAAACCTGTCTGCTGCTTTTCATCCACAATCCATGTGCACATAGAGAGAAAAAATAAAACCCTTTCAAGTAGACAGCTTTTGTTTTTTTTATGTTCACTTTTGGGTTAATTTTAGATTTGTTGTATTTTACTGTGCTTTGCTTTCTATGAGGAAGGACTCATGTCTCATGCTGATGCATTGATCTAATCAGCAATTATTGAGAACTACAGCATCTATACTTTGTGTACTGCTGTGTAACTATTCGTATTCTCCAGATGCTACAGATGCTAAAACACACAGAAAAGCCAGAACCTTTCACATTAACCATATGCACTGTTTTTCCCTTGTGATAGACTGTGGTCCGCAAAACACAAGTTAATGAATGTAGGTAATAGCAACTTAGATAACTTGTTAACTTATTAATTCATTTGTCCATATTGCAGTGTGTATAAGTACGCACTGTAACATGAGCCTAAATAAATATATATTGTATATAATATACCTTATCATATATAATATTAATTTTGGAAATGTGGGCCATGATTTTATTCAAAAAAACAATATACACTTAGAAATCCCACAATTTTTGCATGTTTAATGCGAGCAGCGTTTTCTGCGACGGTTAGGGTTTGGCAGTCCTTGAACGCACCTTTTAACTTTGTTCCACACTGTACAGATCTACAGACTACTATCCTGTTTTTCTCCTTTTTCTTTCACCTCATATTTGCATAGTGCAGTGCAAAAGTTAAGGTTGAGGATCATTGGGTGAAGGTCGTCCATAGTTTAGGAGCAGGGGTGCGGTGATATCTGAGAGAAAATTTAGCATCCTGACAGCCTGATGGATTAAGCTGTCCATCATCTAGTAGGGGACTGAAAAGATGATGTGAAGGGTGGGTGGGGTCCTGTTTGATGTCAAGCGCTCTTCCGGTCAAGCGTGTGCTATAAATGTCTTGAAGGGAGTGGAGAGGGATGTCGATGGTCTTCTCTGCTACACTGACTGTGCACTGCAGAGTCTTCCTGTCAGCATCGGTGCAGCTTCCATACCACATAGTGATGCAGCTGGATAGGACGCTGTCTGTGGTTCCACTGTAGAAAGCTTGCATGATGGGCATCGGGGCTTTGGCTCTTTTCAGTTTGCGGAGGAAGTATAGGCATTGCAACATATTGAAAAGCTTTCAGCAATGGGCACATTTTTCAGCTCTTCGTGAAATTGTAGTTTGAGCAAAACACATTTCTATAGTGGAGTTCATGACGCAAAGCGCAGCCATGAAATAAATTCTTTGTTTCTATACAATTTGCAGCTACAAGTGAACTAATACCTTTTGTTACAGATTTAGGTTATCCGTAATAGCAATAATTAATATGAACGTTGCATTATCCATGTTTGGCTGCCGACATCTGTACCATGCATCTAAAGATTTCCTCACGTTGGCTGGGGACAGGGACAGCACCCGGTCACCTTAAGGGGGTGGGGTTTTCTGTGCAGGAGTGCAGTTGCGGGCCTCGAAACGTGCAAATAACCTGTTTAGGTCAGCAGAAAGATGCTTTCATCCCAGGTCTGTGGACGAGGTTTATAGTCGGTGATGTGGTTTGGATCACCTGCCACAGTCTCCTTCAGTTTCTCAATATGGTGGCCTGTCTTTTTGCTGTACTTGTGCTTTGGCCTTTGATGCCACTTATCTTTATTGTGAAATCTGTATTCAAAAGTGTGTTTTGAACCCTAGAATAGTCTTCTTCAAATGTTCAGTGGGTTAATGGATAAGTGCTGCAACTTTCAAGTGCAGCACTTACGACGATGCGTGCCAGTTAATAGCTCAGTGTATGGAAAAATGTAACCTACCCCATTTGCAGTAATCATAGGCTTGGGTTTGCCAGGTGTTGCCATTTTTCCATCTGAAGCACTTACTTCATAGTTGATATTCCATTATAGTTTACACACATGCACACACACGGAGATTCTGGTTCAGTTAATGCGAGACAAACTGTGATCGAGGCTGCTAGATGTGTTTATTTGTAGATGTGGGATGGAGTCACATATTTATTGCTTTGCATCCTTCTATCACTTCTTATAGAATCATATTAGATTCAATACATGCAGCATTTACCCCATTTGACGTCATGTTATAGCTATTATTCAATTTACCCACATTTTACTCTATATTGTCTTTTGATGGAGACAGTCACCAGTGACAGTTGATAGTAAGTGATATGTCAGTCCTTGCAAGCTCACCAACTTCTAAGAATGCTTTGCATTTCCAAAACGTATTGAGCTCTGTATGTTATCACAGCTGCAACAAACATAACGTCACACTCAGCACCTTGAATGAATTATATTCCAGTGGATACTACACATTTGTAGCATCTCTGCTGCTGCGTGCATCCCAAAAAGGATATAGGGCGTGATTTTCTGTTAACTGTTGCTAGCAGAAAGAAAAAAAACAAATACGCTGGCTTTTCTGTGGAAGGATGTCAGAGACAAACACCTTCAGCTCACACACGCTCCTTTCCCTTCAGGATGCAGCGGTACTGCAAGTGCCTCCTTTATATTTCTACACATTTTCTTGTCTGATTGGGAAGAATAATGACGTCACCCTTACCTTACAGACATTACACAGCTTGTAGAAAGACATGGTATATAATACATGTTTCTACGACATTGGCGACATGCTGACGAATAAACACCAGCTGGTGCCATGAGCCAACTTAGTGTGCACTCAGACGGTAGGCGGGGCTTGTACAATGTGGCCGCAACTTTGGTTTCATCCTCGTATTTGATCAGAAAATGTGCAAATTCAGCAAAAAGTGAAATGATTTATAATACAGTTCAAAGGACAAATACGACTATACTACTTTATTTATGTTAAATGATACATAATAGAACATCTTTTTGTTAGATTCTGCAGGTTGTCAAAGTTGTTAGTAGATGAGCAGTGTGTTTCAGAACTTACCCCCTCTTACCATTGTTTTGCTTTGCAGTGGTTCTCTCATGCTCCCACTTCCCCAACTTGTTAGTGTATAATTTATGAGTGGTAAAACAGAGGTATGAATGTCAGCATGGCACCTAAGAAAGAGCTCTAAAAGCCTTAAAAAGGTGTTTAGTGGTCACATAAAATAGGGGTAGGAGGGATAAACAGCGGCGGTAGTGAACTGATTGATGGAGAGGTACTGTAGATGCTAAAAAGGGGACCTTAGTGATGTTAGACATTTCTTAGGATTGGGGAAAAATACAAAAGGATTGGGATAGTCTTATAAGCCAAATCAGCCTAAGAAACATTGTGTACGCTGTAATTATTTACCATTCTCGCTCCTGCTGTTAATAGCTGGGAGCATGTGTTTGATTCCAGGCCAGGATTGTGTCAGGAAGGGCATATCATGTAAAAAACCATTCAGTGATTTACTCACTGTGGCCACCTTTGACAGGGAGAAAGTAAAACTGAAACCAAAAAGTTATGTGCGATTCAACATACACAAAATGTCACAACAAAAAGTGGTATGGTAATTTGGTGTAAACTTCAAAGCATATATCAAAATAATTCTGATTATGATTATGTTTTATTTTCAATTCAATATCAATTATTACCCAATACATTTTAAGAAAACTAACCATTTTCTAAAATGAAGAATATTAAAATAGTACATTTTAATATACACAAGAAGGGTTGAGCTACATCGCTGTACCTCCCGCACTGAAGTGGTTCACAAATGGTAAAACGGGACACCCTAAAGAAAACCTACTTGTATACTTACACAAAACTATTCCCCAGCTACCTCTTATGTATTGGGAGATACCACGTGTGTCTTGGTCACGCTGTCCTTTTGAGCTCTTTGTGTTCACTTTTGTGTTTGGTCTCAAAGGGACTGGATGCACCTGCTTCAAGATCAAATTTTCTTCTACCAAACGATATAAGAACATCACCAGGGGTGTCCTGAACCAATAACTGATACTGGATATTAAGCAGAAAAACGGGTATTGTATTACCGGCATATTGGCCTTCATCCAAAATCTATTTATGGCATTATTAGCAAAATTTTGGCACTCCAATACAAGCAGCCTATTCCAGACTCCATCATAGCACAGCTACCCACCACATAATCAAAACAACAGCGTGTGCCAGCTTGTTTAGCAAGGAGTAGGAGTAACGTGGCAGTATTTTTTTGTTAAGGTCCGAAAAAGAGGCAGCTGGGTGCATAACTTGTCATCCGCAAGTTTCCCGCGGTGGCACAGAACCAGAGACGTTTAATACGGCCAACCTTATCAGGCACTTGAAGCAACATAACATGGGAAACTCCTACAGGCTGGCAAAACAACCGAAAAAATCCAGCCTCTGTCTGTGGTGAGTAATGTTGGGTTTATATTTTTTAATAATTATTTTAATTAAAATCAATATTATTATATTATTCTACATATCTATATTATGCCTAGCTGCCATTGTCGATAAATACTGTATATACCCCAGATGCAGGAAGAGGTAAAGGGCTAATTTTGCCTCATACCTGTTGCTGACTATGGTTCTTTTCCAACATTCCCACGCACACTCACAGACTCACAAGTTATCGTATCATAAATGAAACCTCTGCTATTAAAATCCATCTAACTGACGTGTCCCAGGCAGACCAAATGCCCAACTTGTTAACAACTTACAGTGCCAGGTGAACACGGGCTCTGGACAAAAACAAAAAAAAAAAACACTGGTGTGCAAATCCAGGGGCTCATGGACTGACAGCAAGAACAGCCAATCACACGTTGGCAAAAAACAGCAGAGCCAATCCATTATCTTGTGGATGGAAACAAGCTTCAACTTGAGAGGATGTTTTGGCATTAGTCCTAGCGCTTGACATAACTCCTTTTAATAGAACGTAAAATTGTTTACGGACGATTACAACTACAGGGGACGATAACTGCCTTTTGAAAAAGTGCAGGGGGCGTGTCTCCTCTCCTCCCCTCTGATCGCAATTCAATCCTTTTGGCATAATTTTTTTGCCAGAGATCCAAATGGACTTTGGCAGAGCTGTGCAAATGTGATCATAGTGTAGACCCTCCGTCACGATCTGTATGTTTGTCTTCATGACAGTTTTGGTTTCGTTCTAGTTGGTTTTCCTGTGTTGTTATTTTCCTAGTTTCACATGTTTTCCTTGCCTTCTAGTTTTTTCTCCTTTGTTAATTACACGCACCTGTTTCTCGTTTGTGTTCCAGGGTATTTATGTTCAGGTGTGTGCGCCAGTCCTTTTTCCCTCTTCCCGTATCGTTGTTTTGTTCCTGTCGCTACTTCGCAGCATTATTATTAAAAGATTCCTGCAAACCTTACCTGCCAGACGTCCAGCTCTCTGCATCCTCGGGGTCGTTCCAACATGCCGCGACGATACCGTGAATCCCTCACCTTTGATTTAAGAGATTTTATACAAAGGTATTGCCTTTAGCTTTGATAACACGTGTGTATAACACCTTTACAATACTGTAGTAACAGTCATTTTCTGCAGTCAAACACTGCCTGAGGTCTAGAGCCTCGGGATCTCTTCAAAAAGCTCTGGAAGCTAAAAGTTTACTCTTTAATGACATCTTGAAATGTCTTGCTTCTAATCCATTGTGGTTTTGTACCAAGGCTTATTTAGAAAAAAACACTGTCATCGTTCATATGACTCTGGACCCAAGAGTATGCATTTATCTTTGAAAGCCGTAAAGTTATATTTTTTTACTTTTTCACACCTTTACTGCGATTCATCACCTCCCACAGTCTTACCTGCTCACGCACAGACTATACATCATAATGGAGCAGGAGCAGGAGTAATGAAAAATCTGATTTTAATTTCTATTTGCATGCACATCATATGAAATATGAAGATGAAATAAAGCCCAGGTTGTTATTGTTATTTGTTACCAGGATTTAACATGTTTGATATTCTCAAGTCACCATGGCCATCACAAATCTCTCTTTGATGATCCCTGTCAGTTGTATTTGCTATAACCGTCTGAAACGGATGGACTGAACATTTATATTGGAATTTTATACAAAGATGGCTTCATTTCTTTCAATTTTCATTGTTGTGTGTAGGTGATCAGTGGATAAATCTGTAGAAAATGTTTACAATCTGGACCTTCAGCTTGCCATACTGTAGGCTGCTTTAACCGTTGTCATGACAATGCACTGAGCACCAAGCAGTGAATGACACGCATGTGAGTCAAGTAAAGAGACAGTCAAAAAAGAAAATTAATATAAGAACCTAAAAGGCTTCAAATACCCACTTTTTCAAATAAGAGACACACAAACCACTAGTGAACTAGAAAAGGGCCATAGTTCCCTCCATATTGTGATTCACACCAAAATAACAATCTTATATTTCCAATTCCAAAGGTCCCCAATTTTTTCATTCTCTGGATTATAGTCTCCAAAATTTTTCAATTTGGACCAGTCTTTGATATTCTGTGGACCCTGTTGGAAACTTGTCTGTATTTTTTTTTTAATGCTCTGACCATTTCTTGTGGATTTATATGCACAAATGCAGAAAATGCCAACATTTTGCAATGTTAAAGAATCCCTTGGAAAAATTCCTGGATCCAGACGGTGATCCGGATCACCCCAAAAAAGAATCAGTTAATGAATAACAATTAATTAATCAATTCTTTCATATCCCATTTCCGACAATTCAATTTTTAACACAAATAAACAGATAATGGCTGCAAAAAACATAACCTCCTTGGCAAAGGTGTTACAGCATAAGCATATATGATTCAAGGTATTAAAAGTGCGTTGGGTGTTGCATCAGCCCCTGTGTGTGGGATGAAGCTTTCATACCAGCTCCTTCTCCCCACGCACACACATGTGCACACACGGACTTAATATCTAGTCTCTCCACTTGTCTCCCTCCTGCCCCTCGCTGTCTATGCTCTTGTAATCAAAAGAAATAAGATGACCATGAGCTGTATTTGACCACTATTTGATTAGTCTTTTTTCCACAGTCCAAAAACATGTACAATAGATTAACAAAAATATCTGCAGTTATGCATACAATTGTGATTAAGAACTGAGTATTGTTTTTGTGCAAGCCCCATATTTTTTTTAAATCTTGAATGCGTTTAAATAAAATGAAAAATGACAGTTCTGGGGGCGTGCAATAAACTGAGTGAAAAGGTGAATATCAGAGTGTTACAGTAACTGCAATACGGTATATTTTTATACACAAATGCATTTTGAGCGTCACATATCCATTAAAATTTCAAGATGGTTTGTTTAGCAAGTTTGTGCAGTTTTTTCAAGACTGTGATGTACAGAAAACATCATATTGTGCTTTTATTCATTGCAGTTTTAATTTGATTGATATCATGTGCTTGACCTGTACACTTTGTCACTCAGTGTCGATAAGTGAGAATAATATGATTATGTTGAGGAGGCACATAGTCAGCTCATGAGTTTTTTATGTTTTCATTTTTGTATGTGGCATTTGATGCCACCTACTGGTACTAATCGCCATGTGGCTTGGAAACAGGGATTGACAGCATAAAGACTGGATGACTGAGATGGTTCTCCTGCAGTCTGTCCACCACGCAGACTCTTTTATGGTAATAACCCTTTTTATTTATTTATTTATTTATTTTTTCCATAACAGCAAACAAACAAACCCACACCCACCCAACCCCATGCACACTTCCCTAACCCAGGTCCTCCCAGGCACCAATCCGGCACCAAAAAGCGCACCCATCCCCCCCCCGCAGCAGCAAGTCCGGGCCAACCTAGATTCTCCTGGGGGTCAGATACTCCCCCACTCCCACATCCGGGTAGAGGCAGCCTCCGGAATCCAGAGCCCAGAAGCACCGCCCCACCCACACCCAGCCAGCCCAGCCACCCAACTTGGGGCCCGACGGCCCCAACCCAGGCCCCACCCCGCGGCCCCACCACCAACCAGTCGTCTGGGCACCAGACCTACAGCCAGCTTCAATAGAGATAAACACCAGTACCCTGCCGAGCAACGCAGCCCAGCCACCCTCCCCAAGGCACCACCAGCGGCCCGTATG
>QODF01000025.1:1969635-2038134 GCA_024372805.1 Oostethus manadensis
ATGTCTGCCTTTAAATGCTGCAGGTGATTAAAAATGTTTAGTCTCTTGACCGTGGAACCAGCTCCGTGCACATTCCACGAGATAAACCTCAGTGTACCCATGACCTGACTGGTGTTAGTACTACGGACTCATGCAGATTTGTTTTAAATACACCTTTTGTGTGGATAGTGTGGACATGCTGCTGTGCCTCAGTTCTATATGTGTTCTGGTTAATGCATGGAAAAAAGGTGAGGTGTTCATTACCCAGGAAGATGTGAGGGAAGGGAGTGAAAAGAGGGAAAAAGAGGGTGCAAAAAAAAAGGAGATAGAAAACAGTAAACAAACAGAAACATCTAACATCACTTTGCAAGTGTGACGTAGCGACAGACAGGGAAATAATAACATGTCAGTTTACAGTTGGCAGTATTCTTAGTTCAGTACCTTAGCGTGTCCTTAACATGCTTGTATGTGCAAGTTTACATCACCTGGTGCAGGAATAAATAGAGCACGGCGTGGTGTTGGGATCCCGGTACAGTTGGCCGTTGACAAAAAGTTTATCCACCGCAACCACAGCTCGGCATCCATCTTGGAAGAACTTGCCGCCAATGGAGAAGAGAGCACGACATCGATCCAAGATCTCCTTCGGAAACTGGTCGTTGACGCTAAAGTCCTTCCCTCTCAGCTCCCGACCCTGGGACTTGACTTGTTCTTTTTGCTTGAAGTTGGCGAACTTCGCCACAATCGGCCGGGGCCGGCGAGCGTCGGCTCTTCGCCCTCCTAGGCGGTGTACGCGGTGGAAGGCGATGTTGTCCACTGCTTCCTCGGGTAGCTTGAGGTGGACTTTGATGAAGCTTTTCACTGTTTCTTCTGGGTTTTCCTTGTCCTCTTCCGGTATTCATTCGAACACCAGGGTGTCCCTCATGCTGCGTGCCTGGAGATCCAAAACAGTCTCCTTGATTTTTTTATTCTCCTCGGAGAGCCGACTCATTCCCACCGCTAGGGATTTCACCGACTCCCTGAGTGAAGCGTTCTCCTGGGCTAAGGCCTGCACCTGCTGCTGGCTAAACTCCACCGAGTCCCGCAGTGCTTGGAACTCCTTGTGCATGATCTCCAGCAAGTTGAAACGGGCATCACGACTGGACAGTTTGTTATCGATGGACATCAGAATGTCCGCCGAGTCTTTCCCAGGTGGAGAAGCCGTCCCAGGTGAGTCCTCGTTCCTGGATCTCTTTGCCGCCGCTTTGGGAATGGGAATGCATTGGGTTTCCCCATGACGACTTCTTCATAGCAAGAGTCGATATACTCCGCAAGGCTGACGAGGTCTTCTTCGCTGCTCTCCAGAGTGAGTAATTAGGACACTGTACCTCTAAGTTTATTGTACTATTGTTGCATTTGGCCAAACAAAGCAGTAAAATAGTTCAACGCATGAGATTTTTGAAGCGCGCCTAGTTTTGTTCTGCCGTTTCACAGGAACTACGTCATTACCGTGCGAGAACCCAAAGTCAGGCAGGATAGGCTCCAGCATACCCCCTCGATCCTACTGAGAATAAGCGGCACAGAAAATGGATGGATGGATCTGTGAATTAGCAAAATACACAGTATAAGATTAAAAGCAAGATCCCTTTTGTGTGAGGCACTTACTGCACAGTAGCAGCCACATTGTCGGTATTTTCATGTACAGTTCTTTCCAAAATGCACAGGAGTATTTTTGATTGTGCTGCAATGACGACATCTTACTGATATGTTTTTCTAAGGTTTTCCCCACCACATGTACTGTAGTTACAGTAAATAAGGTCACAAAAACATTGTTGCAATGTGATTAGTAATAATAATGTAATAATCCTTTTTAGATTACTATATGGTAGAGCGTCAGGATGATGCCTCGCTGAATTTGCTCCACTGTTACTACTGCACTCTAATGTGCCTGCACTAGGGTGACTCAAGGTCCACTAGGGAGAAACACATGGAATAGCCACAAGGAGGCAGCAAGATCTGAGAATTTACCACTGAACAGAATCCTAGAAATGGTACATCATTATAACAATTGGATTCATTACCAAAGGTTACACTAAATGTACTTATTTAATATACTTATTTTATTGAATTATTAAACTTGCTGATGCATGTAGAGTATGGTATATGCGATAAGTAAAGTATTAATATGTTATGTCACTCTCAAATCGTCGTCGTCTCAAATAATTAAACTTTGTTTTTTGGGGCTTAGTGACATTCAACACAGACATCTTGTGCCTTTTGCGATTATTTGTGTTAAATGACAAAAGTGGAGAAAGCCATCCCACGTTGTGTACACATTACTGTTTTTTTGTGCTGTAAGGTATTCCACTTTATATTGTATGTAATGATAAATTGGCTAAAAAGGTCACAAGGTAGTCTGTGCTGCTTCTGCCTCGTTCCTGCACTTTGGTATCTCGGCAGACCCCAATCCCTTTCCTGTCCAGCTCCCAGCAATATTTTAGCATTGGCTTCCTGCAGCACTGTGTTGTTAAGAGCCTATTCTCCTTGCTCATCTTTTCCTGACTGAGCAGCTAGCCTGCAGCACCGGCAGCACTTTACGCAGTAGACTCGTGCATGCACTAACACACTATAACAGCCCTTCTCTCATTTCAACCACCCTCCCTGTATTTCACTGTTCTCTATTCTGTCATGTCCCTTAACTGTCTGTTGCTCTGGCCCCGCTCTCAGGGCAACTTGTGCCATATATTAGCTGACATTAGACTATGGAATCGTGACTCAAAGCCATTGCAGAGCATTTTCTTTCTTGAATTCTGGCTGTGGAGTGCCAAAGGTAGAATGTTTTTCATTTAATACAAATTAGGGGGAATTGGCAAATTCACAACTTTAAATTAAAATTATTCACACATCTAATACCGTTATTAATTAATATAACAATATTGCCGTGCTTCATGTAACTATGTTAAAAAGACCAGACTATAACTGCCAGGTTTGACATATAAAACATTCTTCTGAATGAATTAAAGTAACATGGTCTAGATCACAATAGTCCCATGTTCTTATAAGTCCTTATAAGTGAGTAGGTCAATGCATTGAGACGTTTTGAATTCAAGATGACCCATCTCCCCTTGTTGTTCTTTGAAAAGTAAAGAAAACCGCTTTATTGTGACTAGGAACTGTTCTCCACCAATCACAGCTCACTACTCATCCTATGAGCTGTGTTTGGCTATTCCTGGTTGCCTATTGATTAGTTATGCCTGGCTGCTGCTCTGTGCAGGAGACCAGGGGAAGCCCCTAATTGGCCAGTCCGGGAAAGAGAGCAAGAGGGAATAAGAGTTGTAGAGACGGGGACGGAGACTGAGAGAGGCAGGGAGCAGTGACAGGAGAGAGGATAAGGAGAAAGAGAATTGACCAGATATGTGTGCTAATAAAAATTCTCTCATAGTAAGGCAAGGCAGTCAGTTTTATTCTCTCAACAAGAAGTTTTTCCTCTTTCCACTTTTGGAGTATAAACTGACGACATTGCCAACGGAGTGACTGGGATTTCACAAACGGAGCTGGAGTGTGCCACAACATACCACCATTGGATAATATGTGTTACGCTGAGATCACTGGAGGACAGCCTATTTGCGGAATTGGAAAACTAAATCTTCCTTTGAGTGCAGGAGCCGACCTAAATTGTTTTCGTTCTTTGATAAGTCTGAAAGAGGAGGCTGAAACAGAGCTCAGTTCTTCCAAGGTTGCTCTTGTTTTTCTTGCTGCGGCATTGTTTATCCTATTTCTTTTTGACCCTCTAGCTCTCACTCAACAAGCAGAAGACATGAAAACGGGAAACAGACAGACAGTGGAATTGTATCATCCTAATGTGCAGAGTTAAACGCAATGGAAACGGGCAAAGCCTAACGTTGCATTGACATGGTGAAAATGTTGGTTGTTCTTTGATGGCATGACCTACATTATATGGACGTTCTAAAGAGCTACTCGGTTTGTCCTCCTGTTGAGGCGATGATACGCTAAGAGCAAGGTAACAAGTCAGAAGAAGTTAGGAGCATCTCAGAGTTTTTGTTCACATTTATCTCTGCAGATATGACCACTTACTTCCATAGCCATGAGTTTTGTTGTAGTCCTAAAAAGCCCAGCAGTGGCTCTTCTAAAGGGAAATCTGGCAAAGGGAAAGCCAAATCTGGCAAGGGCCACTGCCACTCAAAGCAAAAATTATTACAAGTCCAACCAAATCAACCGCACCGTTCCCCTCTGCACTCACCAAAGCACCATCCCCACTCGCCGAAACATGGATGTCACTCGTCAAAACATCTTCTTCCTTCCCCTTCTCCAAGCTATTACCACATAGCTCCACCCTCTCCAAGTCATCAGCTAGCCCCACCATTACCAAACTACCAGCTGGCTCCACAATCGCCAAATCATCTTCTGCACTCGGCAAGCCACCCCCAGATGCACGTCTCACCGAGCCATCACCAGCTGCAGCATTGTTCTGCAAACCAGCAACAGTTTCACCCTCCTGCCACACCCGGTCGCCTACTCTCCTCGCCATCGTCGCAACAACTCTATCATCACCATCAACAGCAGCCAGCACATGCCCATTCAACGAGTCACCAATCTTCGTTCCAACAGTACCAACACAATTGTCCACCTCCTCTGCCCCACTGCTCACAGTCTCTTTCTATCCATCCGTTTCACTCGCCGCAGCTCCATTTGTGTTCAGCACTGGGTGGGTATGGGTGGAACACATTGCCCACCAACCTGGCCAACAGGGTTTCTCGAGGACATTTTCCAAACTTCAGTGGTAATGTGCCAAAGAGTTCCAAAAAGAGCAAACCCAAAGGAAAGACGAGCAACAGACCATGGCCTAATGACGCCTGTATCTGGAATTTACACTCTATGGCGCCACCTACACATGTGCCATTCATGCACCCCTTTTCACACATACAAGCCCATGTGCAGGTAGGTTGCGTTGGCAGGAGGTATTCTGCTTAGGCAATAAAAACTGTTGTTCTTCTTAAAAAAAAAAAAAAAACATCTACAGCACAATTTTTAGAACAATCAAATGTTGCATAATTTTTGTATTGCATGTGGTTTGTTTTATGCTCAGAGGACAAGTCACAAAATTATTTGAACAAGGTCCCATTTTATGTGTTTATAACATGGATTTGAGAGCTCATAAGTCATATGATTGTTTATAAACATTAACTATACAACAATAAAACAATTGCAGACACGGAATTGTAAATGACAGCAAAATTGATAGACAGATAACTTTTCAAAAATGGAAAATAAAAAAAACTTGTGCGTGCGGACAGAGACCAAGACCAAGTAATTCAACAACACAGCAAAAAAAAGCCTGTCCACACGGTGTTGGATCAGTGCAGGTGGTCCCCAGTTTACTGCATTTCAAGTTTTGTACCCCGCCTCTCGTCCAAAAGTCGGCTGGGATAGGCTCCAGCATACCCGCAACCCTAATGAGGATAAGGGGTATAGAAAATGAATGAATGAATGAAGGTGAAGTCGAAATACAGTGTGGTTTCAACTTTCTACAAAATAAGACAATATATTGGGCTTTTCAGTATTAAAATAGTGGTAATGGTTTGAATGGTGCAGAAGTGTGACAAACGTTCTGCTTTTTATCGTTTACTGTGTACACTACGTGCCGTTGACATAGCAATAGCACATAGGAGGTTGTCTGACTTTTAATAATTGGATTAACAAGCCAGTTCCATTTTGATTATAGTCCTGCTCTATCTGATTAGCTCAGATGTTAAATGAAGTTTCATTACATGTTGGGAAAAAATAGTGAGCTCTTATGTAGGACATCACTGCCACACAAAGACTCAAAGCATCTGCTTTACCTCTTCTAGTTTTGTCCAAGTAATGACTATTATTGTTATTGCTTGATTGTAGGTTTTATCTGTGACTGATGGGGTTATTTTTAGTTTGATGTGTGCAGTTTTGTAATATACACTGTACAGTACCTGTATAAGAATTCCATCTGTTCTGTGCACCGCAAATTATTTCACTATATTTTCCCTTTTCTGCCCAGTAATAATTTATTTGTATAAAATAATAATACAGCATACAAACACAGACATATCACTCATTACTCAAATATGCAACAATATATCATCACACATGATATATGAAGGTTAGAATTTGCTGTTTCTCAGTTTGTCTTGTGGCCCTTTCATGGAACAACAACCCTTTGCACTTGCTTCACTTCACACACACACACCCCCACACACACACACACACACACCCGCAGACTGTGTTTATTGATGTTACATAAGCCTGCAGTCTGACTTGGTGTGTCAGTCGAATTAACAGCTGACCGACGGACATGATTTGTTTCTCTAAATGAGACACAAACACAAATATAAACACACCCAAACGCTGCATGCTTTAAATAGTCATGAAGTTACAATGGTCAATTCATTTTTATATCATACATAAAAAGGGTGAGTTGAGACATACAAGCAGCGGTACTATAAATATATTTTGGAAGGATTTGGAAAAGTTTTCAATGTTCTCGCTTTTTTATGAATATCTTTGAGATCTTTTACGGTCATTGTGTATTTTTCATCATTATTGTGGATTTAGACTTTTGTGTCATCTGCACCTTCTGCTGTTGTTGAGTTGACATATTTGACTCCTCCCACCATGCCATTAATCCATGTGATCCTCTCTTTTCCTGTTCCCATGTGGGATCAAGCATTCATTCAGCATGACTGACAGATTGGACACGTGGTGGGCAGAGAGAGAGAGAGAGATCAGGGAATGGGGTGGATGAGGGAGGTTGTGATTAGTATATAGAGAAAGATTCAATTGCGCATCGGAGCTGCAAAGTGTGGATGTCTGACTGGCCGTTCGGTTTATAGATGTGTTGGGGATGCAGGACAAGTACTGAGATTCAAAGTTTCCTTCATTGTACTGGGTCGCACACGGTTGGTTTTTGGAAGAGGACTTCAACTTTGGATTATTCGTGGTGGAGAAAGTGATATGAGAAACAGTAAAGGTAGAGATGAAGTAGTTAGGGTCATGTGGTCATTTGGGTTGTACATGCAAGAAGAAAATATAGACGTGCAGAACAGAAGGTCCATCCCGGGTCATAGGGTAGAGTTGTTGTTGAGAAGAGCGCTGTGTGAAAATAAATAACCAATGAAATGAGCAGCACAGGTATTTGAGAAGCTTGTGGACTTAGTGAACAATCAGAGTAGTCTACCAAAATATGTTTTGGAGCCATAACGGCCAATATCATGTCATTTGTGTGCAAGGAAATTGAATGAAGATGTTAGTAGCTTGATTGCTAAGTGGGTCTGGGAAATCGTGCTTCGCAGTGTAGTACGTTAGTCTTGTCTATTGTAGGGGCAGTGCATTATGTCATGTGGTGTATGCAGTCGCTTCACGGTGGTTATCTGTAACAGATGTACTCGACATGCTGTACCAAAACATGAGACGAGTAAGTCCTTACTCCAGATCTCTGTTTATGTGTGTGTGTGTACGCATATACACGTTATATTGTTGAAGTGCACGTGCACCAACAACTTTGGGTGTCCTGAAAAACATGATCAATTATAACTTGTTTTTATCTTGTTGCATGTTGCAGGCCAATCCCCCTCCCGTGGTGGTCAACACAGACAGTGTCGACACCCCCCCATACGTGAGTATTGAGTCATACATCATCAGTGATGCTGAATTACGTTTTTATTAGTCAGCTCTGTGGGACCTGAGGATGTAACATTTAAGTGATCATTTTCTCCGTTGTTGCGGGTTGTCTTATATAAGTCCTATGAGAGGAAAGGAAAAGGGCAAATGTAAAGCTTTAATCAATGACTGTTGTGTGTGACCAATGGGTGTAGTCATTTATCCTCAGCATCATTTTCTACACCACCTATCCTGGTCAGGGTCACAGGTTAGCTGGAGCCTATCCTAGTTGAGAAACAAGTGAACTTTCTATCAGCTTTTAGTTTCAGAAATGTGTTTTTCCCATCTTTATGCTAAACTCCACAGACATTACGAAATGTAAAGCTATATGCAGTTGACACAGTAATCCCTTGTATATAAACCGGTTCCAGACCCGATTGTGAATAATTATTTGACATTTATAAATGGAAAATCGTCCATAGGTATGAATGTGGGCGTCAATGGTTGTCTGCCCTGCGACCAGTCCAGGGTGTACCAGTCCAGGGTGTACCCTGCCGACCGCCCAAAGTCAACCTCCCGCGAAGTAACAATACTGATACTTGGTGACCAGTGTAGAAAACTACATATAATTCATTGAATGTGTCTTCTGAATGCCTAATATGTGTACTTTGGTTCATTTTGGCATTTTATGCTTCCGAATGCTTGATTTAGGCATCCAATATGTCATATTTGTTTCAATATGAATATGTTGTGACTAGTAATGCTGTATTCAACCAAGAAACAGCATGATTTATTAATTGATATATTATTTTTAAAACCGTGAAAGTGTGAAGCTGCAAAAATTGACCTGCATATTGGCGAGGGCGACTGTGTTCTGAAGTGGGTAACGCTATTTATTGGATTTTAAAGGGCCACAATTTTTTGACTGTTTTTTTTAGAAGTGAATTAATCCTACAGAAAAGTGAAAGTCCCCTTTGTGATTGTGTGTACATTTTTCACCAACCTCATCATCTGATTATATAAAAGAGAGTACCTCTTTCAAGAATATATTGATTTACTTCCTGTTACAATTATATCTGTCATATTGAATTGTCATTTTCACCATAATAAGCATGTTTTATATATATATATATATTATATTGAAATGGAATATTTTTGCTCTTTGTGCAACTTTTGTAGTGTTACTCCAGTAGATGCAGTTTGGCCTTGGCCAAAGCCTTTACATTGCACAACTGAATGCAGTGCTAAGAATCACTGCATTGCATTTACATCCATTGTTTCTTTTAAACATTCCACGCATAAATGTTTGCACAAGTTGTATTATTTAAAACCCATGTCTGTCCTCATGTCATAATTGTAAAAAGGTCATTTGAATATTTCCTATTCCTCAGGAAAACAATGAAAACAATGTTGTTTGGTTAAATGGATGCAAGCAGGAGCCCAGATGTCATTTTACTGGTAGGCAGCTGTCACAGCAAATCAGTGTCTGTTGTTGTTGGCTAAGTTTATTATGTAATTACTGCGAAAATACTCCCCATTTGAATGCCTGGAATAAAATCCAGGGAGCTGCCGAGTTATTTCATAAAGTCTTACCTAATAACCTTTTTTTTTAGCTACCTTTTTTACAGAAGAAAAACTTACTGTATTTATAAGAAACAGACATTACATGCTCGTGGAGTGTTTAGTTTAAGTTTTACCAGTACACAGTAAATGTGATGTAGGTTTATACAGTAGTTATATTTTTATGGGTTGCAGATAATTCTAACATATTCAAATTATAAATGGTGATAGAAATTTAGAGTCAAAACTAATCACACTGCACATAGACACAGATTACAAACAAGGAGATTATACAGGCCACTGGGATTCCATTCATATGGGGACAATATTGCGCTAAGACTGCAGGGGAAGCTCAGGTTCCCTTAAAATGTCCCCAAAAAAGTGGTGAACTATGTACCGCTGTGTGTACATTTCATTGACTAAATATGCGCTACAATACCTGCATCTTTTGTTCAGAATCAGCTACTTATCACAGGTAAGTGACACAACATCCTTCTCAATCATCCCTGCAGCAGCACCATGCTTTTCTGAGCGTGTACTGACTTCGACGGGGAAGCGTAGAGTGGGTTGATAGATGTTAGGCTTTGTCCCACTCGCTGAACGCTTAGCGTCTCTGGGGGACTATGGGGCAGTGGGCGGGCCCGGATGCTTGGCTTCTCCATGATTATTTCATGATATGTCTCAGGTGGAATTAATTTTTGATTGACAGTGAAATGAGTGAATCAGCAGTTTCCCACGTTTTTTTCCCCGTTGTTCTGAACTGATCCAGAGACTTTACCACTTCTCAGCAATTTTGTCTTTGTTAAAAACGACTAGGAATGGAGGGTAGAATTTACATAAAAATAAATAAACACATGTATTTATTATATGTTTTTTTTTTTTTAATGTAGGCCGGAAAAAAATGAGCTGGTGAACTGGTGTTCACCCCTCCCCGGCTATGCTGAGAATCAAATAATTCTATCAGAATGAATGCTGGATACATTTTAAAATGTTGACACATTACCAATTTGTTAGAGAGGTTCCTAAAATAACCAATAATATGTGAATTTGAAAATAATCAGCTACAGAAATACAAAAAAGAGGGTTGGGCAGGGCACCACAGCATTACTCACTGGAACTGGAACCGGAATATTTGGAATATTGTTTGGGGATACTCTCATTCTGCTGTCCTAAGCCGTTTAGTCAGTCCCAGCTTTCATACTTCAGCCATGTTTTTCCACTGCTATATTGTTTTTGGCAGAGATTTTTAAAAATTCTTTTAAAAGCATTTCTGTGCCTTTATTACTCATTTCTGTCACTCACTCGCCATTTGTTGTCTCAAACAGATCAATGGAACAGAAGCCGACTATGAATATGAGGAAATCACAATGGAGCGGGTAAAATCTTGCAACTCTCCATACATACTGTAAAACATTAGATTAGTACAAACAAGGGCTGTCAAAGTTAACTCGTTACCGGAAGTAACGGCAATAATTTTGTGGTTGTTTGAGGAACCGCAGTGGCGGCAGTTTTGTGTGGAGCTAGCAGCTGGAACAAATACTGAGCAGAAAAGGGCAGAAAAAAGGCTATCTTGAATGACAAGATCAGCTATAAAGCCCTGCAGATGACGCTCTCAACAAGACCAAAGTTATTTTTCTGTGACTTGCATGTCGCTTTTGGGGGAACAAGGAAGTTTCTGGCACACTGCAGGTATTATTTTGTCATTTTTACAGTGGGGCCTTGGCATAAAGTGTGCCAACTAACACGTGTTTTTTGATGCGAGATGTCCATCATTTTGCTTTGAACTACTAGCTACGATAAGACTAATGCCATTGACACTAGCATTAGAGCAATTGTACGTACATTATAGCAATTTAGTTTATTTTATTTAGTATGGATTGTGCAAAACTAAAACAGGAACAACATCATTTTAACAGCACTAAATTAATACAGAACTACCACCCACATGGAGATTGTTTTTCATAGAAGTTGTGTACCATAATTATGCACATTAGCACTCAATAAGGTCATCAAATCTTACCTTTATGCATTCCCATCAGCATTTGGTGAAAGAAAATGGGTAAAAATACAGTAGTGTGAGAGCAGGGCGTGAGAATGAAGAAGGTGCATTCAAGGGCCGTCAAACAGTGCGGCAAATTGCTGCTTGCATTAAACATTCAAAAACCAGGGGCTTTCCAACTGTATATTATTTATGTATATAATAATATCCAATATTTACAATATTGATATCCCTTTACATAAAATGTTATGTAGTTATTGTAGTTGCATAGCGAATTGTTTACCACAGAGATTTACATCCCTACCCACTATAGACAAAAACATATTTTACCTGCGATTAAATGTGATTCATTTTGAGTTAACTATGGACCAAAAGTGTGATTAAGCATGATTAAATATTTTAATTGATTGAAAATCCTAGTTGCATTAAGAACAAATATGAATAGAACATCAGTAGTAAGTGTAGTGCGAAAGAAAATGTTACGGCAAGCAATAATAATGATTTACTGTAGATGCTTTCATACTTCTCAGTCAGCCGGCTCTGGTGATCTACTAAATTTGTTAATCACTGTATATCAGAGATGAAATGAGCATGCAGAAACCCTTGGTTTAAATTTAAATTTATTGACAGCCAGTCCCACTAGTGTAATATTTCGGGTTTCTAGGATTTTCACATAATTTGGTAAAGCAAGTAGAAAGGAAAATATTATTTAATGTTAGTCCCAATGTGAAAAAATGTCAAAGTCAGGGTGCCACAAAATATGTTGCAACTCTGAGCCATTTTTTAAATTGAACGCAAGACTTTGTTGCCTCATTGTGTAACTGTTTTTTCATAGAAGGTATTCATATGATTTTCATGCAAAAAAACGCACTACTAACATATTTACCATTGTATGATGACCCTATTTTACGTCTCTATTGCTTCTCCATCATACCACTTTCTTTCTGCGATCCTCTTGTCCCTTTTCTCATTATACTGCCTTTTGTCTCACCCCAAGGCTTTCTCGCAATTTTTCTCGCTCATTCTATTCTCCTGTGACCTGGATATGTCTGCTTGACTGGCTGTGCTTTAAAAACACTGTGGTTGTACTTGCAAACAGAGACACAAAAAATACACATATTCATACCCAGAACATGGAGTGCAAAAAATATACACAGAAAAGATTTATTCCAAAAAAAATCATTGCTGTCCATTGAAAAACTCATTTGTTTGTCCAATGATGGTTTGCTGACGGTTACGAGTTTGACAGGAATTTTTGAAATAACGACCATATTTTGTCAGAAATCTACGGGTACAAGTTGCATTTACAGAGATAAATGATGTTCAGTTTTGATGACACACGGACTTGTTTTTATTAACATGCAGTCTCTATCTTTGTTAAGGGTAACTCAGGCCTGGGCTTCAGTATTGCAGGAGGGACTGATAATCCCCATATTGGAGAAGACCCGTCCATCTTCATTACCAAGATTATACCTGGAGGAGTCGCGGCCCAGAATGGACGACTCAAGTAAGGACACACAAACGCACACTGTTCACCTGTTTGCTACATGTAGTGTAGCACATAAAATGCATCCTGTGGGTTTTTTTGCAGGGTGAATGATTGTATAGTCCGGGTAAATGAGACAGATGTCAGAGAAGTGACCCACAGTGGGGCCGTGGAGGCCTTGAAGGAAGCTGGAGGTCTGGTCAGACTGTGCATACGACGCAAGAGGAGTCTCACTGACAGAATCATGGATATAAAGCTAGTGAAAGGTCCCAAAGGTGAATAAATACTACACAGCATACACTACATACAATGCAACCTTAATTTGCGTCTTTCATCCGCTCCAGAATGACCGACTCAAACCAAAGCCTACTCTAACTCTAAAAAAAATCCCATAACAAATAATGCAAACCCAGTTATTTCACTCCAGACACCCACATATGATGACAAAATATGAAAATGCATGGTCTTGACAAATAAAAGGGATAAATTTAGCGTCGCCTCGAGAGCATTATTGACAAAGAGGTCTGTGACGAGCAGCAAGGGTTGAGGAGAAGTGATATCCACACGGATGAGAGCGTAATACTTTGTCACGAGTCATTTGCTACGGACCTGAATTTCCAACTGCCGTAGTGAAAATAACTGTGCCAGAGAGGAAAATCCAACATATAAACCTGAAACTAACTTCACCAATGTGCGGAATAAAGCTTTCATTACATTTAGAATTTGCTAGTATTGTTGTAAATTAAGAATGAGTCGTGATGGCAGAACATAAAGTGGATCCATGCTTTCTAAAAGACGACAAAACCCCACACCACCCACGTTGGAGATGGGCTGTTTGCAATAAAGTCAACAACCTTTTCAGTGTTCTGCTTTGCCATCTACTCTCTTTTGGATATTTGTCTTTCCTCCAAAGGTTTGTTGCTTTGGCGTAGCAGCCTTTTTGCCGTTGGCCGTGCTAAACGTTTTGCAGTCAGTTGTATGTTTGGTTCTTAGATGGCGTATTCAATTGAATGCTGTGCTGCTCGTACCACCCCTTGAAAAGGTCATTTTGCAGACAGGGTGGTTGTACAGTACTTCCAGACGGCAGACATGGCTTTGTTTATTTTCCCAAAAGCAAAGCAGTCTGGAAGCAAAGCAGTTTTGGACTCCTCCTCCAATCTCCAATCAATAAATATGGCAAAACATGGCCGCAAAAAGTCCAAAACTTTTTGGGATTTTGTCTCATGCAAATGTCATCAAAGTGATTGACTACAAACACATCAAGAGACAGTCTCTAAATTGCATACCAAGGTCCAAGTCCCTTTCTTACTGTGGCTTGTTTTTTTAAGCATCAAGTACTGCAGCAAGTTTTACTGTTTGTTTTATGGCTGTTTAAAACATGTTCTAATACTGCATTTTGGGGGTACACATGTTTAGGGGTTTTCTTTGAGAAAAAGGGGCATCTGGCTCTATGCGTGATGTTTATTCATAAAAACACAAAAAGATACCTCAAAAAACACCGTTGTTCCGTTTGACATGGATTTCTGGAGAACACTATCATTTCTTAGTAATGCTCAAATGTTCTGGTTTAGACTTAAGGTGAACATTCATCATCATCATCATTTAACACTTATACCACTTTATAAGTAATGTGATGAAAATGTTTTGACCAAATTAATCACAGATTTTAAATTAATTGCGATTAATCCTCATTTGCATTCATGTGCGAAATATATCCACTTTTGCTGTGTTTTATGAACAGAAAGATACATGATAGGACAGGATATTCGTATGCATTAACATTTCCAAATGAACTGAAAATTTAAATCGAGCTAAAAAAATACCACACATGTTGAAAATCTCTTTGCCTAATAGTAGCAGAGCATTTGAATTTAACCTCGCACGACGGGTTGTGTTCACGACAACGTGACATTTTGAAGGTAGATGAATTTCCTGGGATAGCCAAGCATACTTGAATGCATCAAGTTGTACTTCCACAGTGAGAGTTACTTTAGTGAGTGATGAGAACATCCGCGTAGTGTTGTCCTTATATTTCTGTTTATTTAGCCCACACATACTGGCAAGACTTCATTGGGATATTTGTGTTTGTGAATGTCCCTCGCTGTCATGTAGGGACAATGAGGCAGTGTCAGACTGATGTGTTTGTTGGTTGGAGCGAGTTCGAAATACTGACATTTCCCATTACAGTAATTCTGCTCTAGTCTATTACCTGTAACACTAAATTGCAATATAATTCTATTTTATAATAGTCAACAAGAAAACTGCCCTAAATAGTAGATACATAGCTACATAAACAGATACATAAAAGGCGATGTGTTGATTGCTCTTACAGGACTGGGATTTAGCATAGCTGGTGGAGTTGGAAACCAGCACGTTCCAGGGGACAACAGCATCTATGTGACAAAGATCATTGAGGGAGGGGCTGCGCAAAAAGATGGACGGCTGCAGATAGGGGACAAACTTGTAGCTGTAAGTGCATACTCACTTTTTCCCTTGTTTTTTATTAAGTGTATTTATTTGACAAAGTACGATCCCTTGAATAATGTCTTTCCATGTAAATTGTAGACTCTGATTATATTCTGAAATGTAACACAATAATACCCTTTGTCACGTCTGTCAAATTAAAGCATCATCACTATCAAAATATCACTTCACCTTGATGATTGCGCCTTTTTAATGCTATGTATTTCTTTATGTGTCCCCAGGTAAATGGCTCTTGCCTGGAAGAAGTGTCTCACGAGGAAGCAGTGGCTGCCCTGAAGTCGACCCCCGACGTCGTTTATCTCCGTGTGGCCAAACACAACTCTCTGTTTATCAATGAAAACTTTCCTCCTCCTGATGTCACCAATTGTAAGTACATGCAGTACATGCATTCGTAGTTTTTGTTCACAGCATGAACTATCGAAGCGCATGCATCCTTCCGCGTCACTGTGAAATTAGTCCTATGGAACAAAATGAACACACATAACACGATTCCCTTAATGGCAGCACCCTGTTTTAAGCACAAGCATATTAGGGCCAGACGGTATACAATCTGATCAGCAGCTAGTTATTGCAGGCCTATCTTCTGCAGTAGGAACAATATACTAAAGCTATTGTACGAAATACAGCTGTTGCGTCTTACACAATAGCTGTTCTTTCATGACTCTGTATCTTTGTGCACTCATTCGACTAAATGCTGCAGAAGTTTCAAAGCGCTCAATCATGAGGATGAACATACAAAATGGATTATAACGCTGATAAAAAAAGAGACTTTTTTTTTAGCCTACCCCCAACATCAGGACAACCATATAAGCCCCTACGTGAGTGGAAGCCAGTCTGTGAGCCCTGCCCCATTGACCACACCTAGATACTCGCCAATGCCCAGGTCCATGACTGTAGATGATGACGTCTCAAGGTAAGTAACACAGCTATGTACTGTATCTGAACGAGGGAAGTCTTTCTTTGCAACACAACTATTTAAAGATGAGGACATGTAACTTCTCTCCTAGAGAGCCCAAATTCACTGCCTGACCTCTGTCCGCCCTGCTAACTGGGCTGAGGACGTGTATGTGGAAATGTGTGTGTGTGTGTTTGGCAGATGGCAATCTAAATTTTTCTCTGGCATGTAAACTGAGGTCACATACGTACACACATGCACATACACTCTCAGTGCTGCTCTACTGTCTTTAATCCATTTTAATGGAAGGATTACAGCCTATCACAATCCGTGTCACTCAGCTGGCGTCACCATGGTTACCAGAATATGACTCCTTTCGTCATAATCCTTTTGGCCAATCAGAATGTTTTGAGTATAATAAATCTGATAAGCTGCAGACTGGCTGCAGGATGGTCATTTTGATGTCCGCTCTTTTTCTGAGCCTTGTTTTGTGTTTGCACCTATAATAGTCTCTCTTTTATCTCATTTGCTGTCTTGGTCATGTCGTGTAACAATTTACACATTTCAACTCGCATCAGTGTTTGACTGCAAATTTATCGTTCAGCGCCAACAAACATGAAAACTATTCTCTCTTAAATTGGTTACTTAAAGTATACAATCTTGTGTTTTACAGAAACGAAGCGCACGAAACAAAACACATTGTACGAAAGACCTTACCTTGTACTTTAAATTGACGCTCTATTAAAAGCAGCATCACTTTGGAGTTACGTATATTGAAATCACATGCATTTTTCACATTCGATATGAATAATGTCATTTGCAGCAAATGTGTTTTATATTGGTGTAGGCTGCATACTCCAAGTATGTTCAATGCTGGTGCCCTCAAGGCAGCTGGAGGAATCCAAGTTCATTAATGTGCATAGATGAAGAAAAATAAACAATTCATATAGCTCAACACACACTATGATCACAAATTGTTGCTGTTTATTGACTGGCGCCATGTATTCAAACATATTCCAGTGGTTTTCAAACTGGGGTGCGCGGTGCACGGTGGCTGAGTGGTTAGCACAATGGCCACACAGTCAGGAGATCTGGAAGACCTGGGTTCAAATCTCCGTTGGGCATCTCTGTGTGGAGTTTGCATGTTCTCCCCGTGCGTGTGTGGGTTTTCTCCGGGTACTCTGCAAAAACATGCATGTTAGCTTCATTGGCAACTCTAAATTGTCCATTAGAGTATGAATGTGAGTGTGAATGTTTGTCTATATGTGCCCTGCGATTGACTGGCGACCAGTCCAGGGTGTACCCCGCCTCTCGCCCAAAGTCTGCTGGGATAGGCCCCAGCATCCCCGTGACCCTAATGAGGAGAAGCGGCATAGAAAATGGATGGATGGATGGATGGGTGCGCGGTGTTATGACACCTTTCATTATTTCCGTAAGTTTTTGGCATGGGGGTAGAAAATCATTTTATTTTCAAAAGCGATCACTGCAAAAAAAAGTTTGGGAACCGCTGACATATTCAAAAACAGTCAAAGTCAAAATGGGGGTAGAATCATTTTGAGTGCACAAATAACATGTATGATGGTACAGCTTGCAAGAACACATGATCTGTCCGTTCTACTTTTCTTTTTTGCTTTGTTTCTCAATGGATCTTAGATTCTGCCCCTGAAGTCTATCTATGCAGATGCAGAAATGGTCTGAAGACGGTTGCGCTACAAAATAAAAGATGATGAAATACTGACACCTAGTGGGCAATATGGAGATTGAGCAGTTTCCATGCTCCAACTGTAAAACACACACAGTACTCCTTGACAGCCTTCAATTGTGCAAATTTGTACATGTTCATAATTGCCACTCCTAAAAATTCATGTATGTTATTTTACAAGGCTAAAATATTGACACATTTGAGTGTGTGTATAAACCATCAACATGTATTTGGGTACAAATAAATACAAATTAACAATCACGTGACTGCCAATGTATGTGTAAACAGAGTAAGTTGTCAAATACTTGAATCAGACATGACATTCCTTTGGGCTTATTTTCACCAGGGAACCCAGGCGTGTGACCCTCCAGAGAGGATCTACAGGTCTCGGTTTCAACATCGTGGGAGGGGAAGATGGAGAGGGAATCTTTATTTCCTTCATTCTAGCTGGGGGTCCAGCTGATCTGTGTGGGGAACTCCACAAGGGAGACCGCATCCTCTCAGTATGTGTTATAACACCATGTCATGGAGCATATTGTGGTTACAGTATCTGGACAGTGTATAGACTTGGCAAAAGGATATGCATTTTATTCTCCCATACAGTACCAAGACACGGTCTCTTATTTTATATGAAAATATGCGTCTGTGGTTCCAGGTGAATGGTGTAGACCTGTCAAGTGCAACACATGAGCAGGCAGCTGCAGTGCTAAAGAACGCAGGACAAACTGTCACCATCGTTGCACAGTATAGACCAGAAGGTAAGTGATTCCATTTAAAGTTATTGTTGACAACAAACCAGTAATGTTCACCTTGTTTAATGAGTATGGGGTGTATTAGTAAAAAAGGAATTTGAAACAAGTTTCCTGTTTAAATTAGATATATTATGCTGTTTTTTCATGGATTAAAAGAGTTCTTAGGTGTAGTGGAGCAGTCTTGCAATAGCCCAACTGTTACATCAAGAAGAACCAAAATCTCAACAAATTATTTGACATAGTAACAAAAAATACCTGGTTGTGTAGCACCTGGTGGCTGGGTTTTCCATAAGATACCCCTTGCATGATACAGCACGCAGTTATATGTGTCTCCACGTATGTGGATGCATCGACCCGGGTGTTTGTCTTCTGGGAGTGACTGACAAGACTGTAACCTAGGCAACCAGCTTATAACTGATGACTGAGCCTCAGCTAATGGGATGCTGTTACGCCGGTGGTCCAGAGAATAACACTTACACGGACATGCATGCAAGAATTTACCCACACTGGCAGCCAAACCGCTTATGGTTCCCTGGCTATTGACTAGCAGTGTAAATGCGTCTGTCGCGTGAGGTCATCTGTGCATCTCTCGAGCCATTAGCTATTTATTATTTATCCAGAGAGATGATCCAGAACAATGGTGCATGGTAAAAGCTTGTAATGCTGGAAAATGACATTTGTATACCAAGATAAATAGACTTAAAATTCATTTTCAATTAGTTGGTAGCATCATCCTGCATATAAACTGTACTCTTGTGCCTGGAGACACCATTTGTGCGCACAGGTGTCTCGCTTTTCGTATTCTGTAACTTTAGTGGTTTTATGTATATTTTGCATCTCGCCTGAATAATCCCAGGCCTTTTCTGTGTCGTGGCCTGATCAGTGAATGCCGAATAAGCTCTTTATTAAGCCGTATGTCCATGCCGGGTGTCGGGGTGCACTATATGTGCATGTCCATCTGACGTCCAAGTTTGTCCGGTTCCTGTGGCAATACTGGCAAGCAACCTGCTGTGCACCCTCTGTTTCCCTCTTGCACGTACAAAATCATAGATACTCCCTTCTAATAACCTCCACCAGGAGAGGAAAAAGTGTGTCCCATACTGTGTCTGTTTGTTTGTGCAGGTTATATTAGGAACATTACCTGCTGTCATCCAACACAGCACAGCATGACATGGATCTAATGTCATCGGAGTGTGTGTGCGTGTGGCCATGTGTGTGTACACAAAAGTGGTTGGTTGTTGCAGATACAGCAAAAGATATGGATCTGTGTTCAGCATGTTGGCCTACGTAAAGTCTTAACGCCGCATTTGTTTAGATTGACTGGTGCTTAGATCCAGTATGCTCATAGGCTTTTTTATAATGTGCCTATTTTTATGATCTGATTATGATTTTAAAACACTCAATATTTGCAAAAGGCCTACAAATATTTCACCGGCAGCAGTTAGGTCATAGCAAAGTGTGTCCTATTTTTGAAGGTAGCCACCCAAAATTTCCAATGATAAAAATAAGTTTATGAACATATTTTTCCCACCATTTTGGTAACAAGGTGTTGCTGCTGGTGCAGTATTAGTAAGATATGATGATGCAGGCGTTGGAGTTGAAGATGAAATGTTTTGCTTTGAGGATATAAGGCCAAAGACAACCTTGATCACCACCAAGTTACATACTTAATAGTACAATGTAATAGCTTCCATTGCTTGCATAAGCCCAATTCATTAGTAGGAATTACACTATGCATTTTTCCACCACAAACAATTACCTAGCAAACAAATGACAGAAAAAACATAATTTGGCAGTGGTAAGAGGGGGACATTTGATATTCAAAGTGCAATATCTGAAAGCAAAACAGCAAATTGCATGAGACAAAAACTGCATAACTAGTGTTACATAACGTTGTTGCGGGGTGGTGCATGGGCCCAGGAGGGTATCCATTACACTTTGGTGCAGAGTTGCCCAAAGAAGAGGTTGTCCAACTTTTTACAGGAAAGATTTTTTTTCCTATGTTAATTACAAAATAATTCTAAAAATCCAAAAAGAAAAATTCATATGTAGTAAGATACTGTATGTATATTTCAAACATTTCAAACTAATACTTAAGACCTGTTTCATCGTAATGAACTTGAACACATGACAATTTTCGAGCAACAACTCTTAAAGCTTACAGAAAACAAACACTAACAAACTTGTTTATATAAACCATTAAAGCAGTAATTAAAGTTAATAAGCCTCTTGTATTAACAAGACTATATATTAAATGCTTATTTGCATGAATATAATTTTAATGTACTGAAGCCAACTGAGATATTTATTTGCAATAGTGCTCAGATAATGGATAATAATATGTAAAATGGCTAATAAATCACTATTATGTACTTATTAGCAGTTAACAATGCTGCTATTGGATCCTAAAGTGGGTACAGTGCCTAATTAGGATTAATAAATCATTATTACAAACTTATTAACCTAACCCTCCAACCGTAGCTCTTACCTTAACCCTTTAATGTTATTAATATTATAAGAGTCTTATTAACTCCAATTACTGCTTATCGAAGATTATTACAAGCAACTTAATATAAAGTGTTACCAAACCATATTTTATGATCGGAAACCTAAAAGTGAACAGTAATGACGTAAACTTCCGATCGCCTCCCGTGTGGATTCCTGGTGTGGGACTGGTAATGCTTTCTGTTTGACAGCGGTGGTATTAGTCACTGCGATTACACACAACTGCCATTGCCACGCAATGTACACACACAACACACAACACACAGTCCATGTCTGTCTGCAGTAATACTAAGGTGATGCACGGAGGATTACCTCGACTTCTGTATGCTTATTACACGGACAGTGTGTGTGTGTGTGTGAATCCTCATTAAGCAGATGATTAACTGAAGCTCTGTGCTTTGCCTTCACACATACAGTTGTGGAAATATTGCCCGTCATAAACGTGTTACACAAAGTTGTATTACCTCAATGAAATGCGTGTGGCATTATTTGTCTATTACGTATTATTTACATCATTTCATGCTCTCTTTGTCACTTCAATAAATCACACTTGTGGCTGAAATACTGCACTAATTGTAGTGTGAATGATGAAACTGCAGTTCTCTCAATGCATTCTGTCCAAGTAGAGCATATACTATATTTACAGTAGATGTACAGTAAAGGTGCCTGCACTGCTGGTGAAATTTGTTTTCCCCTACACTTGGCTTGTGGGAACAAGAATCAGTCGATGACAACTACTGGTGCAATGCACACAATCTTAGGATGAAAATGGAAAATTTGGGCGGCTTGCACACTCCCTGCATAATGCAAAAAGGGAGGGTGCAGGGGAGGGAACAGTACTCCTCTTGGGAGATCGGAGAGGACCAAAGATTGTAGAGGTAAATGAAGGAAGGAGAGAGAGATTGAAGGAATATGAGCCCCGGAGCCATTAGTCCTTGTCATCAGCCTTCCCCCTTGGCTTTCCTCCCGTCCTCCTCTTCTGCCTTATCCGTGTCTTGTTTCTTCTTCTTAGTCTTGCTCTAACTTCCTGCTGTATTTGTTTGTGTAAGATGATGTTATTGACAGTGGCAATTAGTGATCCAATGAAGTCTGGTGAGATTTTGAAGATTGGTCTGTGGAAATTGCGCTGTGATATAATTAGGACCAAGTGAGACTTTAATGGAGACAATTACATCAAGCGGTGTTTTTACTTAGGACAGGCTGTTGTAATACTGAGTAGGTAATTAACACTTGCCCCAAACCAATCCAAATCAAAAACGCTTGGTCAAGCTTTACTGTAATGTGTGTGTGTGGGTGGGTAGCCTGATTCCTTGGGCCAAAGTAGGGCAGGAGAGCCTGGCATCACCTCCGCTTTCTGCTGCATGAGTGACCTGAGGAAACAGCGTGTGCAGTGTGTATGTGTGTGTATGTGTGTGTGCGTGTGCGTGTGTCTGCCTTCAAGCAAGCTGCTGTCAGAGTGGGAGGAGCAACACCAGTGAAGGAGAGAGCAAACAAGAGGAGCACAGTGGAGAGAGAGTTAGCATCTGTTGTTTCTGTTGCAGTCGAGCAGCACTGGACTGGATTTTCCACGCACACGCATACTTTTTCTGCATATCCACGCACATTAGTGTCAGCACACACTCCCATATCTTTTTACTCATGCTCACAATGCTCACATGTCTCTGAACACTTTTATGCACACTTCTGCTCTCTCCCACGCTTTTCCTCCTCACAATGGCATCCAGGGACTCTTCCACTTCCCAATGCACTGACACTGATCTAAAAGCCACCTCAGCATCATAGCGCACGGAAGCTGAGCCTGCTACTAGCATGTGAGTACAGCGGAGACGGAGTTGAGAGAGACGAGAAGCTGAACTGACTGAATTGTTTCTATCCTTCGGTTAGAGCATCGGTCTCTGCAATTCTATATCATCCAAAAGAGATCCCAATATCTTTACACCAGTTTTATGCTCGGGTCTGGTTCTAGACAAAAAGGCCGAGGGAATGTCTTATGTGCCGTTATGCGGTATTGAGATGTTATACCCTCAGACTGTGGTCCAGTGACTAAAGGGATGATCAGTGGTATAGAAATGTTGTTGGTTCAGTACAAGGCTTTTAAAAGTGTGGTGCAGGGCGGGCCCGCGGCACATTCTAAAAGGATTTTTTTCAAAAACAATAATTAAAAAATCAGCAGTAATTTTGTATTATATTATATCATATGGTGTAAAGTCCAAATATTGACAAATAAGTCATATTTTAGAGAGACATTTTGAAATGTTAAAAAATAAAATGTCCTTTTAGTAGCATAGACTTGAAGTATTAAAGAAAAAAGCTGAAAAATACTGTTTTGGAAAGTTGTAATATTATGAGAAACAACATCAATTTTTAAATTAGAGTGGGGTAAAAGTTATTTTATGGAAATAAAGTCAAACTATTATGGAAATAAAGTCATTATATTACAAGAACAAAATTTAGTTGAAATATTTGGACAATTAAAAACCAAAACAAGCAAACATGGGAAGAACAGAGCTCTATACTTTAGAGTTGATGGTAATAATATGCTTTTTCTTCTTAACATGTGTACAAGTGCTGTTTTCCAAAATATTTGCCCCTTGCATCCATTTTTATTTTTTAGTATGTGGCCCTCGGTGCAAATGCTTTGGACACCAACATCACATGTTTTCTTTTACTGCCAGCACTGTTTTTTTATTTAGCTTTTAACTTTCTTTTGCTTGCATCAAGTCAGTCACTTACCTTCATACTACTCTGTGTCTCTTTTCGGTCTGTTTTGTGACCTTTCCCACAAGTCCCTTTGTGTCCCTCCCGCTTTAATCCCATAATATGGTTTGGAGGCAAAGTTCTCTGAGACGGACAGATGTTAATTTTTTGGCGAGAAGCAAATAAAATATGCTAATATAACAATTTAGACGCAGATTAGACTTTATGATGTGTCAATTTGAAGCTGATAGGCAGCGGATGATGATGGGAAATTATTTATTGCCAGCTGAAGGTCACTTTAATTGTCTTTTTCATTAGTGTGAGTTCTGCATCAAATCTTGCTCACTCAGTATTACTGTGCTCCTTGTATGGATTTTAGCAATGAATCCACAGAATGTTTTTGAAGTTTCTTATGTGTATGTGCAGTCGTCAGGTGAATGAATGTTCTATACATTCCGTGCCCTTAAGAATTTTTTTGACCTGGTGAAAAGACTACAATGTACATCTTCAGCGATTTGGTTAGTTATTTAGTTTGCATATGTTTTTGTCTAATTTATACAGGGTGAAACTTACATGCAGGCCCCAATATACACCCCCAATCAAAGACCTGGTCAAAAATACAGGATTTTACATTTTGTACTATTGAATCTTAAGGCTGTTCTAAGTAGAGCTCCCCCCCCCACAAAATAGAAATCAAATGTTCAAAAAAAGGACTCAGTATGTCAGTCAGTCAACTCAAAAATTGGTTTGGGCATGCTTGATGCCAGTGGGGACGAGTGGGAATGTTGCTCCAGGTGATAAAACTGGCTTCACGGAGGACATCCACTGTCTGGAAGGGATGTTCATTTTTCTTGTTATGTTCAAATATTCTCACTTGGATTTAGATCTGGCAGAATAGGCAGTAAGGTCGAAAAGGGTGACGTTAAAGTCCTTTGTCAGGCGGACACTAGAACTGGAGTTGTCCTGTTGACAATCCCAGTCATTACCACACAGACGGGGGCCCCGAGTGGTGAAAGATGCCCCCTGCAACATCTCCAAATCACCAGCTGCCGATTGGCGCCCCCGCACAATACTAGGAAATACCATACATGAAGCAACTCATTGAGACAAAGGGGCTGTCTCATTGCAGTTACAGCGGTCGCACGAACAAGCCGTTATTCCTGGGAGAACCTGGTGGATGTGTATCTAGAAGTCAATCTTCGTTTAAAAAGAAAATGGACTTGCACGTGGCGATTCTCATAAATATTGATTGCTGAGCGAGCCCCAAAAGCAGAATCCTAAGATGTATTACCTCTAATGCTTATGACATTATTCATCTTCTTTTTGTGTCTGTGTGCAGAGTACAGTCGTTTTGAGGCAAAAATTCATGACCTGAGGGAACAGATGATGACCAGCAGTGTCAGTTCCAGCTCCACGTCACTTCGATCCACTCAGAAACGCACACTTTATGTCAGGTAACGCCCTCTTATCTCAGCTTTCTTCTCTAAACCGCTTAACACTCTAAACATCTAAACCACTAAACCTTCTCCCACTCTAACCATTACACATTGTTATTTACTACTGATAGGGTTAATGTCAATGTGAAGGTTGTCTCTAATATTGCTAATTCATGAACTCATTATAGGTTTTACAATGAAGCACTTTGAATAATACATTTTTGACCCCTGCACATCCTCCGGGACTGATACCTGATACCTGCATCTAGAGAACATGCAACATACGTGGGAACATTTTTTCAAGTCACTTTCTTGTGTCATTAGACCGCCACTAATGAGCGACTGTATGGCAAACTGAGAAGCAAGGGAACAGATCTACGACAACCCACCAGATATTTCAGTCTATTCTGGGACTTGGCAGCTATGCATACTGAAATAATATGAATTATTTAGAAAATAATAATAAAATGCATTATACTACTGTATTACTAAAATTATATTAAGCACCGCTAATAAAAACTGAAATGTCCCTGTTTTAGCCCATTTTAATTGTAATTAATTGTAATTCAAAAAACATGAATACACAACATTTGCTACAATTTTTGTCATTCTGTCTTGCTGCCAATGCAGGGATGCAGAGATAGTCGTCATGAAGGAAAATTGTCATTCGGGAACTATTTATGTATTTCCTCTTCACGCTCTGTGATTGGCCAGTGACACCAGCGACCACCCCTCATTGGACAGACTCGCTACAGCCAGAGAGGAGCCGTACCGCTCACTCTTTCACACACAGACACGATACAGACACTGACTCTCTGCTTGCTTGTCTTGACTCCACCTCACGTTCTCTATTTTGCTCTATTTCGAGTTGTATGATATTTAATGTTAGCTGTTAACTTGTTTGTTTTGTAACGTACGTGGTGCCTTTGACAAGACCTGTGTCAAATGCACCGCCTGTGTTTTGTTTCCATCCGCTTGCTTCTATTTGGGCTGGTGAGATACAGTAAAATCAGTTGGAAAACTTTGCTCATAGTACTGAACACGGCGCTTTTGACCAAAATACACTGAACAAGGCTGGCAGATTATTTTCTTGTTTGCCACCACTAGGAACCACTCATTATACACAGATGACTAAAAACAATTTAGTGATAAAATCTTACAAATCACTTACACACACAATTTGAATCTCTTGAGGCTGGCGTTTCCAGTGAACGCTCCGACCATTCCGAGTACAGATAGGGATACAGATCATTTAAATGGGTGAACAGATACAGATGCATACAGTGGTGTACTCGCTCATCCCTAATAATGTTACTAGCACATACCTATTCACTAATGCATAGTTACGCAGCTAATTAGGTGGTACTGTTGTACAAAACATAGGCTCCAACATACCGCCGGGAGGACAGGCGGCATAGAAAATGGATGGATGGATGTTTTGTACGAAACGGTGTTGAACCTAAGATTAGTTTAAAATGTGATCATGTTGTCTGCTGAACACTGCTGCAATCAATGTGGTCCTTGGCTCGTGGAATTACATCTGAGCGGTTTTAATAGGGGATTTTTAAGTTACAAGAATATTAATTGATTCAGTGTTATATTGACATAGGCCTTAATTAGAAAACAAACCACCTTTGGTGTAACATAACAAACAAAACTTGAGTTATTTAGTTCATCATTATTTACATGTATGGAGCAAGTGGAGTAGTAACATCATTGATAATACAGTATGTCCCTGGACACATTTTGGGTAAGTTTACCTGACGTGTTTATGTACAAGGTGGCGGTGAAATCAGCAGGCATCTTGAGCGGACAAAGGTTCTGGTTTGCAGTGCACAACCTAAATACAACAGGAACAGAACAATGGGCTGACAATGTTGACTTGTGCCCAACAATTTATGGAACTCATACAGTATAATGGATAAGATGACACATGTATAGGTCTTAGCCATCCAGGTGAAGGCATACATGTGGTCTTGATGGTAACTCTACCCTGTTATGTGAGATCTACAGCATCTGTCACAACTGATGAGGAAAGGAAAGGGGTTGATGACCCTGACTCCATACAGTATATGCCTCTGATAGGGCAAATCCAAAGCATGCTGTTTTAATATTGCAGGCACTGCTTAGCCAACTGTTGCATTAAAATCATTAAACTTTTAATATACCGTACATATTGGTAATCTATATGTACCTTCCCCTGTCGGTCTCTCTTGACATCCCCTTTGCCGTCTCTGCCCTGTTTTATTGATGAAGGCAGTGGGGACTTCAGGGGATGCCTGTTATTTCAGCTCTACTTAACACTCACACACTGCTGCCCTATTTTCCCCGTTTCTTTCCCTCTGGATGGGTTTGGAATTCTGTGGTGGGGTCACGCAGACAGATCATCATTTAGACATGCATACACAACAACTACACACACAGTATCCAGAGGTTTGTAAACAAACAGAGAGGCGTGTACATATGCAGACACATGCTAAAAAAGCTGATTCTAATTTTGGCATGGGGGTATGTCCTTTTGTTTCTATTCCATGAAGTGAAAAGTACCCCTGCATATATTTGATCACTTATCTCCATGTGTGCCTGCAGAGCGCTATTTGACTATGATGGAAGTGCATCAGACCCGAGCATGCCCACTCAGGCCCTGCCTTTCCGTTTTGGGGACATCCTTCATTTGAGCAGCGCTGGTGAAGAGGAGTGGTGGCCCGCCCGTCATCTCAGCCCCCCACCCCCAAACTGCCCTGAAGTTGGAGTCATTCCCAGCCGCAGAAGGTTTGTTTAAAGTGTTTGAAATACGGCCAGTTGGTGAATGCAGGTGACTTCATGATGAGTCCCTGGATTTTGTGTCTTCAGAACCATTGATCAGCTATCAAATGCAGTCACCTGGAAAATGTTAAATTTAAAACATGTGTGGAAATCAATTACCAGGTCTGTTATTTTTAAAATATAACAATTATCTTAACATTATTGTCTTATAGTTCTAATTCCCTTTTACAGTAGATTACATTTCACTTCTGTATACGTACTATGCATCCATTTTTGTGCCGCTTATTCTCATTAGGGCACCTACTATTTATTTCAAATTATTTGTCTGTCAGATGATTTAAATAACTGCCGTTCTTTGCATCAAGTCACTAAAATGTTCTTTAAAATTATTATCAAAATTATATTGTATCCGGGGAAGATTTCTTGCATGTATCCTGCAAGAAATCAGTTGTTGTCAGATGTTTACGTGTACCTTTTTTGAATTTTAATGTTAATGATTGATTCAAACCATTCATTATCCATGGTGGAATGATAATACAACAAACATCCGCACTGATTTTTTTAAAGCAATAATTGGGTGCACAATTTATTATGATTGAATCACATTAATGTTTTCACTAAATATAGTATCCTATTAATGGCCATTACCATATTTTCAGACGGAAGTTGCTCTGGAGTGTAAATCACATCAATTAAAAATTGCTTGATGAAGATGAAGAAAACATACATAGGTCATGCTGGACTATAGGTTGCATTCAATTACAAATGTAGCACACAGAACATCCGGTTGAATGTGTCCCGTATGTTAAAGTAGCACAATAACAGTGATGCACCTACACAGTGGCATAAAGAACATACTTGGGCTTAATAGGTAAATAAACATAGCAAGCCAAATGTAAGTCCAACAAGCAAGTTACCACTAAGCAAATTCAGCAAGCTCCCGATCTCAGTCCGCTTCACTGAATCCATTGAATTCTTCATCCTCGGTGTTGCTAGCCGAGCACGCCCTCTCGCAGCTGACATCGATAATGTTGACAGTCGGTGTGAATTCATATTTAAAAACGAGTTAAATAAACTGTAAGTCACACCTGACTACTACTGCTGCATCATCTTCATGTATGCCTTTCAATGCAGATTGTAAATATATGTATGAAACTAAATAAAGAATTTAATAACAATTATGGGATTTCAAATAGTCACAGTTTTGTGTGCTCTTCTCACACTCGAGCTATTTTTTCACAGGGCGGAGAAGAAAGAGAAGTCAAGGTTAAAGACGGTCCGTGTGATGAGGCCGCACGATAGATCGGTGAGTACCATCTTCAACCATAAGATCAAATATTTGGTGTTGTCTTCATCATCTAGCCCTGTATCCTGTTGTAGGGTAACGCATGACTTCAAAACACCGTTATGGATTACTCTCCTCAAGTAAAATCATCGTCTCAAGGAGAGAACACAAATAAGCTGTGAAGTCTGTGTCAGATAAAGTGTCATTTCACGGGTCAAGCAACCTCATTCATTTGAACCACTTGCAGAGATAAGGCGGGCGCCAGTGGTTAGCACGAGCTATTGATATCCTCGTCGCCAGCTCTCCTTCTCACCACCTCGGTGTTTTCCTCACACTTTGTGACTCAGCTGCTCCGCGGCGCAAATGGCTTCTAATTAAAACGCTCATTGGCACACTGTAGTCATGCGGCACTGTGTGTATGAGATACCGATAAAGCATGAGTGTAGGTGCCATTCAGTCCCCTATTGTGTTGGTCTACTAATGAATTGTGTTTGTTGTGTTTCTCCCTGTGCAGGATCAGGATGGAAAGGGTAAGCGTACACGGTGTCAGTGACCTCTGCTGGCCAAAATATTCACTACAGTTGCCAGAAACCCTACTGGCATATGGTGTCCATTCCACCTCCACTCAGCATTTCACCTTAAACTCCTCCTTTTGTACTGTGCCTACATGGAGACTGATATAGTACCATCTAGACTGCTATAAAGTCAGGGATGTGTAAGGGAAAACGAATAATGTTTGTGATGATTTTGGTCTCAGCTGGGATAGGCTCCAGCATACCCTCGACCCTAATGAGGATAAGCGGTATAGAAAATGGATGGAAGGATGGTTTTGGTCATTTTGTGATCAAGTGGCTTGTGGGGCTTATATTCTGATTTAGCCCCACAATAGAACAGATAGATGTTTAAAGGGATCTTAAATTTTGCATACCCCTGTTTGCCGTCCATTTTACCCTAATAAACTTAATAAATAAACTTAATCAGGGCTGCACGGTGGATGAGTGGGTAGCACGTTGGATTCACAGTCAGGAGGTTCAGGGTTGGAATCTCCGTTGGGCATCTCTGTGTGGAGTTTGCATGTTCTCCCCGTGCGTGTGTGGCTTTTCTCCGGGTACTCCGCTTTCCTCCCACATTCCAAAAACATGCATGTTAGCTTCATTGGCCGCTCTAAATTGTCCATTAGAATGTGAGTGTGACTGGTTGTTTGTCTGCCCTGCGATTGGCTGGCGACCAGTCCAGGGTGTACTCGGCCTCTGGCCCAAAGTCAGCTGGGATAGGCTCCAGCATACCCGCAACCCTAATAAGGATAAGTGGCATAAAAGAATGAATGATGAATACACTTAATCACAACATGAAACAGCCAAGGCAAGGCGGGAGAGATACAAGATAAGAAAATAAGGACATAGACAAAGAATAAATAAACATAAAATATAACACTTGAAATACGTAGTGCAATAATATATAATTAAGTTTAAAAAAAAGTCCAGTCCTGTGTGTGTTTTTCATCCTTCCCCCTCTGTTGTGTTGAAAATCCGCGTGGCATGAGGGAGGAATGAGCTTCTCAGTCTTTCAGTGTAGCAGGACAGTAATGGTAGTCTTCCACTGAAACTGCTCTTCCCCTGAACAGTATCAGCAAATACAGATCATGTATGGATGTCATGTGAGGGGTTTGTGTCAGTACGCACAGTAAGTGTGTGTTCTTATGCTTTGTCTTGTGTGTGTGTGTGTGTGTGTGTGTGTGTGTGTGTGTGTGTGTGTGTGGCTGACTCTGACTTGTCTTCTGTCCTTCCAGAGCTGGTACCCTCTGGCACCAGCGATAGTGAGAGTAGTTCCTGTAAGTCTCGACCCTTTCTCTCATTCCATTTCTTCCTTGTCGTTTTATTTTTATTTTCAAACCTCAGCTCTTGGATTTTGTTTCTGGTTTGTGTGCGTCTGTGTGTGTGCGTGCGTGACGCTCCATGTTCTGTGTGTAGATTTGTCATACATTTGTACCCCTCGTTGATTTGTATGTTGTGGCAAGCAGCGTGTGCGTGTGTGTGTGTGTGCGTGCGTGTGTGTGCGTGTGTGTGTGTGTGTGACTATGTGAACGCGTGAGTTATGTTCAAAAGTAGGGTGAAGGGTGAAATGTGTTTGTTGCTGTGCATCTAAATGTGGCCTCTATTTGTCCAATCAGCTGGCCAAGAGGAGACCTTCCTAACCTACCAACCGGTCATGCAACAGGAAGGTCAGTGCTTTCATTTACTGTTTATGAAGCCCACCTTTTAACTTTATTTTGAGGGGGGGCACATCATTTCAGCTCCAATCCAACCAGTAAAACATTTTCAGTAGATTGCAATATATTATCATACAGTATATTTTTCATTAAAGGTAAAATCTTGTCTTGTCTCGTTATCCTAGACCCGGTCTCACGTACCATCGTCTCGTGACACCCCTAATACGAAATATAGTCTAAAACATCTCGTTTATGAATCAGTGAGTTATGAGTTGTGCTACATTGACTTATGTAGAATGGAAGGATGTTTTGCGACCTGCCATGCACCGGCTCAGCAGAGCAAATGGGACTAATGCAGTGTGTTCTGTTGTGTACCTGTCCTATGAACCGCACAACCGCAATTGTCTTGAGATGACTGCACACATGTAATGAACAAATATGTAATCCTGTGATTGCATGAGAATTGTTTTTTCCTTCACAGGATCTTGTACAAATAGGAATACAATCTTATTCATAGAAAAGAAATTATGTCAAGGGTTGAAGCACACAGCGTTTCAAAATATACCATAATATAATTTTCGAAAGTTTGTTGACATTTATTTGGTCCATCTTTCAAATGTTTGATACTACTTGGAAATGACGGTGGTTTTGGAGCTTCTTTTTTTCTTTTGTTTCACAGTGAATTATACACGCCCTCTCATCATTCTTGGGCCAATGAAGGACAGAGTGAATGACGACCTCATCTCTGAGTTTCCTGACAAATTTGGCTCCTGCGTCCCACGTGAGTTGATATACTTCAGGATATATTTACAAATGCTAGACAGTTGAAAAGATGTAATGCTTGTTTACACATTATTACCTATATTATGTAGGCAATTTTTGGGTGTGTTTAGGCCCAAAAAAGTCTGAATGTACGTGTGTGAACCTTAGACACAACCCGCCCACGTCGAGACTACGAAGTGAATGGCAGAGACTACCACTTCATGTCCTCCAGAGAGCTTATGGAGCGAGAGATCCAGGAGCACAAGTTTATTGAGGCGGGACAGTATAACAACCACCTGTATGGAACCAGCATACAGTCTGTGAGAGAAGTTGCTGACAAGGTAAGCCACAATAATTGACCGCTTAGTGTGGAAAGAAGAAGCGTTAGCTCATTGTGTCCAACTTTATGTCTCCCTCAGAGTAAGCATTGCATACTGGATGTATCGGGGAACGCTATAAAACGTCTGCAGTTGGCAGGCCTCTATCCTATTGCTATCTTAATTCGGCCACGCAGTGTTGACAACATCCTGTGAGTGACAAAGCAGCCAATTGGGTTTGAGATTTGTGAAATGAATTACTTTGCACTCAAATGATTTTTTTTTTTGTCTCTCTAGGGAGATGAACAAACGCTTTACTGAGGAGCAGGCAAGGAAGTCCTTTGACAGAGCAATCAAACTGGAGCAGGATTTCACAGAATACTTCACTGGTGAGTTCTGAGAGCACACGTGTCTCTCTTAATATGCAGAAGTATGAATGAAGTTGTCAGAAAATTAACTCCGGCAACTTGTCAAATGCCACCCATTCTGGGTCAGGGACCAGTTCTCTGCACACTGCCTGGCAAATGAAAGTTCACCGCCTAGATTTAGCTGATTGATCCACTTTGATTAAATAGGTTCTATACTGTCTGTAATAATGTTCTACGTTGTTCATTTTATGCAATGTTGAATTTGGAAGACTTGAATAAGTGTACTCAGTGATGTAGGCAAAAGTTCTTGCCATCCAGTGAAGTTTGTGAAGCAGCTCTCCGCAACGTCTCACCGCTCCACCCACACGCACCTCGAAACAGACGCGGCAACAAGTTGTCTACAAACTTCCATGCCCAAATTCTTGCCAGCTTTCTTTTTCATCTTTGTCACGAAATCGTTGGGTTGAGAAAATATTGATTCCCGTTGCACAAAATCCTTGAAATTGCCACAAACACGCGTGGTGGTAACGAGCGTCTCGATACCGAAATGTCGATATATCCAATACCAACTCTTAAATCGAGATACTTTTGATACCTTAGGTATATGATTATGCCCTTTGCTTTTTCTGATGTGGGCTGTTTTGTAAATCTCCCCACTACCTCAACCTACTTCACGGTTTTAAAAAAATCAGTAAGTGACTATTCTTTATGCTATGATTTGCAATTCTGTACACTATGTTTTAAATTTACCAGACACATAAGGTGAGTTTGCACGATTACTATTCAATTCTAATCGCCAGTCCCAGAATGAATTAGACACAGTATCGATTCAGAACCCAAGACAGTGGTATCGCACTTCTTTACTTCCATAAACACGCAGAAATGCGAGTGGTGTCGCGCTTCTGCGCATGAACGTCACTTTCGTGTCGCGAGTTGGGTTGACCTTACAAGTGGCATTTGTTTGGCAATGTAAACGACCACATAAAAAATGGGATTTTAAACACAAAATCCAAATTGGGAAATCTTACCTTAATACTTTGAATGCTTGTCTGTAAGGTGTTTGGAATACAATATGTAAATAAGACGTGACTTACTGTTTTGTTGGCAACTTTGACTGGCCCCTTCCCGTGTAGCATCAGGAATAGCATCCTAGCATCCAAAATGGGCTTATACCGTACTTTCAAGCCAAATGCTTCTTGTAAAGGTGTTGCTTCATAGCAGTCTTCCATGAAATGAGCATGGCAGAAAACCGTAACGTGAGGTGATGCGTCCATTTGGCTGCCGTTCTCTGTACTTGCTTTGTTCATTGAAGCCTTAAACCTTCATCTTTTGGAAAAGAAAACAAACTTACGGTATCACTCGGATACTTTGACCTGCCAGCAGCAAAGCAGCCATTTGGCATGACTTTGATTAAAAATAAACCAAACAAAGTCAAGGAGCTGCCTCAAGAAGGCTCTATTGACGCTGTAGCCCTCTTAATAATTCCCGTCATGAAGATTTCATGTCTTCTTTTCCTTTCGGCTTATCCCTGCTTATCCCATCAGGGGTCGCCACAGCAAATCATTTTGTTCTGTTTGATTTGCATGTTTTGATTTGGCAAAAGTTTTACGTCGGATGCCCTTCCTGACACAACCCCCTATATGAGGGACATGATGTGTATATATGTATTTGGGTGTGACTAGGATGGACAGGATCAGGAATGACCACATCGGAGGTACATGTTAAGAGTTTTGGAGATAAAGTCAGAGAAGCCAGACTGAGATCTATTCACATGAAAGGCTTTACAGACCTAGAGACCTACAGACAGACCTACCTGCCTATTTTGGTTAATTCTGAAAACTGTTAAGTAGGGGTGAAACGATTCCTTTTAACAACAATTTGATCCATATCACAATTGCTGGTAGCCGATTTGATGCAAGGACAATATTAGATTATTTAGAATGATACAATCCGAAACAATTCACTAAATTAAAATCGTTTCAGTGATATTTTTGCCAAAAATTCAACTAGTTCGCCTGTGAAATAGATACCTGGATACTGGACAGTGCATGTGAAGTTTTCCAGATCACCGTTGCCTTTTGGAAAGGAATATAGTATAAATTAAGTATGGATATAAACAAATTAAAAAATCAAATAAAAAATAAAAGTCATGGTAAATGCATTCACATTTTATTTGAATAAAGTACAACCAATACTTCTGGTTGAATTAACAACGAATAAATGCACAGGTTGAATTAAATCAAGTCTGTGATTAATTCTATCCGATGAACATGACTAACTCTAATTTGATACCTCGTTCACTTCTCTAACCAAAGTATTAAAGACGTTATTTCAGATTTGAATGAAATTTCATGTGAAGGTAGATATCCAAGTGAATGAATATCCTACATCAGGGGTCACCAATGTTTTTCTTGTGAGAGCTACCTTTACAAAATTAACAAGGCTGAGAGCTACTCATTTTGGGACATTTATTTTCTTTTAACCCAAACAAAACAATAACATTAACACAATGTTGATATACACAACTCACATTTTGTTTTACAAAAGGCATTTTTTTTTCTTGTGTTTGCATTACACATTAACTGAAAACATGAATGAAAAACTGGTTTGAGGGCGCTGTGGGGGGCTACCTAGCCCCCCCGGGTACCCTGTAGGTAACCACTGTCCTACATACTGTAACCGCTGCACAGATTTGATTAATAGGCCTGTCACAACAAAAAAATTCCTGGACGATAATTTTCCAACAAATTATTGTCAATAATGTATAATATTGATATTATTGATAACAATTTCAGAGAAATTGCTATTGTTAATTATATGGCATAATAATGCACATATATCACATCAAAAGCAATAACCTTGACTTTGTCAAGTGTATTTAACATTGTAATTGAAATTTTAAAAGCTTTTAAATACATTTATGGATGCAATTATAATAGCTTTATAAAAGTCAGCTATTTTTAGACAGTATTATTTTGTTACTACTACTAGACAAGATGTTCGGTGCTCTTTTTTTTTAGCAGCGGCAGAGACAAAAATCCAACGACCAACATGAAACTAACTTCACCAATGTGCAGTGTGAAGCCTCTTGTCATCCAGCCTGTGCGGTAAAAAGAGGGAGCAAAACAAAACAGTCATGAAGATTTCATGTAATTCTTACAAATTTAGCAGTCTGTTATATAAAACCAACAAGGTACAAACTACTGTATACAAGACATACTTAAGCAAGGTTGATAAAACATGTCAGCGACCCTTTAAGAGCCTCCCATTGGATGATTGCTGCATGGGTGATTATGTTTCAGCTGATGGCAAGTTATTTAAACCTCACTGATGAAGTATGTAGCTTCTCATTTGTTAAACAACCATGCCAAACCACACATCCTGTGATCGTGGAAAAGATGTGAATCTGTTCCAGAAAGGTCAGATGCATCACGCAGGAGAAAACATCTAAGGCAACGATAGGGAATCTGTGGTTAGGGAGGCAGATGCGGCTCTTTTGATGACTGCTTCTGACTCTCGGTCACTTCTTAACACAATTAAATTATTAATAGTAAATTATTATTAAAATATAATTAATGAATGAATACAATTATTAAGATTTTCATTATTTTTTCACTGACATTTTAAAGTAAACCATTATAGAAATCACAGTGTTAAAAATAAAGCTTATATGCAATTTAATGCGTCCATCCATTGGCACTAGAACATGCAGGTGGCCAGAGCCACTGCTAGTTGTCCTTCTGATGTTTTCCGGGTCAGACACCAAACCCAATAATTACTGGTCATTGACACTTCTGGAATTAACTGCCCTTCTTTAATCCAATACTTAGCTAAGTAATTCAGCAGAGCAAACGGTTTGTACTGTGCAAAACCATGCAGCACCAGAATTTGCATTAATGGTACAAATGCACACATCTAGTTGAAATTATTTTTAAAAATATATATATCAGGGCTGTGGCGAAAATTGAAAAAAAGTGAACTCTTAGGTTGTCAACAAAATTAAATTTTTTGGCCAGAGTGTGTTCACTGGTAATTCTGCAAAGATGGTTACCCAGGCAACCGTCCACTATCACCAATGGGTTTTGTAAGATTGGACTACTATCTGATGCCCAGGGCCATGTAGGGTTTAATGTTTTTTTTCTCCCTTAATAATAAAACATTTTCATTTAAAAACTGCATTTTGTGTTGTCATTGACAAATATTTAAACTTGTTTAATGACAGCATCAGACTCGGTCTCTCTGTCAGGACGCTACAATAATATAATTTCACTGTTTGGTACGGTAACTGAGTTGTAACCTGGGTGAAGTTGCCCCCCCCCCAACCAACGCAAAACTCTGGTCAAATAGTCTAATTTGTTTGTGCTGTGTTTGTGCTGTTTTGTGCAATTAAAATTAACATTTGTTTTGCTTTTGTTTTTGAGTTATTATAGGTTTTTTTTATAGGTCAACCAAAGTTCATCCAGCCCCCTATTTTCAAATGAAACCAAAATAATCCCATTTGTTTGTGCTGTGTTTGTGCTGTTTTGTGCAGTTAAAAGGACTGTTTGTGCTGTTTTCATTTTTGAGATATTAATGATTAAAGTTTTGGCCGATTACACAATCGGCCCGTCAACAAGCTCTGGATGCAACAAAAATATTCTCAATTTGACCGTCCTCATTTGTAACATTTGAAATTGCAATTCATTTGATTCCTCGTTTTGGAAAACAATTTTTTACACTGTTCCCCCCAACACTGGTACTGTGAAGCACATTGACTTTGAGTACCACCTATTTAGTGGTAATTATTTCTGTACTAACTCTAAACCTACGGCATGCAAAGTTGATTCTAGTTTTTGGAAATAATGCATCATGTATTTTGTTCGCAGCGTTTGTCCATGGCTCGTCTCTCGAGGAAGTGTATTCGCAAGTCAAGCAAATCATTGAGGAGCAGTCTGGTCCTTATATCTGGGTGCCCACTAAGGAGCGGCTCTGAGAAAACACAGTTCATACGACAAGTTTGTAAACACCAACTTTGGCAACACTATCGGCCTGTTTCTCCGCTCCCTCACACATACCACCAGGTTCACACACACATATTTACACAAGCACATAACGCAGGACAAGGCTGAGACTATCTGGAACTCCCACTTCCTCAGGAGGGAGGAGCTTGTTTCTTTCCAGCAGCCCCATTGGTGGATCTTCCGACAGCTGAGTTCCTTAATGTTTAAGGATGTGGTTCAAATCAAGGCGACATGTACCATTACCTGATTTATGGATTTCATTTATTGTTCTGACTATTGTTGTTGTTGTTGTTGTTTTCATATTTACAAACGATAATGCATTCACATATGGGTTTGTAATGATAATATTGTCACCATGAGGCAGACTTTTGCACGTTGTAGCTTTAAGAGCATGTTTTTGGGGGACAAAATCTTGATCTCCTACCCTTTGTGTCTGTCTTTCTCCATGGCATTGCTCCACTTTGTACTGGAATATCTTTTTTGACTCTTTCTCTGTCTTAACGACCTTTCTCTCATATCCTACCACTTCCCTGCCAGACTGCCTCAAACGTTATGATTAAATATGAGCTGAGGTTTTAAATATGCCCTGGCATTGTGGCATGACGGGCCTAGATAGAAAACATATAGTACTGTACAAACACTGCTTGAGAAATGTAGCATAAATATAAATACACACAATGTATCAAGTAAAGCTAATATACAAACATTCAATTAGATTGCATTTAAGTAATCAATGGATTGTGTACGATATGTAGTCATATTTTTGTCCAGAGTACAAATTCTAGTCCAGATTGTCTATTGGGACAAGCCCTCCTAAAGGTAAGGTAAATTAGCAGATTTGAGAACTAATTGAAAAACTCTGACATTGAAGACAAAACAACAAAAACAAGATATGATATACAGTATTACAAAGTCTTTATTTATGTACTTTGACCCATCTTGATGCCACAAGGCTGGAGTGCAGTGATTTGTTTTTTTCCTTTAGGTTTCTTGAAATGTTCACCTTAAAGGAAAACTACACTTATTTTTGGAATTTGGCCCATAACCCACAGTCCTTATGTGAAACATAAACATATATTTATTTCCCTTTTCTGAAGCCAGAAAACGAGTTTGTGCACCAAACCAAAACATTCCACTTAATAGGAGGGAGCGATAAAGCCCTAAAAAAAAACCTTCAAACACCAATATAAGTGACCCGTATAAAAACCAAGCTACAGAGATATTGTCAATGTAGCAGCTAACATGAAAAACTGTATTTATCTGACCGAGTAACACAACGCCACTCTAGACTCAGCGTCGCTTCCAACTCCTCAAGCCACTGCAATGGGACGGACGAAAGAGTGGACCTCTGGCTATTACCACTGGCTCCTAATTTTGTCATCCAGACTCAACAAAATGCTCCTTTGTTGTCAGCATTTTTTACCTGAGTACTGGAGCACAAGACTTGCCATCCCAATGAAAGCGGACATTGTAAGTGTCGTCGCTGTTTCTATGCTGCTGTTCTGTGCTGACAGAACTAGCGATAGTTTCCAAGGACGACGTGAAATCAATGCGCCATTGTCTTAAATCATCGAAATATTTTAACACGTTATCATCAATGTACCTGTCAATGCAGGTACATAGCAGGTATATAACATGAAAAAACCTTGCTATGGTTTTTTTAGAGCGCTTTATAGCCAAAATAGGTACCTTCCAATGATGTGCAATGTTAGCTGGTGTATACTTACTCGTTTTATGGCGAAAGGAAAAGGGAAATAAATATGTGTTGATATTTCACATAAGAATAGTGCATGATGTGCAAAATTCCCAAAATGCGCAGTTTTCCTTGAACAGTTTGGTAAATGAGAGTCCTGCCTTCCCAGTTTACATAACTTGGTTGAGTCTTAATCCACAAGCATTCATCTGCCTTTTCTGCTCTTCTTATTTGGTTATATTTATATGGATCTGTATTCCAATATTACCCCAACCAAGGCAAGACAATTTTCTGGGGATGAATTATGCATAGGTGTAATGTGGATAGTATTCCATTCATGGCCTGTACTTTAACTCTCAGGGCATTGAATCGATCACTACTGCCTGTAGAAAAAGACTTTAGCCTCTCATTCAATTAGGTTTCATCAGTTCATCCTCAAAGAGGCAGGACTGCTGTAGTCTGAAAGGATAGTGCAGGATGCAAAGATGTATTCTTCAAAGTAGAGGAACCCCCCTACACATGAAACTCTTCTGCTGTGCAAAACGATAGTCGTTAAGATACAGCGGAGTGCGGAACCTGCCAGCCAACCACAATCGTATAGGTGGAATCACCTTCATCACCATTTCATTCAGTCATGTAACTATGGTCGTGGATGCAGCTGAAACCAAAGGTGCTTGTCGTGTTTGGCATTTGTTCAAGGCTAAATCATTGAATATTTTAGGGCGGGACGAAAGGACAGCATCATTAACTGATGAAGCTTGCTCAGATGAGAGGCGACACGTCTTCCAACAGTCCGGTTGCGATCAATTGAATGACCTGAGAAGACAATGACCTGGATGAATGACAATATTCACAACGCCTGTATGGAACATGTTAAGTGAACTACAATTGGGATGTTCCACTACCGATCACTGAAGCTCGATAATACGTGAATCATTGTCCATGTAAACATAACCAGCGTCTCAAGCCTTCCATCTTCCCCTTTGTTAGTGTGACATAGCTTTATAAACCACCATGACTATTAGAAGTGTCATTGTTGTAGCGTTCCTTCTTACTGCTGTTGCACTAACGGGGGCTTGCTCCTTAAAAGCATCTTTTAACGGTATTTGAGGTGTGATTTTGAATATGTGATTCAGTTGTGTCCTCATAAAGCTTCTTAGCTATATTTCAAGTGGAGCTAAGTCTTACCATACAGATGAAGTGATTTACGGCATTGCTGCTCCTAATAGACTTCAGCTCCAGCATGCACAAATTGCACCTGAGACTTGCCATATAAATGACCTTTGCCCTTGTGCATAAAGCGTATATGCTTTGGTGGCAATGCCTTCTCTCCACAAAACTTTTTAATAGAAAGTTTTATGACTCCACTGCATACTAGAAGCCCAGGAGAGTGATACAATGTTGGTACATATCAATCCACAGAAGAATACTTCATGCATGAATGCAGGCATGCACAAAAAGTGGAAGAAGTCACCGTGATAATCATGAAACCTAATGTCGGGCATTTCAGATGACATCTTCTTTGTAGTCTGGTGATTCACAAATACAGCTATTATTTGTTTACAAGAGAACTTCTCAGGGCATCATAGCTTAAACGGCGTCCTCCAGGGAAATATTAGAATCAGTCATAGTCCCGTCATGTGCAGTCATGAACACTGTGCAACTGATTCATTAAGTCAGTTCTCTTGGGTGATCATGGCATGAATGGGGTTACTCTCAAATAAGTCGATGGTTTGTTATATCATGTCAAGATCTAAAGTAGTGAGATGCTTTTGGAAATGCAGCCCTAGATGGACCTTGCCATTTACCTCTTTCCCATTTCCAATCTCCACCCTTAAGCTGAATAGATCCAAAAGACCCACAGTAAAGCCAGTTATGTTGAACACCAACATAATAAAAGTCTGCACTATGTGTGCTTTTGAAAGCTTGAACAGCTTCCGTTTTGCACAAAATGTTGAGCTAAATTATACTTCCTTCCACAGCTATTGTCTATGAAACTTGGCATAATAACGTAACTGGACTCTGTGTGATTCTGGCTTTGTGCTTCAGCCAGGGGATCATGTCACATGTCTTGTGAGTTAAGCACTGATGCAAAGAATCTTTTTCAGAGATGGATCTATATACAACACATTATAATATTTATCCCTGCTCTAACTGCCTATTTTGTTACAAAAATAAAGGTCTTGATTGAGATCTAAGTTTTGTGTTGAGTGTTTCTTGTGGATAGTTAATAATTACTGATTTTATTTGAAACATATCAAGGTCACTCAGACATCAGACGAGCAGGCGTTGGCTGAGCTCTGTGCTATCAGTGCTCATTTTGCATGTGTCACGCTCAGATTTTGTAAAGCATACACTCACAAGCTCTTCAACACCCACTTATAAATGTCACACAGTGCTTAACCTTTTGTTGAAATGTCTCATATCCATATGTTGTGGAGACAGTCATTTCAAATATGACATAAGGAAGACAGTGCAGACAGTAATAATGCCATTTGTAGAGCTTCAAAGTCCATCATCTGATCTACTCAGCTCATGGAAAGGCATGAAGTCCAATGTTCAAACATTTCCACCCTTAAGAACAGGTGACTCGAGTTCCCGGAGCAGTGGAGACAAACATGGCGTTGAAGCGGGTTTTCTTCCCCTTTTCAGAGGTAGATCTTTTGCGTGCTGCTTGCACCAAATTCCCCTCTATAAAAACAAAACATTGAGCTTCAACACATCCAACCTTATCGACCACCTGAAACGCCAGCCGCGCTACTACACCTGTAGCCAAGGCCCTGCAACGTTTGAAAAGCACAAAAACGTAACTAAAGCCATCTGTGATATCATCAAGGAAATGATGCCACTGGGTAACCAGCCCTTTACCGTCACCGAAGATACTGTAGCTTTTGTCAACTGCTAAACAAACCCCTTGGAGACACAGTTTGTACTTCTGAGGTGCCACTATTTTATTAATTTTTTTGTTGTTTGTAGTGATGTCATGATATTTGGTAAGGGCTCATCTGCAGGTACAATATGTACCTAGCCTACTTCCTTTCATATTCCCTTTTGGCATGGTTCCCATGGTAACATGCCCTCACCTGGGTTGTGTCTGGACCTCATTCTTGTGAAGCTTTGTGGGGTTTTTGTCTGGTCTTGTGGGATTCCCTGGTCGGAGATTTTTTATGTGTCAGCTCTGTGTTCTTGTGAAGTTCTTCATGCTGTTCTTTCCGGTGGAATGCATGATGGGGTTCGTCGTGTTTAACTTCCCTGTTTCTGTGGCACTGCACTCAGCGGCTGGGTCTTTTTTTGCACTTTGTTGAGGGGGGATCATGGGGGGTCTGCATGCTGGCTGCGGCCCTGCTGGAGTGGAATATGGAATGGAATGCATGTAACCGAAATGCGTATGTCAAAGATTTTAGATGAAGGCCAACATAATCCGATATGTGTGTTTTTACTCGTCAGATTGGGACACCACTTTTGATGATTTATCTATCAAACTATCTTGACGTGCAGATGGAATGGGAGTCATGATATAGAAGTTTTATATAAATGTCACTTTTGCGTCTCACAGAAACTACATTACGGTGTTCTCACAAACCGCCAAGCAAAGTGTCAAATCTCACAGCTTGAGTAAAAAACATTATCAGTGGGCCATAAAGACAAACGTAAAAATGGTGGTCTTTTGAACAATGGTATACTGTATGTGTGCTGTACATTTTTACTTGTATTATCAGTGCAGTATTTTCAGAGAAATAAAAAAATATGTTCCCCCAAGGGCCGCACGGTGGTCGAGTGGGTAGCACATTGGCCTCACAGTCAGGAGTTTCAGGGTTGGAATCTCCGTTGGGCATCTCTGTGTGGAGTTTGCATGTTCTCCCCGTGCGTGTGTGGGTTTTCTCCGGGTACTCCGCTTTCCTCCCACATTCCAAAAACATGCATGTTAGCATCATTGGCCGCTCTAAATTGTCCATCGGTATGAATGTTTGTTTGTCTATATGTGCCCTGCGATTGACTGGCGACCAGTCCAGGGTGTACCCCGCCTCCCGCCCAGAGTCTGCTGGGATAGGCTCCAGCATACCCGCGACCCTAATGAGGATAAGTGGTATAGAAAATGAATGAATGAATGTTTCCCCAAAATTTGCAAATTGGTAAATGCTAAATTGTGACTGTGCAGGGAAACAACTGTATTCATTTTCTCAAGTGTATTATACGTGAAATATGGCTTATATATATTGCTTCATTCAGTAAAGACAAGGTCAACCTCAGGAAGCAAGCAGTATCCTTACACTTGGACTGTTCCCACAGAGAGTGAGTCACTTGTGGTCACAGTGTTGGCCTGAGTGTCCACCAGTGGAAAAGTCCCACAGCAGCAGCACAGGGAAGAGGAGGGAGAAGAAAACAGAGGTGAGGACCGTAAAAGACTTCTCTGTTCACACTCTGCTCCTCGTTTACGCTGGCACAGAAGTGTGAGGTGGCGTGTTTTTTATAGTGCTTTTGAGTCTTGTGATAATGCAAAGATAAGTTGTGCAACACCTTTCCTGAGCATCATACAAGAACTTTGCCCTGAGTCTTGGAGATAAAATTGCACTTGGACTGAAAGAGCCAAGAGGAGCCTTTGACACCACAGACTGAGGCAAGGAGTACGTGACCATGACCATGTGGAGCACAGCGGGAGCACTTCTATTACTTCTACATGCTGGTAAGTCACACACACGTTTGCACTAAATATTTTAACAAAACAGTCACCTACCCGTGAAACCAATTATATTTCTGACGGTTCTGCTCAGTTAAAAAAACAAAAATTAGCTCCATGATGAAATTAGATTATAATTTCGTGGACTCACACTTTTTTTCTTTAACTAAACAAAGGAAGTAACATCACAATCACGCCACTATGTGCGTAGTTCGCGCAAATGTCTAATGATGGGGTCCATATGGAAGTTGCTGAGAGAAGCGGCTAACAGCCCGGATGGGACTAGTCACCCTGGCAGAAGGTCCATGTATTGCATTTGCCTTTTGTCACCAGCTGATTTTTTTCACGTACCCTCCTACAACAAATGGCATGCCCCACTTTGGGAATTTAGGGTTTGCAGCATAACTTTTTTTGAGAAATTGTCAAACAATTCAATATTTTGAACCTGTTATTTCATGCTATCTGAAATTTAAAAAAATCCCAAGCCTTTTATCGGTCTCTTTGCTCCAAGTGAATTCCTAAAATCAACTGCATTTTGTGTGATATTACAATTTATTGAGATGCGTGAGTAAGCTCACCAATGAACGACTCCAAACTGCAAAGCAGTTCTCCTCCTTCACTTAAAAGAGCCGTTAAGAAGAATTTGTTTGCGAATCACTGATCTAAATAACCAGCAAGTTAAAAACATAACCACCTAGAAAGTTATGAATGTGTTTGGTGTCATTGTTTCATATATTAAGTCAAGCATAATTATACTATCAGTCTTACTGACAATAACAAACTTTAGTTTAATTTAATCAAGTTTTTTTTCCGTCAATGTGAAAATATTGCTCCGGTGTCTTGGTTCTGAAATGATCAGCAGAAATGGATTCATTCCGACCTACACTCAGCATTTTCTGCACAGGAACTATTCTATGCATTCTCTGTTTCTCCTTCAGTGTTGGCTCAAAGCAGCATCAGATGGTGCACCATCTCAGACGCAGAGCAGAGGAAATGTCAGGCCATGTCGCTTGCTTTTGCCCAAGTCTCCATCCGGCCGTCCCTCAGCTGCGTTCGTGGAACCACGGTGGAGAGCTGTGTGCAGAAAATACAGGTTGTATCCTGACTATTGATCATTATTGGCTTGTATTTGACGCAAACACATACCAGCGACTACCAGAGGTGACGGAACACTTGGAAAGTGCAGATATCAAACATAAGATAATGAGGCAAACGTCACAACAAGCACTGTGATGAGTTGTAAAGAACAAAGATCGTTGGTCAGTGAGCACCATGGACTCACCAATTGGCTCATTTCCCAAGTCAGTCTTTTCACAACTGCTGCTTTAATCAAATTAATTTCTTGAAACGTCCTCCTTTAAACAAGCTTTGAAAGTAAAGGTTGTCAGGGGAAGTCAATAATAATTGCATTGACTTGAACTGTAATGCATCCTCATTTTCTTTTCTGCATGCAGGGCAACGAAGCAGATGCATTGTCCATGTTTGCTTCTGACATCTACAACCTGGGGAAGGCCGCTTCATTCAAGATAGCTGCCAGCGAATCAAAGGCTGATCGTAAGATTAATTGTGTTATTTGACGGGCTCCACAGTGGATACTGTGAATGTGACCCAAAAGGAGCAGAGAAATTGCTTGATTCAGTGAATTCAGTGAAGGTTGTTGAATGAATGAGTCATACCAGACATTTCCTGACACATATTTAGAACATGCATACATAGAGCAGATTTGTTCCGTCGTTTGCTCGTTTTGAGGCCCGTTGGATGTGCAGTGTGATGATGATGTCACGTCAGGTGGTCATTGTACAAATGACTCATTTGTACATATATTTGCTGATATATGTATACAATGGATTCTTGTTTACTCACAGATTTTTGGTGGTTTTCTTTTCTCCAACAAGACGCTTTTGTGTTTAAAATAATTTATAAGTAGAGTAATCCTTCATTTATTGTTTTAGTTGTCTACAGACCCAACTCTGATAAGTGAATTTCAATGAAGTAGGATTCCTTATTTATAAATAGAATAGTTTTGTAAACCTGGAGTTAAACCTGTGTGTGACCTTCTAAATGTAGTTTTTAACACCATTTGGGTCTTCTAGACATGAAATAACACCGTTATAGTCAACTTTACACTCATCTTTGAATGAAACACTTTATTTATCCCCAGAGGGGAATTTAAAGGCACAAACAGCACAATCAAGAAACAAGATGCATCTTTTGATTGCCTTATATTTTTATTCATTTTCATTCTTTCAAATGCTTAATTTAGGCAAAAAATGGCACCTTTGCTTAAATATGCATATTTTTATTTTATTTTTTTTACTAATTACAGGCTGTGTTCAACCATGAAACAGCGTGATTAATTAATAGATTTCTGGCCATAATAGTGTGGCGAAAATGTAAACTTTGAAGTAGTGAGAGACGACAGTACGTGATAATACGGGTAAAATGTACAGCATGCATTTACCATGTTGGAAAGTCCACAATGTTTACGTGTTTATGCTGTTCTGGTAAAGCATAGAGATTTTGCTTTTTGTTTAGCAGTTCTTGAAAGCACCATAGTCGTGTTTAAACCTGGACTGTGTCGCTCAAACAATGGCAATTGAAGAGAGAAGGGAAGGGTTCTGAAGCTGAAACTAATCCAATAATTAAAACAGTCATTTTTAAATGAAACGGAAAGTGTTGATCTGAAATCGAAGGAGGGTATCAACGTCTAGCAAGTAGGAGGGTCCAAACAAATACAATATTTATATGGACTTAAACAGTTAAGCAGTCACGGGAATAGAAATGGTTTCCTCCATTTCGAACATGTTGTTGGTTGTTTCACATTTCAACATATCTGAGTACAAAAGAGGGCATTGACTTGTTTACAAGAAGCCCAGCGCTATGACCACAATTGGTAAAGATAAATCGGACCTAAACAAAAACCATACATCCCAAATACCATATTTGTTTAATAGTGGAAAAAAAAATTCAACAAAGGCCAATTTCAGCACAACATATCAATCTGTGGGTGTGTTAATTATTAATGAACTTGTGCTTTTCTGCGGTTGAACTTGTTTGTCTTTGATAAGCAAAACTAGGTTAATGATATAAGTCATCTCGCCCTGATTCTAATTCCGTTTCAATGACATTCAGGTACTGGGGCGTCCTACTATGCAGTCGCTGTCGTGAAAAAGGCTGCTTCCTCCGTCAACATCAACAACCTGGCTGGGAAAAAGAGCTGCCACACTGGGAAAGGACGCACGGCCGGCTGGATTATGCCGATCGGATACTTCATAGACCAGGGCTACATGTCTGTCATGGGCTGCAACATCCCACAGGGTAGAAACACATCCCAGTTAAACGGAGCGCCCGATAATAGAAAGTGAACCCAGCCCTGAGGTTGTGTGCCAATGTGTGTGTGAGCTCAGGTGTGGCACACTTTTTCAATGCCAGCTGTGTTCCCGGGGCAAATGAGGCCGGTGATCCAGCGTCTCTGTGTCAGCTGTGCATCGGGAATGGGAACGGACAGCACAAATGCGAGATGAGCATCGATGAGCAATATTACAGCTATGAGGGAGCTTTCAGGTAACACCTACATGTCAAATACCACAGTTCAAGTATTTAACTACATCAGCTCCAGTTGGTATGTTGGTTGATATGCCCCTTTCACCTACAAAACTCCCATCTTTTGCCCTAGTGAGCATTTATTTTCCCTCATCCATCCATCCATTTTCTTTGCCGCGTATTCTCATGAGGGTCACGGGGTTATGCTGGAGCCTACCCCAGCTGACTTCGGCCAAAAAGCGGGCTACACCCTGGACTGGTCGTCAGTCAATCGCAGTGTTTTCCCTCATTTTATTTTGATTTTATGAAAGAAATTCAAATGAAGGAGAAAGTGCGGAAAAAACACAGTAATCATTATAAAGTCATCAAAAAGCCCAGATGATACAATAAGAACGTAGATCCGGTTAGTTGCCGGGGCTATGTGAGTTTGGCTTTTCAAAAAAAAAAAAAGTAATACATTTGCCAAACAAAAATGCCTCCTCCAAAAAATCAGACTCAGCGTTACTAACCCGGCTGTCCATTGTTGCTCATGTGAGGGCGACTCGCGCATCTTCATCCGCTGCGGAACACATTCGTAAACAAGACAGCAGCGACACTCGCGTCACAGCCGCATTGAAGCCATCTCCGTCTTCCAAATACAACAACGCAAGAGGAAAGTAAAGCGAGCAATTTGCGAGGTCTGATTGTTTTAGAGGCATTTTCGTCATGCAAATGTATACTCATGCATTTTGTTTCGAGACGCCCGACTCTTTACTTATGTAGCCCCAGCAACTAACTGGATCTACATTTTTCATCACCAAAATCTGACCGGACCTGGACTGATGGGACGAATTGGGGGGTAAGTCACAGTTGATGTCCTACACTAATGAATGGGATGTCATACAACTTCATGTCAGAAAATCCAAACTATCCCTTTAAGTATTTATAAAGGACCTAGGAACTGAATATTCCAATATTTTCTGTGGACGGAATGTATTCGAATTCATCAAATTTGTAAATTAGAAGTACACTAGCATCTCAACAAAGCAGAAAAGCAATTTATTGAGCTGGCTTGATGCCTAATTTAAACTACCGGTACATCTTCCTACCACAAAAAACTCTACCTTGTTTGCTTCATCAGGTGTATGGCTCAAGGTGAAGGAGATGTTGCCTTCATCAAACACACAACAGTTGGAGAAAATACAGATGGTAATTGTCAAGCTTAAGGGATAGTCTGTTAAACACTTTATGGACAAAGTATTAAAAGACAACTCTTTCATCTGCTGCTGTATCAATCAGAATGGGGTCCTATTTGTATTTGTGCCTCCAACATACAAAGACAAGTTTGAAATGGAGGAACTTGAGAGAACTGACCTCAGCCACGTAGATGGTGAGACAGGAGGCCAATATCAGTGATCTCTGACCTCACAAATGTGTGCAGAAAGTTTTACCAGAGGAAAGGAATCTGATTAAACTGCAAACTCCATATTTCAACGTTGTGCAATGTTCTTTCAGTACTTGTCCATAAGGTGTACTGTATATTTCTTACTCTAGCCACGTGTGACTATTACCATGTTATGCTCACCAGGCCGTGGCCCCAGCTGGGCACAAGACCTTAAGTCATCAGACTATGAGCTGCTGTGTCGAGATGGCAGAAGGCTTCCTGTCACTCAGTGGCAGACATGCAACCTGGTCCGAGTCCCATTTCGAGGCATTGTGGTTGGCAATCACGTCACTCCATCTGTGGTGTTTAACATGCTGACTGAGGGACTGGTAGGACTCAACATCTCACACACGTGCACTACCTACCTTACCTTAACCAATACTGTATAAGATCACCCTCATAAGAATTGCAGGACCCAAGGCAGTTATCCATTTGAGTGAAGACTCGTTGGTTATTTACTTGTAGGAGTCAGTCTGACTTATATCGACCACCCATCTATGTATATAGAGGGATCATTTCTCTATAGAATCGATTTGTACATGTCTACAAGGGTTGTAGTATTGTTAGCTTCATCATATTGCTAAGCAGCGTCGAATGACAACAGTGACATGACTACTATCTAGATGGGGTACAGTACAGGACAGCAGTAAGATATAGCTTAACAAGAAACTACAAATAAATAAAAGAGCAAAAATTGAAAAATCAACAGTAATTAGGAATAACATCAAAATATTAAAAGAAAGTATGTAAAAATATTTTACAAGAATAGTGACTCAGTGTTATGAGAAAAATAATGTCAGTTTGGTGACAAAAAAATGAAATACTATAGAAAAATACATGTTTTATTGTAATATAATGAGAAACAAACAAAACGACAAATAATGTTTATGTAATAATAATTTTTGGAACATTAGGTCGGGCAAAAAGTTATACCTATACAACAATAAAGTCAAAGTATTATGGGAACAAATTCATAATTTACAAAAATTGTTGGAAAATAAAAGTTGGAAAATAAAATAAAATTTAAATAAATAGCAGAAATTTAAAAAACATTTAGCAAAAATATAGTCTGAATATTACAAAGAAAAGTCATACAGTGGCGAGAAAAAAAGTCACAATTTTTACAAGAATAAAATAGTTTTAAAAAAAAAAGACAGAATTGAAATACGATGACAGTTGTAATTTTTGGAAAATTACCTTGGGGAAAAGTAATAATGTAATGGGAATAAAGTCCAAATATTATGGTCCCATCCATCCATCCATTTTCTATGCCGCTTATCCTCATTAGGGTCACGGGGATGCTGGAGCCTATCCCAGCTGGCTTTGGGCGAGAGGCGGGGTACACCCTGGACTGGTTGCCAGTCAATCGCAGGGCACATATAGACAAACAAACATTCACACTCAAATTCCTACCGATGGACAATTTAGAGTCGCCAATTAACCTAACATGCATGTTTTTGGAATGTGGGAGGAAAGCGGAGTACCCGGAGAAAACCCACACACACACGGGGAGAACATGCAAACTCCACACAGAGATGCCCAACGGAGATTTGAACCCTGGTCTTCCAGATCTCCTGACTGTGTGGCCAATGTGCTAACCACTCAGCCACCAAATATTATGGTGTTAAGTCAAAATAGTACAAAAAGAAAAGTTATAAAGGTTATGTAAGAAAGAAATATTTGGAAAGTAAAACTGCAAAAATAGGGGGAAAAAAGAAAGACTGAAGCTCACACTAATAAAACGATTTTCACCTATACCACAAACCTGAGATGCAGTTTTTTCTGTAAATATATACAACTTCTCAATATAGCTATATGTGTTGCTTTACAAAATTTCAAGTGGCCCGTGCATCCTTTAATTTTTCAGCATGTGGCCTTTGGAGGAAAAACTTTGGGCACCCCTGACTCACAGAACAAGCCTGTCGCTATCGTATAAAAACAAAAGAACACAAATAAAAATATGCAGACATGGAGGAATACAAGCTGCTGTAGGTACAAAAATCCTTTATTATCGCCCAATCACCATATGTGTCTCGCGAAAGTCACAAGTAAATATGCAAATACTTGGTTTCAGGGTTTTTTTCGTTTTTTTAATTCCTCGCCACTTTGCGCTTTAAATTTTGTGACTTTATCAAAGTTTTTCCAAATATGTTACGACATTATCCTGTGTATTGGTTGAATACAGCCTTCTATCAGTCAAAAATATGCATATTTTAAAACTTGGTATTTATTGCATAAATGATGCATTTTCAAGCGTGAAGTAAAATACAAATATAAGACATTCAGAGACAAATAATATGATATGTGGTATTGTTTTTTTTTTCTTCTTCTTTTTGGTTGGTCTCAGTTTTGAGTATGTCGACAGCCGCTTACGTCGACATTAGGAGGTTCCACTGTACTTCAGAGCTATTTGTGGCATTGTCACAGTTTAGATTCAAGATAAGAACTCTTATGAGCATTCATTCATGTTGATTTTCATTAACAACGCGATCATATTAGAGAAGTAATGATGATTCATGATGACATTTTCTTAAGTAATCAGCATTTGAATGAGTCTCCCGTGCAATGTGCAAATGTCTGTGCAGTGCAGTTTATTTCCACTGAAACTGAAACACGGTCCTCCCTGTGTGCAGGAGAAGTCCGGATTCAACATGTTTTCCGCCAAGCCGTACGGCGAGGGAACGTTACTCTTCTCTGAGTCCTCCGTCATGTTTCAGAGCGCAGAGTACGATGACCCAAAGAAGTGGATGGGTCACTTCTACCACAGTGCCATGAGTGCTATGGACTGTAAACTTCCAGGTACCATACACAGTATTCATTGGACTCGCTCATTACTTTCTTAAGAACCGTGCACACTGTACCTGTGTACACCTACCGTTGTGTAGCATTGTGCCAAGAGATATTATTTCAATTCTTGTACTTGCTCACCTGGCCTTCTACCCATAGAAAGTACCTTGCGCTGGTGTGTGTTGTCCAATGGAGAACAGAATAAATGCGCAGACATGGGCAGTGCCTTCCAAAGAAAAGATCTAACTCCAGCCATCAATTGTGTCTATGGGGACTCTGTAACTGACTGCATGAAGAAAATAAAGGTAACAGGCGAGACCTAAAACCAGATAACATGTTCATAAAAACAGAAACTGGCGATGGCAACCGCATTTTATACACCCTCACTTCCTGTGCAGAATAACGAGGCTGATGCCATCACTTTGGACGGAGGTTATATCTACACAGCTGGCAAAGAATATGGCTTGGTGCCCGCTGCTGGAGAGAGCTATGCGGGTACAAGGAAGAAAGATAAAAATAGCCGAGCTATGCCATAGACTCACACTGTTTCTACATTTCACCAGCTGATCGAGATGGCGCCATGTACTATGCAGTGGCGGTGGTGAAAAAGAGTAGTACTGACATAAGGAACCTTGATGACCTCAAAGGCCGTCGCTCCTGTCACACGGGATTTGGCCGTACGGCTGGTTGGAATATTCCTGTATCGACGCTGATAGAGACAGGCTTGATCAGCCCTCAACACTGTCAGATACCCCAAGGTCAGTGTGTGTAGCAGAGGTGGGAGCTGGAGGAGTCAATGAAATACTTCAACGTGAAGAAAATTGTCTTGGTTGTGGCTTGTGGGCATAAACTCATATAGTTATTTTTGTCCTCATGGGTCACAGCTGTGGGTGGGTTCTTCAAGGAGAGCTGCGTGCCAGGTGCTAATCAACCCGGTTTCCCTAGCAACTTGTGTGCTTTATGTGCGGGAGATGGATCAGGGAAGAACAAATGTGAGAAGGGAAAGGACCTCTATGATGGATATGACGGTGCCTTCAGGTACTAAAATCACCCAAACCCAGCTTGTCATCATTTTATTCATAATGCCTCTTGAACCAAAAATGCTCAATTCCTTCCATTCAGGTGCCTGGCAACAGGAGATGGAGATGTAGCTTTCGTCAAGCATTCTACGGTATTCCAAAATACTAATGGTATGAACAGATCCTGCATATTGATACATAACTGTAGGCCATAATCACGGTTTGGTGTACACCTCAGTTTAAAGTCACGGTTCAAGTCATTTACAGTACAGTAAAGGAACGAACGGCTTAACACGAAACTGCTTAGCTTTTGTGCAAACAGCTTTAATGATTTTAGAACAAAGTATAAAAAACAGCGGACTACTGCTAGGTAATTCTTCTTTAAAAATGCTCCGAACAAGCTCTAAAGACAGACATTGATTTGGGTCAGCTCTGCATTGTCAATATTTTTGTCCTCCGGAGTGAAGTACATAACGCGAGGTTGCTGCCACATATCGAGAGGCAGTTTTCGGTGTTCGGACGGGTGACAAACATTTCAATACAGCCACATAAACGCTCAGGGTCTTGGTACAATGGTCGGCAGATCCATGCCAGTTGTGCTGCATGCTGTTGAAAGAAAGGAGTTGAAAGCAAGGCGATCAAAAAGCCGCCTGTGAAAAAGTATGTTCTGTGTCTGACGTGAGAATTGTAGCAGTCGATTCTGACACGTCTACATTATCTGCATTCTCGCACCAAGTCGGTCTGAATGAATACACTTTTGTGCTTGTGCAATTCATTTGTGTCACATGTGTAAGTACGACCGGTCCGGTATACAGTGAGTTACCTTTTCATTTTGTTTTCATGCACAGACCAGGTTTTGTAATCTTGGTGGTACATGCGTGATGTTTATGAATTGGCCGCATAGAATGTCCTTCATAATGGCCTTTACATGAAGCGGAATGAAATGACATGACGACTATATATTTTCTGAAGTGACAGCCATCAGCACTCAGCAGCCGCCTTTGTCTGTTTCTTGGAAACATGGACTATTTTCGTAAGAACATTTTCCAAAATCCCAATTTGAACAATTCCCGCATGCGACAACAGCTCATGTATGGTGCGTTTCGGCTCTGCCTTTACTTGGCATCAAGCAATAAATACTCTTGTTTGACCCCCAATCAAACCAGTACACCTTTTTACACAATGAAGCTTGCCTGCAGAAGTACTCCATTTGAGACGCAGCCTAAAGTACCTGACTTGACTCAGTATGTAGCGTGTGAAAAATTGGTACACATCTTTATGATCCAGAATGCATGTACTGTTGCAAGTCTAGTAAAATACTTTATTGTTCAATTATATTAAAGAATTCCTCTGTGTGTATCCAGGTAACTCAACTGAATCATGGGCTACAGATCTCCTGTCCAAAAACTTTCAGCTGCTCTGCCCCCACGGCACCAAAGCAGAGGTCACTCAGTACAGATACTGTAATCTGGCTCGTGTCCCCTCCCATGCTGTAATGGTGCGGCCAGACACCAACATCCATGCCATTTACGGGCTCTTGGACCGTGCACAGGTACTAAAGACAATACAAAGAAAATCTGTATGATGTATACTAGGAACTAGGAAACAGAATGTGGATAGAAATACAGTATTATTTGTGAATTTTTACTGTTCACTCACAGCAAGAACATTCCTGCTGGAATCAGTGGTGACTCCGGTTTTTCTGTGTTTGGGGTTTGCATAGTTGCCTTTTTAGGTTTATTCCCACAGTTGAAAAACACGCATGTTAGGTTATTTGAAGGTTAGTAAAATGCCTGCAGGTGTGAATGCTTTGTCTTTATAAGTATCAGTTCTGTGATCAGTCCAGGGTGTACCATGCCTTTCACCCTGATTCTGATGTATTGGTATCAAAGTTTCCAGTGACTCTGGACATGAAATAGATGGAATAACCAGTAACCAGATAGCTAATCATGCAAATGAACATCATTCTGCATCAGTCATCTGCTGTACTCGTGGTTAAATGTCATTGTACTTCTCGTTGTTTCCATGCAGGAATATTTCGCCAGCGACACGGGTGTAGAGTTCAGGATGTTTGACTCACAGGCATACAAAGGCACAGATCTCATCTTCAAAGACTCCACGGTTCGTCTTGTGGGTGTAGGTGAGAAAAAGACCTACAAGGAGTGGCTAGGCCAGGGCTACATGGACTCACTTGTTGACATGGAGTGTAATTCCTCATTTGCAGGTAAAGAAACATAACTTTGTGTTATAATATCCCGGCGCATATATTGTGCATTGGTTCGCTCAGCTGGCATGTGTTCATTTCCTGGTCAATGCCCCAAGCATTATTGTACACAATCATCCTGGGTGTAGTTTTGTGTTTTGCCTGAAGTCCGGGCCCATAGGTTGTGTTTTTTTGGCCCTTAGTAGATTTTAAAACTAAAAATTCTAAATCAGGGGTGTCAAACTCAATTTAATTAACACTCTGTTGTTATCTGCTTGTTGTATAGTCGTGTGATGTTTTGGCTTTTTTGCTTTATGACCCCTGAGTGAGACTGCCATGTAGAGTATTGACGTTCTGCGATTCAGGTGGCAGAAATAAATTCATTGTGAGCTGTATACTAACACCACTTGCTCCACTACACTACCTCCTGAGTGCCCCAGTGTAACATCACGCCAGGAAGTAACCTAAACTTCTTTCGGAAGTGTTGTAAACATAACTAGCCAGGCCCAGAAGAAAATTCTCCAAGGCAACGCTGCTATAACTTTCACTCATTGAAAATATTTCCCAGCTTGCATCAAGCCTGGTTGTTGTCACGCCCCTGAGAGCCATAGAACCATTGGTAGGTTTGTCAGCTACACTGTAAAAAGCTCCGTTGATGTAAAACTCGAGGGCCGCACTAACATGTTCTAAATCAAATAATTATCGAATTTCCTTTTCATATCTTCCATTATGTTCATTATGTGTTACCAATCTTAATATTAACATTTAAGTCCTAATTTTCATGTACCACAACATTTGAAAATTAGGGATTTTTTTATAAAGGTAAAATGATGGCAAAAGTTAAAATACAGGACAAAATGAGCAAAATGGGTGGGGCACCAGGAAAAGAAATGCAAAATACAGGAGTTTCCCAAGAAAGACAGCTGGGTTTGCAGGTATGCACCATCGCTGTTGGAAGATCATATCGTGTGCTAAGCAACCAATCACATTGCTCAGATGACACAAGCCAGTATTGGACTGCGATAACTAACAAGTTAAAAGGTTTTACATTTATAAATACTACTGGCCCAGCTATAGTACTTCCTTTTCACACATTCAACGGGCTGGTGGCGGAAATGCAATATTTACTTTCTAACACGTCGCGCTTGTCTTCCAGTGATTTCCAAGCTGTGGTTGGTCGTCCTTACTCTGCTCTGCTCCATGATGATGACCATCTGAACACCAACACATTCTCTTCTCCCATTCACTCCTCGCTTCCTGTTCTGTCTCCCTAATCCGCTCCTCATGAAGGTTAAATACCATTAAAAAAATGATTGTTTTTTTATGATGACATGATCATTGCATGACATGTTGAGGCAAATAAAAATGTCACTTGTGGGTACTGCAGTATTGACAGCATGATAGACAATAGCCACTTGTTTACAGAAGGTGAGCTGCCATATCAGAGAATATGCTGTTACCTATGGCTTTGGTTTCTCTCCAGTAGGTTTAGGGACATCTTATGACTCACTGCCACAGAGAAAGTGTCAGTCTTAGCCAATTAATGTTCCATAGACCAAAAGATTATAAGGATTGTTAATAATTGGCTGTTGGTTGATGTTTCCACTGTTTTTAATTTACAGGAATTTGTTTTACAGCTGTTATACATGTAATTGTGGATTTGTTATCATATTTCTTTATTTGTACCACCTGTTGCTTTAGGTTTGAAATACTAATTTCATATGTATGTTCTTATGTCCAGAGATGTATTTTTTTTAATGATGTTCAGATGCCATATCAGTGTATATGTACTGACGCATATTGTCGGAAATGAGTGCATTCTCTTTCCTTCAAATTGAGATTTATTTCAATGTGAAATGATGAACTATGTAACTAATATTTAGTTGCCAGGCCAGTGAGTCTGCACAGGTATTGCTACATCAAGCTATTGGATTCAGTTGTGTATCTTGTTGAAACAAAATAAAATCGAACGCATCTAAAGGCCATAGTGTGTGGAAAATTCAATAATCCTTATCTGTCACATAGTCTATGGACCTTGTGCTTGATGACAGCACAGTTAATAAAGATAGCGCTAGATGTTTTGCTGTCAGTATAAATGCTTGCCAAATCCATATTGTGTTTAGTATGCACATTACACTCAGAAGAATATAATGCATAACTTTATTGGTATTTGCATGAACTACATAACCATTCCCCCATCTTGGTTGCACCATAATCACACAGAAAAGATAAATCAATCTCTGTAGAAGACTGAGCTGAACTCTATTACTGACCACTATCTTCATCCATTGTACATTAAAATGACATTTACAGCAATAAATTCATGTTCAAATGCCAGTGCGCCATGGCATTGGATGCCTGCCTGGCATTTAGCTGTGATTCATCAGCAGGGTCCATTGTTGTGTGTCAAAGGAATTTACTTGCTGTTCTGCCATGATCCTTGCCACAGTCTTCATCATTGCAGATGCTCTCCCTTGTCCTCCTGCAGATTGCTCAACAAGCAATCTAGTGAAGATGATTCCTACAGTTTTATTTCTTAATCTGGCGGGATCCATCTTTCCAGCCGATCTTCACTTCCTTCACAAATGTCTCTCGGACTTTCCTGAGTCGCCTGCCGACGTCTTCCATGTCCCCGGGTGCCTTGCTAGCCTCTTGCCGGACTTGTCGCAGCGTCTGGGACCGCAGGACTCGCTGCGATGCGTCCCTGCCGGCTATCTGAGCCTTGGTGATGGCGTAGGCTGTAATTTGTGCCGCCCTGCGAATCGGGCGAGATTCTGCCAGTTTCTCAACAACGTGGAGGTTGTTGAGCAGCGACAGTAGCATTCGAGATAGCATTGTCAACTCCGGCCGGCTCAGAGCTAACCGCTGGCTTAGCGTAGCAGGCTAGCTAGCTAGCTGTTCTGGTCCTGTTAAATATGTCAGCCCTGTAAAAAAAGGCGCTTAGTTTAAGATGCATACACCTTCGTTGACTAGCTTGTTGTTCTTGTGAATTTAAGAAACACAACAAAGGTGACTTACTGTCAACTTCCAAAGGCGTAGGCGATTGCCTATTACGTCATTTTGTTTACGGAGGGTCGCAACCAACGTTTTAGGTGCACATCGCCACCTACTGTACCGGAGTGTGCATGTTTCCGGTGAGTACTGTACTTTCAGCAAGGCACGTCTCGATACACAAGGGCGTCGTGCGTAAAGGGGGAGGGGGTGGTAGGACAATTTAAAGGACCTCAATAAATAGATCATAAAAAAAATATATAGTCCGACAACAATCAAAACAATATATTATATTTGGTATCAACAGTTAAACAGCCGCATTGACCAAACGTACGCTTCTATGTTGACTGACCACCTCATGCGCTCCCCGCTACAACTAAAATGGTTTGGTCCCCAGAGGCAGCGTGATAAAAGCAGAGAGAAAGGTTGTCAACATGTGACCCGTCTTTTGTTTGTTTCTTTTCATATTAGCATAATATTACAAGATTAAAAGTCATAATAATTTTGCAAGTGTGGCGGCGAGCGGTAATGAACAGCTGACCCAAAAGGAAGAGTTCAGGGAACCTCGATTTTAACAAATCAGAATTTTGCTCCGCCAAGGACACACAGGTTTGTTGAACTGAGAGGGATGACAGACAAAACAAAATACATTTAAATTACATTTATTTATAATTTAGAAAAGTTGCAAACTTTATTTTGTTACTCTAAAATACCCGTTTACAATTGTCTTAAACGTCACACGCACAACTTTCACACAAAGGAAAATACAAAAATAAAAGAAATATTCTAAAATTTGCAGCGGCCTCGTAAAGGGACCCGCAGCAGTCCAGCAGTGCAACAATAAGGGGATCCCAGAAGGGGAGACTCGTCACCACGGGCGCTTCAGCTGGAAACGCAGGAAACCGGAGACTGGGCATGCGCAACCCGGCGGCCAATGACACGCAGCGTTTTACACAGAACCATTAAGGCGCAGGATAACACCCTCGCCAACAGCCAGGGCGGTGCATAAAGACGAACGCATATGACAGGTAGCGGCAGCGCATACGTGCACGCAAACCTTACAGACAGGGTCATCTGACGCCAATTGAAAGATTGTCAAACAGCTTTCTTAGGATGCTGTTGTTGGTACAAACCCCAGAATAACGTGACTGCTTGTTGGGCGCTACACCCAAACACCAAGAGGTGAACTGTGTTAACCTAATCAAAAGTCTGATACAGCGGCAGGGGCGTGCCACTACACAAGGAAAAAGTCAACCAAGGCTGTCTCAGACAATGCCTGATGGAGTCTTAAAATCGTCACAATTTGAGAATAAAGCTGTAAAATAATAAATGTCATAACTTCACTTTAAGGCCGCACGGTGGATGACTGGGTAGCACGTTGGCCTCACAGTCAGGAGGTTCAGGGTTCGAATCTCCGTTGGGCGTCTCTGTGTGGAGTTTGCATGTTCTCCCTGTGTGTGTGTGGGTTTTCTCCGGGTACTCCGCTTTCCTCCCACATTCCAAAAACATGCATGTTTGGTTAATTGGAGACTCTAAATTGTCCATTAGGGTGCAAATGTGAGTGTGAATGTTTGTTTGTTTGTCTTTATGTGCCTTGCGATTGACTGGCGACCACTCCAGGATGTACCCCTCCTCTCGCCCGAAGTCTGCTGGGATAGGCTCCAGCATCCCCGTGACCCTAATGAGGATAAGCGGTATAGAAAATGAATGAATGAACTTCACTTTATAGGCATTGCCCGAGACAGCTATGAAACGGGATGGGGTACTAGAGAAAACCTGTGAGATGATGCTAACCCATGCTATTATGTTTGTTTCAACGAGATTAAAAGTCGTAACTTTACGAGAAAAAAGTCTTAATTTTACGAGAATAAAACTTTTGCGAGTTTTACGAGAACCTTTTAGTGGAAAAGGTTTGGGCACCCGTTTCTAGATACACATCATTAAAAAGGCACTTTTGCATAAAGCCTTTAGGTGTTTGTGATTCCTTTTTGAAAAAAAAAATGCTCCCTAGTCTGTGAAAGAGAGTAGATTTGTATTTTGTTTCAACTCAAAGAGTTTTATAAACAATCTAGAAATTCCAAGTTGAATGTATTTATTTTTTTAAAGGAAATAATTACTGCAGTAAATGAGGTATTCATTTAAAAATATTGTTACTATTGTGGTTATAGTTTGAGCTGTTATAATTAAATAGCTGTTGTAATTAAATGCAATGAACACAATAGAAATCTACTGTATTTAATTAATATTGAAATCATATGTGACCTGGAGTCAACTGTGTGTAACGAGTTTAAGATGACGTTTATTTCAGCAAAACACTTAACAGTATTGTTGTGATCATTTGTATGTAAATATATTTTTGTACTAGTTTTGTAGGTTTGCGTCATGTAATTCTGCGTCAGTCTGTGTGCCGGAGCGCGGTGACGTAATGACGTTACGGGGCGTGCGCGATCTCGTCCACACGTGTGGCTGGTGTGGACGAGGTAAGACGTGAAATGTGTGAAGTTGTGATTTAACGTCCATGCAGTTGTGGTTGCTACATTGTTAATGTCTGATGAGGGATTCCACCAATGTTGTATTGTATTGTGCACTTTGCAACTACTGTATGTTCTTCTGCTAAGTGAAAACTAGCTTGGCTAACACCGGTTGGCTAGCGGGCCGTGTTGCCAGGTCTGCGCATGCGTGTTTCATTTGGCGTCTTGTTTTTTATTTGCAGGGGAAGGAAATGCATGAAGGGGCGCACAGCTCATACATTGTATGTTTACACGCAGATCAATAAATTACAAGGAGGAGGAAATGCATGAAGGGGCGCACAGCTCATACATTGTATGTTTACACGGAGATCAATAAATTACAACAAAGACAATCGAGCCTCTTTTCTTCATAACCACGCAGAACACAACCCAGAGAGAAGGAAAGCGGGTTACATGTGCAAAACAACATGACTCTAAATTCTCAGAATCATATAGAATTTTTACAAAGCAGATGTACCTTGCTGCTACATTAAACTCAGGTCGCCGTTTTTCCCCTTCAGTGAGAATCTTGCAACACTGGAGGTGTGATTGCATGCTTAAAAATCTGTAAGGGTTACTGAGAATCATCATTGTGCCCTCCTTGTCTGCACACGCAAGCAAATACATGTATTTTGGCCTACATGGGAAAGTCTGAGGAGCTGAGGACTTTTGTTATCAATATTATTCATTTCTTGTTCTGTGTGTTCGGATATCAGCGTAGAATCTTTTTGCCCTTTTGATATGGTGCTTTCCTCCGCATCTGCAGGGCAATATCTACGCAGAAAACTATTTGATCAAGGATCATTACATACAGGCGAATTAAAACACAAAACATAAAACTGCACAGCTGTTGTTTAAACAGCTTCACTTATTGAAATGAAACATAAACATCTGCTGCCATGTAGCTCTCCAAAAAATCAAAACTATTTTTAGAAAAAGAAATATGATATATGAGCAGTCTCTGACAGCATTAATTACAATGGAACATCTACGTATGTCCACTGACTATGTTAATTTAGACATGAAAGCAATCATCTTCGAAGGAGTGGTTTAATTTTGGGAGAGAAATCCCAGATGCGGGTAAAAAAAAGTGTGTAATTCTTATACCGAACTACCATGACAGTTCCTGGTCTACAGGAAATGATGCCAAAGTTCTATTAGTTCCCATTTACACTGTACAAATAAAAGTATTGGGACACCATTCAGAGAAAACACGCTAGCTGCTCTAACTGTCTCTCTTTCTGTGCTGGTTCCTCCTCCATCTTGTCTTCCACACAGAACAGGGGACAGGACAACAATGTGAAGTATCTCAAGGCCAAGTAGGGGTGCAAGAAGATAAAAAGCCAGTTTTCCCAGGCCCTGACAAACAATACCTTGTACAGCATCTCTGTCTGGTCACTCCTATCTCCTCTTCCTCCTCCAGCCAGACGCCTTTGGCCACCGCAACCACTGAACCTCACATCCATCTGTCCATCCGTCCATAGGTCCGCTGAGTATTGCTGGCCATGTCCTTTGCTTTTGTTGTCATGATGGCACTCCTGTGCTCTTCTATTGTGACAGCGTTTGTTGTACAGCCATCCAAGGAAAACGCTGTAACCCACAAAACTCCTATAGGAGGTGAGTAGCACATCTTTCTTACTCATGTAACTACAGTACATGGACCAGATATGGCCCATGACAACATTGCATTTGGGAAAAGATATTTACTTGTACTGCTATTTCATGTACAGTACTTGCTTCAGTAATATTTCACACTGTAACCTTGGCACAAGTGTGCTGCAGTCGTGCACCATGCTGTGTGGGGCGCTGGGTCATTTAGCAAGCACGTCTGGTACGTCACTTCATAGAGATTCATATAGATCTATTGTGGAAATGTCTAGAGCCAAAGGTTGTCTTCCAGGCCTGTTTGCTTGCTTTTGAAGTAGCTCCTCTTATGGAAAAGATTTGGTCTTAACATTAACCACCTTGAGGTCTAGTCAACACTTCTAGCATTCCACTTCAAATTACATGCAAAACCGTCATTATGTACTGGTCATCGTTAATTTAAACATCGGTCCTCTTACCCCTTATTGGTCGAGTGGTTAGAATGTTGGCCACACTGTCAGGAGATCAGGGTTTGAGTCTCCGCTTGCATGGTCTCCCCCACATAAAAAAAACAGGCATGACAAGTTACTTGGCTAAATAGGTGTAAATGGTTGTTTGTTTGCCCTGCACCTGACTGGCAACTAGTCCAGCTGGTATAGGCTCCAGCATACCCCCGCGACCCGAGTAGGATAAGCGGCATAAAAAATAAGTGGATCCTTTTTATTAGACACTCTCTTTAGCTTTTTTTACAGAGTGACCTCACTTTTCAGCTGTATTAATAATAAATATACATAGTACCTCAACTTGTACAAATACATTCAAAATATTTTATGCTACCCGCGACCCTAATGAGGATCAGCGGTATAGAAAATGAATGAATGAATATTTTATGCTAAAGACACAACTCTCATTACTGAATTAATCTTTTATTATCTTGTTTTGTTATCCTTTTGAAATGAAGGTTTATAAAATCCACTGTCGGGGAAGTTTTCCTTTTAGAATTGCATGCCTGCCACAGAGAGTGTGATGTGAATTCTTAGGAGGAGGACAAATAGCTGCCAAATGCATGTTGGCTCCCAACTCCTTCACACAGGCCTCCTTCGGGGTTAGAGCAACATGCTGCATACTTCAGGATCCTCTGTGGGTTTGCTGTTTTTTGTATTTCCCTTCCAAATATTTTGCAATCACTGCTGGACTCTTGTAATATGTTCTAAAGTTGTGCAAGCCAAGTATTGCTCAACAAACGCTTCAAGAGGACAGCGAGACCTGGGCCTAGCCATCTAACTGATATCGGAGGGAACAATGACAGCTAATTTCACGGTGTAGCTGCTGCTGTCCTTGCTTCTTCTGTCTGCAGGGGCGACTGGCTGCTTGGGCCGGCGGAGCCCGGTCCCAAGCACTGACGGACTGCCTGATGGAGTGCACGGAGATGGCATTCACTAGGAAGCAGCAGTTGCAGGACAAGCGGAATATACAGCTGCAAGATTCCACCCCAAGTAAGAAGGCGATCATTGTTATTTTGACCATAATATTTCTGTGGAAGGTCAGGGTTAGAGGTTAAATGTCAGGTTGAGGGTTTAAGGATTAGGGGTAGTTTTGAATCTTGAGGCAAAGGTCAGGTGCAGGGTTATGGGAATAATTAAGAGTTCAGGTTGGCGGTAAAGCATCATTGGACTCATGCATTGGAAAGTTAGGGGATAGAGGTTAGTGTTAGGATTGGGTTTGGGGTCAAGGATAGGGGTTACGTGTTTAGGGTTTGGGATTAGAGTAGGTTTGGGACAGAGAATATAACAGAGCTAGGGTTTAAGGTTAGTGTCACAGGCTGGGATAAGAATAAGGTTTGGATTGGGGTTAGAGGTTCGGGATAGTATTAAGGTTCAGGGCAGGGTTTGTGGGAGAGGTTTGGGATGGAAGGAAGCGTTATGGTTAGGATTTAGGGTTATAGGTTAGTGTCAAATTAAGGATTTGAGGTTAGAGGTAGGTCTAGGGTTAGGTTAGGATTATAGGCTTTTAGGATGGACGGAAAAAATGGAGTTTAGTGCAACGGAAGTCATCTTTAGCTGTCATTTCTCTTTCCAGGAGACCCGGGGGAATACTGCTGGTCTACCAAAATGAAGTGCAACATCAAAAAGAGCTTCGGGCATGCCTATGTAGTGATGCCCGTCAACACGTCAACGGTCACTGCAGTGAAACTGCATGTCCGGTCAGGGACCTCCAAGCTATAAGATCACACTGTCCCGGTCGCCATCCCAGACAGATGCGGCCTTCGCTACGGTGTCACAGAGCACTTCGGCCCCAGGAGGATGGTGGCCTTATTCTCTGTGGAGGTGCTTGGGCAGCAGGATTCTCAAATGTCCGCCCTATCTAGTCACATTCTGGCAGAGAAGTCCGAGCCATATATAAGATGAGGAACACTCACACTCACGTTTTCACACACTGCATACAATATGGCTGCTGTTGGAGCCATAATTGCCCTAAGGGTACACACTCAAGGGATCAACAAAGTTGTATCTAATCTAATGTACGGTTGTTTTGAAGGTTGTTTTATGCTGCTAGGGTTGCTATTGTTTGTGTAGTACAGTTGTGTGTAAAATATGTTTATACCAATGCTAGACACAAATTTCACTAAAAGCATTTAAATGTGGGAATAACAGGAAGGAAGGAAGGATTTTTACAAAGAGCCGTTTTATCGCATTATGTACAGTATGTATGTATGTAAATTTATATAGAGTGTCTTTTTATTCTCGTGTTAGACGGAAATAATGGTTTTGTGAACGCTTTGCTTTGTATTGTAATTTTTGCTCATAATGAATGTACGCATCTAACAAGGAGACAAGATGGAAATGTTCTCGTCTTAACAAAGAATGTAAATACTGCAGTTTGCTGCTTGTTCTTGACTAAAACTGAAATATTTACTTTATTTTGTCTGTCTTGTTTTGACACGGTTCTATTATATTTACTGGTTGTAATGGAAAATAATGCAAGTACCAGGATGTAGTGCGTCCAGGTGAGGGTGCATGTGTGTTTTATGCAATTACCAAAACGCTTCAGAAGCCAAATCATTCCGTGGCACAAGTATTAACTTTGGACACAATGTATTTTACCCTTTGTATGAATAGGGTTTGTAATTGATAATAAAAGGACAAAAAATACATTTTTGGATATTATTTCAAAAAGAAAAGCAATGTTTCCCTGTCCTGTAACTATATTACACTGCCTTTTTTATTACACTGACATTCCGGTCCAAACGTATAGCTATTTAGCACTTAGAGAGGAAAGTTCAAATGAACTTAACACTGTCATCTTGTGGCATAGTTTAAAATGCTGCTGTTTTTTCTTAAGAGCAGGCGTCGGCAACCTTTACTGTCTAGAGAGCCATTCTGCCCCCTCTGATGCTATAGAAAAATAGTCTGGAGCCACAAATATAATGGAAGTTGTAGTCTTTTTTTATTTTACCAGTTACACAAGTGTCGTTTGTGAGTTCTTCCCGTATTCACTTGTGTAAAATATTCTGCCCACGTTAATAGAAGTAAAATATATTTACATGTACTTGGAAAGTTAACATAAACTGATAAACTAACATAAATTTATGACTGGTGTGAAACAAAGGTTTTTTTTTAAACATTATTCATGTGGTTAGCTTACTGTGGCGATTGCTCACTCGAGAAGCTGCCTGCAGGTAAAAGCAAGGGTAAAAAACATGGATGTGGCACATATTTGAATGAATTGAATTATAAACATTTTTAAAAATTTAAAATTTTAAAAAACATTTAAAAAAATTAAAAAATGTTAAATTTTGCTTTGAGCTGGAATATATAACATAATATATAGATTAATAATTACAATAATAAAAACTTTTGATGATACGACCAAAAAGAGCCACAGGTTGCCTACACCTAAAGAACCACATTTAGAATTTTAAACTTTAAGTCACAACCTTATCCGTGACAATAAATGTAAAAAAATATATTTTAATACATATCATTTCCAATTGCATGCAATTTAAATATAATATGATTAGGAAGCCCGGCGACCCAAATGAGGATAAGCAGTATGAAGCAGAATTATTCAAATGTGGAAAAAGTTATTCAAGCTGAAGTTATTTTTTTAAAGAAGTTTTAAAAACAGTTTTAGGGGCACTTTGGTGATTTGACTTGGATAAACTACATGACAATGCTGGGCATCTCTGTGCGGAGTATGAATGTTGTCCCCGGGCGTGTGTGGGTTTTCTCCGGGTACTCCTAATAAAACATGCATGTTAGCTTCATTTGGCGACTCTAAATTGACCATTAGAGTGTGAATGTTTGTTTGTCTGCCCTGCGATTAACTGGCAGCCAGTCCAGGGTGTACCCTGCCTCCAGACCAAAGCCAGCTGGGATAGGCTCCAGCATACCCCGAATGAGGATAAGCGGTATAGGAAATGGATGAATAATTTAAAATTAAATAAAATAGAAAATTAGACACAATTACATGTAGTATCAAAATAATAGCCAACCTATTATCAGAATAACTCACAGGACAAATATTTTAGGTAAACAAAAATAGAAATATCTTAAAAAATATATAAATATCCGCTTAGAAAAGTACACAGTGCAAAACAAAAAAACACAATGTGTGTCTGTCTTTCCCGAGTCTGTAAATAAAATACCAAAACAACAACAGACGTTTGTGGAAAGGAACGTGGAAGATACCAGACAAAGGTCGACATAACATCACACTAGTATCGCCCCAAAAGTGATACCACTACGGCTATCGATGGATGTCCACTTCCTCGACCGCGGACCTACTTCCGCTTCCTTCTTCGCCCGCGGCCCACGTAGACATTTGTGTGCCGGTACGCGGACGGTCTGCCGCAGACATGCGGATGGTTCTGATGTTAGCGGCAACGGCGCTGTCTCTCAGCCCCGTGTCGCTTTGCGCGTCGGAGAAGAAGAAGCTGCAGATCGGCGTGAAGAAGCGAGCGGACAATTGCCCCGTGAAGTCCCGGAAGGGCGACGTGCTGAACATGCACTACACCGGCAAACTGGAAGACGGCACCGAGTTTGACAGTAGCGTTCCCCGCGGCAGACCCTTCACCTTCACGCTGGGCACCGGGCAGGTTATTAAAGGCTGGGACCAGGGCCTGCTCGGCATGTGCGAGGGCGAGAAGAGGAAGCTGGTCATTCCCGCCGAGCTCGGCTACGGCGACCGGGGGGCTCCACCGAAAATACCCGGAGGGGCGACACTCGTCTTCGAGGTAGAGCTGCTCAGCATCGAGAGGAGATCCGACCTTTGATGAAGGAAGGGCGCTGGACGGACGTTAGTTATCATTCTAGAACCCTACATCGGCCTGTACAGTTTGTTTATAAGTATTCTTTGGCTCCATAGGAGAAGCTGACGTCTATTGGGGACCAGTGAGGCCCACCTGGCATTTAGGATGGGCCCTTCCACCAGCAGAGCTGAATGTCTTCTGCCCTATTGGATCCCGGTTATTAAACTGATGAAGATGTGGAAAAAACCCACTTAATTGTTCTGTCTTTAGTAAGCAGGTAGCGTGAAATCTTGTACAAAGAACACGCCGTGAAAGGGCTGTAAGATCACAAGCTTATAAGGTGACGTGTTTGCCTGTTAGTACATTTGGGGAAACAGTAGCCGACTTTTGCTTTTATGCGTTTGAAAGCTTTTAAAGGTACAATCCCACCGCAGATGCAAATGACACATTTTTTTCACCACCACTGGCTAGCATATTACCAATAGTGGTTTCAAAGTCCGGCTCGCTAGGCGTTCAACGTGTTTAATATACACTTTTAACATACAGGCTTGGCAACAAGACTTGCAAGTAGTCAATTTGAGACAACCTTCTGATGGTTTAAGTTGCCTTTCACATGCAGCGATCCAGTCAACTACCTCTACCCCACGGTGCCAGAAAAAACACAAGTCAACCCATATGTGACACACAACAGAACAACAAACCCACCCAATGCACTGTCTGGGAAGTAAAAAAAAAAAAGGCGGGACGTCGACATTCTCCTAAATAGTCCCATGTTTTATTGGTCAAATTGTATGTATACAGTCTCCTCCCTGAGTCACCACCTTAGCGTGGTGAAGGAGTTTGCGTGTCCCAATGATCCTAGGAGCTAGGATCATGCCCCTGTCATGCCCCTGGTAGGGTCACCAATGACAAACAGGTCCCAGGGGAGGTACCAGACAAAGAGTGGCTCAAAAGACCCTAATGATGAATGATACAATTGGACTCCGTTT
>QODF01000025.1:2040897-2058573 GCA_024372805.1 Oostethus manadensis
CGTGGTGAAAAGAGAGCTGAGCCAAAAGGCAAAGCTCTCAATTTACCGGTCAATCTACGTTCCTACCCTCACCTATGGTCATGAGCTTTGGGTAGTGACCGAAAGGACAAGATCGCGGGTACAAGCGGCCGGAATGAGTTTTCTCCGCAGGGTGGCTGGGCTCTCCCTTAGAGATAGGGTGAGAAGCACTGTCATCTGGGAGAGACTCGGAGTAGAACCGCTGCTCCTCCGCATTGAGAGGAGTCAGATGAGGTGGCTCGGGCATCTGGTTAGGATGCCTCCTGAACGCCTTCCTGGGGAGGTGCTCAGGGCACATCCAACCGGTAGGAGTCCTCAGGGAAGACCGAGGACACGTTGGAGAGACCATGTCTCTCAGCTGGCCTGGGAACGCCTCGGCATCCGCTGGGAAGAGCTGGAAGAAGTGGCCGGGGAGAGGGACCTCTGGGCTTCCCTGTTTGGGTTGCTGCCCCCGCGACTGACCTCGGACAAGCGGAAGAAAATGGATGGCTGGATGTATACAGTAATCACACATTCGTTATTCATGCATATTGCGGGTGTCTTCTTCAGTAAAAAAAGAAACAGGCATTTTTCTAGCTGCTTTTCACTCAGCTCCCCTTGGGAACACATTTATAGCAACACGCATGAGCACAAGGCATATTTATGTATTAAATGGCTTATTTACTCTTTGTTTTGTCTACTATGTTGGGTATTATGAATGTAAAGGTGACTGTAGGGGTGTTATTTCATGTCTAGAGGGCTCTTATGTTAAAAATCAAACATTGTTCATCTCTTTATGCTCTAACTACAAAAATATTTAATGTATAAATAAGGAATCATACTTTGCGGAAACACTTGTGATACTCGGGCCTGGAATTATTTTAACCCCAATGAACGAGGCATTACTGTATTAACATTTGAATGTTAGTGCCCCATTGCAATTCCCTGAGCATGACAGACAGCATCTTCAAGAAACCCTTTCCATATTAAGTACGCTTGCAGAGTTGTCTATTCCTATTAGGACAGCACAAAACAAATGAATTTTTAAATTATGATTTTTAATAATTTTACTCAACAAGCTGCATCACAAACATTTTACTCATTAGGGTTATGCTGCCGTCATCGGCGTAACGGGCAACATTTTCTCCCTGCTCTCTTCATCCCTCAGTGAGTCTCCAGAGATGGCTCTACTGCTCTGTTTCTACCTGCTGACAGCCCATGCCACCATAAAACAAACTGTCGTTGCACTGTGACAGTAATAAAAAAAATGTGTCATTTTTACTTTTCTAGGAAGACCTGTAACTTTGTAATTATATTTTTGCCAGTTAATCTAAAAGAACATTTGTGATGGTATGCCTCATTGTTACAATGCATTTGTGTGTAATTCATGTTGAATTACATTGTTATTGCTACAGAATGCAGATAATTCCATCCAGTGTTGCATTCATTTTTCACCAAGATCTTGCATGGATGATGGTAGAGTCTGACAGCTGCGCAAAGCCTTCTCCAGCACATCCCAAAGATTCTCAATGGGGTTAAGGTCTGGACTTTATGCGTGAAAATCTCATGCTCCCTGAACCACTCTTTCACAATTTAAGACCGATCAGTCCTGGCATTGTCGTCTTGGAATGTGCCTGTGCCATCAGGGAAGAAGACAGGGTGTGTGTGTCTATATATATGATTGTATATATATATATATTTAAAATGTATATATAAACTCTTCTAACTTCTATTACAGATATAACTTTTACTGTTAGTCTTGGTTCTTTCGAAGTCTTGAAATGTGCTGTTTTTTATTTTTTTGTGTCATTCATGTAATTTGTTGTTGTTTTTATATGAGTCTGATTACTATTTTTTCTTGTTCATTGTATCGTGATTGATCTTTGCTAACCCCGAGCTGCAAATAATCTGCATCCACAAGGAGGCGCTCCTTAACCGGCCCCGCGGTTCGAGTTGTTTCACACGGACTTGTTTAAAGGGCGGACTCAGCAACCGGAACAGCCATTGTTGTTTCGAGAAGCTAACGAAAGAAGTAGCTACTTGCCTTTCCTCAGTTTAGTAACCATGTCTGTGAAATTGAATGCGCTAAATAGCGATTCTTACATTGATTTCAGTAATTATAGAGACCAACATTTTAAGGTAAGAAACAGCACTACGTGGCGCTCATTAAAAGTCCAACGTTGTGGTCAGGGAACTATTAGTTAGCTAAGGTCAGCAAATTGAGCGAATGTTCAAGAGCATTTCTGTTGCTTAAAAAAGAAAGAATTCTAAAAAGTTCATACCTATGTTAGTTATTGATATACCAATGGCACAGCATAAAAACAAATGAATCTGATATGTATTGAATTGTGCAGTGAAAAAATGACACAGTCGTTTCGTTGTTGCAGCAGATCATATTAAAAAACTCCTTTAATTGACAAATCCATCTATATTCTATGTCGCTTATCCCAGTGGACGGAGAAATACTGTGTTGTACTGTTCAGGACATCACCGCATATCATAACTATTTAGAGGCCTGTAGATAGCATAGTAACGACGTCAGAGTAAATGCACGTGTAAATTCTGTTTGGTTTTCTCTTTCAAGGGTAAGTGCCACGAACAGGAGAAGCTACTGGAGTCGAGTCACACTTTGTATGTAGGGAACCTTTCTTTCTACACCACAGAGGAGCAGGTAGGATATACTGTTAGCATTTTCTTTAAACGGCATCAATATCACTCACTAAGATTTTCTATATTCTGTATTTTTTATGTATGACATATGTTTAATTACAAACACTATGCATTTTCAGAAATAATTTACCAATGCTCTGTTAATAGAGGATTAAATTATGTTATCAGGGGGGGAAGTTCTTTTTAACACAGGGCCACGTTGGTTTGGATTTTTTCTCACTTAGTAATGAAACATTTCATTTAAAAACTGAACTGCACTGTGTGTTCAGTTCTGATGTCAGTGACTAATGTTTAATTTGTTTGATGATCTTAAACCTTTAAGTGTGACATGCAAAAAAAAGAAAAAAATCAAAAAGGAGAAAACACTTTTTCACACCATTGTATCTGTAAAAGAGACAAGAGACAGTAAATCAGTCTGTTTTGAAGTTTGGCGTTTTTAACGACTCCAATGTAAATACCTACAACTTCACAAAAATAAAATAAATCAAATCCTACTACTAACTAAAAACATTTTTTAACAGTACAATTTCCATCATCAATGCTGTGACTCACCTAAAATTGTAAAAAAAAATAGTAAAATGGGGGATTTTTTAAAGAAAAAAGTTTTAAAGTGTTATGAGTAGATTTTTATTGTATTATTTTAATTCTATTTCTGATAATTTTTTTATTGCTGGGCAGGTTCATGAGCTCTTTTCCAAAAGTGGAGATGTGAAGCGCATCATCATTGGTCTAGATAAAGTCAAGAAGACAGCCTGTGGCTTCTGTTTTGTCGAGTATCCTTTTGAATTTTCGAATGGATTGGGTTTTAAAAAAGTGCACAGCAGAGAGATCCCAGACCAAATTCATCTGTTATCACACTATCTACTATTTTTCCATTCAGTAATGCCATAAGAATCTGCAACAAACCGTAACCCCAACTTGTGTAAGATACTATACAAGGGCGGATGCAGAACATGCGATGCGCTTCATTAATGGCACAAGGCTCGATGACCGAATGATTAGGACCGACTGGGACACGGGCTTTAAGGAAGGACGACAGTATGGTCGTGGCAAGTCTGGAGGACAGGTAAGTCCATTTGTTATTAGTTTCTGTAATAGCCAAAGCACTATCCTCAACCTTATTGAAAATTCATAGACAATCCTGAAAAGCCAGGTTCCTGCCAGGAAAACAAGCAAATGAGATAAACTGCTGTTGTATCTAGCCATTTAGCACTTCAAATTTTGTGGTTTTACTCTATCATGTTGAAAAAAAATGAAGTAATTAATCATGCTGTTTTTGTGGCTGATTATGGTGTATTATTAGTAAAAAGAAAATGCATATTTAACCAAGTGTTACGTATATTTTGCCTAAATTAAGAATTTAAAGCATAAAAGTGGTTAAATGAACTAAAATTCAAATACAAGGCATTCACAAAGCACTTTCAAAAACGATGAAATGCGATGTTCTATACTAGTCCTAGATGTCCGTAACCTTTGGTGAGACACACAAGGATAAGACTTGACCGCCTGAACAACAGGCTTTGATTGCAGGTTTGAATTATTTCACAACAGGCACAATAACCCCTAATAAAACACATTCTAATTTTGCTGCAGTAACCTAGGCAAGCTTCCTCCCTGAGCCACCACCTTATTGTGGTGGAAGAGTTTGCGTGTCCCAATGACGCTAGGAGCTAAGTTGTTGCTGTCATGCCCCTGCTAGGGTCACCCATGACAAACAGGTCCTAGGGGAGGGACCAGACAGAGAGTAGCTCAAAAGACTCTAATGATGAATAACTCAATTGGACTCCGTTTTTCCTCGCCCGGACGCGGGTCACTGGGGAACCCCTCTGGAGCCAGGCCTGGCCTACACCCATGAGGCCCAGTGGGGCACAGCCCGAAAAGGTAACGTAGGTCCCCCCCAAAGGGTTCACCACTCGTAGGAGGGGCCAAAGGGGTCAGCTGCTAAGTGAGCTGGGTGGCAGTCGGAGGCGGAGGCCTTGGCGGTCCGATCCTCGGCTACAGCAGCTAGTTGTCAGTACGTGGAATGTCACCTCTCTTGCAAGGAAGGAACATGAGCTGGTGCGTGAGGTGGAGAAATTCCTGCTAGATATAGTCGGACTCACCTCAACTCACAGCAAGGGCTCTGGAACCAGTCTTCTGGAGAGGGGCTGGACTGCATTCCACTCTGGTGTTGCCAGCAATGAGAGGCGACGGGCAGGGGTGGCAATTCTTGTTGCCTTCCGGCTCCAAGCCTGCACGTTAGAGTTTAACCCAGTAAACGAGTAGGTAGTTTCCCTACGCTTCGGGTGGGAGGTCGGGTCCTGACTGTTGTTTGTGCTTAGGCGCCAAACAGCAGTTCAGAATACCAGCCCTTTTTGGAGTCCTTAGAAGAAGTACTAGAGAGTGCTCCCTCGGGGGATTCCCTTGGTTTGCTGGGTGACTTCAACGCTCATGTTGACAGCGACAGTCAGACCTGAAGAGGTGTGATTGGGAGGAACGCCCCCCTGATCTTAACCCGAGCGATGTTTTGTTATTGGACTTCTGTGCTCGTCATGGATTGTCTATAACGAACACCATGTTCAAGCATAGGGTGTCCACATATGCACTTGGCACCAGGACACCCAGAGCAGCAGTTCGATGATTGACTTTGTGGTTGTGTCGTCGGACTTGCTGGCACATCTTTTGGACACTCGGGTAAAGAGAGGCGCGGAGCTGTCAACCGATCACCACCTGGGGGTGAGTTGGTTCCGATGGTGGGGTAGGATGCCGGTCAGACCTAGCAGACCCAAACGCATTGGGAGGGTCTGCTGGGAACGTCTGGCAGAGTCCCCTGTCAGAAGGAGTTTCAGCTCCCACCTACGGGAGAGTTTTGACCATGTTCTGAGGGAGGCAGCGGACATTGAGTCAGAGTGGGCGATGTTTCGTGCCTCCATTGTCGATGCGGCCGATCGGAGCTGTGGCCATAAGGTGGTCGGTGCCTGTCGTGGCGGTAATCCCAGAACCCGTTGGTGGACACCAGCGGTGAGGGATGCCATCAAGCTGAAGAAAGAGTCCTATCAGGCCGTTCTGGCACATGGGACTCAGCTGACAGGTACCGGGAGGCCAAGCGGTCTGTGGCACTGGCAGTCACTGAGGCAAAAACTCGGACATGGTAGGAGTTCGGAGAGGCAGTGGAAAACGACTTCCGGGTGGCTTCAAAGAGATTCTGGACCACCATTCGCCGTCTCAGGAGAGGGAAGCAGTGCACAGTCAACACCGTGTATGGTGGAAACGGTGTGCTGCTGACCTCAACTCGAGATGTTGTGGACCGGTGGAGGGAATACTTTGAAGACCTCCTCAATCCCGCCAACACGTCTTCCAACATGGATTGGTGTGTTCTGACTGGAGAGTGTGTTCTAACTATCATAGGATCACACTCCTCAGCCTTCCAGGTAAGGTCTTTTCAGGGGTTCTGGAGAGCAGGATCCCCTGGATAGTCAAATCTCGGATTCAAGAGGAGCAGTGTGGGTTTCGGTCTGGTCGTGGAATTGTGGACCAGCTCTATACTCTTGGCAGAGTCCTTGAGGGTGCATGGGATTTTACGCAACCAGTTTACATGTGTTTTGTAGACTTAGAGAAGGCATTTGGTCTCGTTCCTCTGTGAATACTGTGGGGAGTGCTCCGGGAATATGCAGTATTGGACCACCTAATCCAGGCAGTTCGTTTCCTGTATGACCGGTGTCAGAGTTTGGTTCAAATTGCCGGCAATAAGTGGGACCCGTTTCCAGTGAGGGTTGGACTCCGCCAGGGCTGCCCTTTGTCTGATTCTGTTCATTACATTCATGGACAGAATTTCTAGGCACAGCCAGTGCCTTGAAGGTTTTTAGTTTGGTGGCCAAAGGATACGGTCTCTGCTTTTTGCAGATGATGTGGTCCGGTTGGCTTCATCAAGCAGTGACCTTCAACTGTCACTGGTTTAGTTTGCAGCTGAGTGTGAAGCGGCTGGGATGAGAATCAGCACCTCCAATTTCGAGTCGATGGTTCTCGTCCGGAAAATGGTGGAGTGCCATCTACGGGTCGCGGATGAGGTCCTGCCTTAAGTGGAGGAGTTTAAGTACTTTGGGGTCTTGTTCACAAATGAGGGAAGGATGGGACGCGAGAGTTTTCTCCGCAGAGTGGCTGGGTTCTTCCTTAGAGATAGGGTGAGAAGCACTGTCATCCGCGAGAGACCCGGAGTAGAACCGCTGCTCCTCAACATTGAGAGGAGCCAGATGAGGTGACTCGGGCATCTGGTTAGGCCGGACGCCTCCCTTTCGAGGTAGTCAGGGCACATCCACCCGGTAGGAGACCTCGGGGAAGACCCAGGACACGCTGGAGAGACTATGTCTCTCAGCTGGCCAGGGAATTCCTAGGTACCCGCCGGAAAGAGCTGGACGAAGTGGCCGTAGAGAGGGATGTCTGGGCTTCCCTGCTTAGGCTGCAGCCCCCGCGACCCGACCTCAGGTTAGCGGAAGAAAATGGATGGATGGACCTACGCGAAGCTAAACTCAAATTAGAACTTCTGACGTCACTTTCTGCCACACATTTGGAGCAACACACACAAGTTGTCTTATTTATGTCCCAAATGGCTTATTTACTCTTACTTTATGTGTACTATTTGAGGTAGTATGAGTTTAAAAGTGACTAAAGTTGTCGTATGTCACGTCTAGAGGGATCTAATAATGTTATAAACAGGATTAGGAAGGTTGTGCTCTAACCACAAAAATATTCCATTTATAAATGAGGAGGTAGGAATTTCTTAATTTGCGGAAATTCACTCATTACGGTCGGGTCTGGAACCAGTTAACTGCAATACAGTTCAACCAAGAGAGTGCTCAAATATCCAGCCAGAAATATGCCAGAAACTTGCTGATGGCTACAAAAAGTGCCTAATTGATTGTTTATGGGTTGGACTCAAAATGCTTTGGCAGACATTTTACCATACATGCAATTCAGATATTCTCCAAGCTTTAGAGTCACTACAGAAATGGTCAATGACTTATGCGACGTTAGTTGCTTAGTTCTGCACCTGCCCCTGAAAAGACATTTTGTTTGGTGTCCATGTTTTTAATCAATGAATTTTTTGCACAGATTGCCTGTTAGTCCGATAAAGCCAAGCACCACATTTAGTTGTGATTCTTGACATTTAAAGGAAATATGACCCGAAGAGTCAAACTTTGGGTTTAAAAACAGCTTTGCCATGTAATACATTTGTCAGAAACCACATGCTTACCACTCGACCAGCAGATTTCTCCTGACTGTGTTGGCCACGCAGTCAGATTTGGAAGACGTGGGTTCGAATCTCTGTTCGGCATCTCTGTGTGGAGTTTGTATGTTCTACCCGTGCGTGCGTGGGCTTTCTCCGGGTACTCTGGTTTCCCCCCCACATTCCAAAAACATGCATGTTAGGTTAATTGGCAACTCTAAATTGTCCATGGGTATGAATGTGAGTGTGAAAGGTTGTTTGTCTGCCCTGCGATTGACTGGCGACCAGTCCGGGGTGTGCCCCGCCTCCCGCCCGGAGTCAGCTGGGATAGACTCTTGCATACCCGCGACCCTGGTGAGAATGGGCGGCGTAGAAGCTGGATGGATAGATAGCACACTGTAGGAGTGCATTTTTTGTCAACTCACCCCTGATGGGTAAACTTCTGACCCAAATGTATATTTAATCAGATGGCAACAAATGCACTACAATTTGCTGGATGCCAGAAATTAGACCACCGAATCCACTGGCTATGTTTTTTGCAGGAGATATAAATAATATTGTTTAAATGCTTGTTTTGTATGTTTCTCTGTCTAGGTGAGAGATGAATACAGGCAGGATTACGACCCAGCCAGAGGTGGCTATGGAAAGTTGGCTCAGCAGCACAGAGTTTAAGACGGACACAATTGCCTTTAAATGGAGTCTGTCTTGAAGACACAATACTTTGGCCCTGGACCGGTTTCTTTCCGTCAACACAGCCATTAAGTGTTGAATAACCACATATTTGCCAAATTTGGAAAGAATCAATAGCAGGTAGGCTCTAACAACTGGATACTTGATAAAAGGTATTTATTGTGTTGATGGACCGTCCCTGTGACATGTAGGACATCAGTGTGTTTTTTTCCTTCAACTTTTCATTTTTTTATTTACAAACATGAAGATTTGGCTTTAAGACGACAGTGTCTCATGTCAGCTTTGTGTAGTTGCAGAGGGAACAAAAAGGAAAAGTATTTGCTTTATTTTCCCCTTATCAATTAACATGTATCAAACATGTCCCAAATTCTGTACAAAATTTTTAAATAAAGTTATCTTTCTTCCTCTAAAGGTAAAGTTTTTTGTGAATATTTTTTATGTACTGGTTGTGGTTTCTCAATGTGAATGACCGCAATCACTGACATTACATAATAATACAGTATTATATAATTCAACATGTGGCGAGGTAGAGGGCATGAAGAAAGAATTGAAAAGTCTATTAACTGTTAGTCTAACAAATATAATAATAGTAATAGTATATCTGTTAATGGTTTCTAGGGTTTGCCTTGTGAGGCAAAATATTTAAAACTATCAGCTTTTTTTTTTTTTTTTAAATACAAGCAATAACAATATAAACCATAGCTAATAAAATAAAAATAAAACAATAAATCTAATAAAGCCAATTAAATATAGAATTTTTTTTATAATGTAAAGATCGAATTTGTTCAACTTTTGTGTTCGATCCCATTAAATAAAGTTAACTACTCTGTGTGGCCAGCAAGTGCCTTGTTCTCTCTGTATTTTCTAAAATAGCCACAAGAGGGCACAAGGTTAACGTCAAACTCACGTCCACACAGGAAAATACCTTCTACTTTGAACTAAGCAATAAAAACTGTCTCTGAATTCATCTACCTCATCATGTTTGGTTTCAAATCAGTACCTCCATCAGTTTTTCAAGATCTGCATAATTGGAAGAAAGAAGCCTTCATCCACTTTAATTAAGATATACTGTAATAATCTCCGAGATAAATTTGTGATTTTACACAATTATGTGGTTTGATGGTATTGTGAGGGATTTTTTTCCCCAGTTTAGCCTTTCATCTTTCATCTATCCATTTTCTATGCTGCTTATCCTCATTAGGGTTGCGGGAGTATGCTGGAGCCTATCCCAGCTGACTTCGGGCTAGAGGCTGGTGTACACGCTGGGCTGGATGCCAGTCAATCGCAGGGCACATAGACAAAAAAATCATTCACATTTAACATTCATACCTATGCACAAATCCTTTTATGGATTGGAATGTGGGAAGAGGCCGGAGTAAAATCTGCCTTTGCTGGCACAAATATTGCTCCATAGACCAAGGATGGGCAAACTGCGGCCGGTGGGCCACATCAGGCCCGCCAGGATTTTCAAACTTTAAAAAAAAAAAACAAAAAAAAAAAACCTAACATCCAAACTTTAGCCGGCAACTTGACTTGCAGTGCTGTTTAGGTATACTTGAGTCGCTAAAATAGTCAGATGCAGTCTGTAACTTGTACAAAAAAAGTGATCCAAACAACATGTGAACCATGCGGGCATACAAATTAATATCTGGGCACAAAGCCCAGGCTAAAAAAACACCCATATATTCCCTTCCCACCGCAAGTCATGCTTTTCCCAGCATACTTGTCTTGTGGTACTCTTTCTCTCAACATTTTGCTGTTTTTGGTGTATTTTGGCTTGATTTCAAAATATGTTGAGGTCATCAAAGTAAACAAGGAAGGACATTATCACCCACATGGTAGTAGTAGTAGTTTATTTATGTAATGTGTTATCTTGCTGTGGATGTATTGTTCTGTTTGATGACCACCTACTGTATATATAGGCAGCATTTTTTTTAACCCAATGTGGCTCGCAAGTCAAAACGTTTGCCCACCCCTGCCATAAACATACACCTCCAAAAAAACCTTTGAGCCACGACTGATTAGGGCAGACTTTTACGCATTGACCTGTCTCTCACGCCTCAACCATCGTTTGCCCATGACACTGAGCCAACAAGCCGAGTTGTAGTTTGCTATAGATCCAACGCCACAAGCCGAGCAGTGAGTTCAAGTAGTTCTTGTGCAGGTTCAAGGCAGAGACCAAGATCTCAAAAGGTTGGTGACCACTGGCCTAGAGGGACAGTCATGTATTAAAAAGTGAAGAAGAGGGGCCTCACTAAACAGGTTTGCAAAAGTTGAATGAAATGACATTTTGTGTGCATGCGTTAAAAAAAAACATGGAATCCTGACATTTCCTACGCTCAGATGATGCAGTTTGATAATGAGTCACTATTCCAGGGGAAAACAGCAGAACAACACCTTTGTCAACACAGGAAAGCAACTTTGCTGTTAAAGCATTTTTGCTTTGCTTCAGGGCTCCCCCCTACAAGTGTAATTTACCTAAAAGTCAGAATCGATAATTTATTACAATAACAGACTAAGGTGCATTCAAAATCAAAGGAAGGCAAATTATGCTTAGGTATTTCTTCACTAGTGGACACATCTTTGTCATTACAGTTAACAGCCCTCCATCTTTTTTTGACGTGACTGCCTACATTAAAGTTGGTCTAAATGCTTGTGAAAATTGTGTGTAGTGATGCATCGTATGCAGGGGATGAAACAGTTCAGCTATGCACCAGTGCATGCATTTTGCAATCATGGAACAACTTTTTATATGGTATAAGTACGCTTTGTCAGCAGTTTTACTCACATGTGAAGAAAATGAATACTTTTGCGTGGGGCTGGGCAATTGAACCCATTATTGCTTTGCATTAACGAGTTTATTTTTGGGGATGCGCTCGGAATTAAAAACTTAATTTTGGTCCTGTAAACACGACTTGCTCGAGAATAAGTTAGATCACGCACGGCGGATGAATATGCACTGCATGCTGCAAGGACGCAGCGGATGAATAGTGTGTGCCTCATTCACAGCTCCATGGCAACGCTTTTTAATTACCTTTTTGCACTTTATCATGTCTCCCGCGCATAAGGAAGATTCTTCTGGTGGAAAAGTGAAGCCATCACCATGGAGGTGAAAATTAACATCTAAAAAGCTCCCGAAAGAGGAGAAATATTGAGCTCAGTTTTGGTCTTAACCGTTTGACTGTTGCGACCATCATTGCGGAGCTGCTCCTATGAAAGCGACAGTAACAACTAAGAAGGGCAGTGGTCTTTTTATTGAGATGGAAAAGTTTTGAGTGCTTTGGCTGGTAGACCTGAATCAATATCCCATTGAGCCTTATGTTGACTCAGGAAAAAGGTAAGATTGTTTTGTTTGTTCTCCTCCCTCATCTACTTTCTCCTCTCAATAAGCCACATTGAGCAAAATAAGGAATTGTTTTCTTATTTTTTTATTGCTGTTTTATTTAATTCTGGGGGGACAAAAAGCAATACCAAACCTCACCAGAGGGGCAGCAATGTACGTAGTGTGCTATCCTGAACTTGCTATACCCACCTGGAGCTGGGCTGGCCAGCCTGAGCTTGGAATGTATGCATTTGCCTTTTTAGTTTGAGGTCTAGGTTTGGTTTGGGGCTTCCAAAAGGAAGATGAGCTGTATGTTGAAGATGACGGCATTATTCTTTGCTTATTGACTCTCTTAGACCTGAGACAAAAAATATGTTCTCATGGGTGAGTACTTTAATAATTTGCTCAGTATGTGGGATACTTACTATAGTGCAGGGGTGAGCAAACTGCGGCCCGGGGTCCACATCTGGCCCGCCAGTCATTTGAATGCGGCCCGCCAGATGCTTCCAAACTATTATTTAAACTTTTAACATACGAGCTGGCAACATGACTTGCAAGTAGTCAAAAGTCAGTCTGAGACAACCTTTTGATGGTTTCAGTTGCATTTCACATGACTACTACCGCTACCCACGATGCCAAAAAAACCACAAGTCAACCCATATGTGACACAGAACAACAACCTCAAACATACCCAATGCACTGTCTGGGAACTATATATATACACCTAGGTGTCTTGATCGATGACTCCCTCACCTGTAAGCCCTATACAGTATAGACCATCTTGTAAAGAAGCTCCAATCAGGCTTTTTCTACAGCAATCAGTTTTGTTTTTCTGTTGATGTCTAAAAGCCACTTGTCACCGCAACCTTTTATCCATTTTAGATTATAGAGACCTGTTGTACATGAATGCCTCAGCTCAATGTCTTAGAAAGATTGACGCTTTTTAGCATGCTTCTTTGAGGTTTAGCACAAACTGTGGAGCCTTGACCCATCATTGTGAATTGTACTCTTGAGTGGAATGGCTTTCTTTGTCCACTAGAAGGCTGGGAATTTGGTACACTTTTATTTACAAGGCCGTGCTCGGACTATTGCTTTCCTACATCAATAACTCGATTACATGGAGAAGTACTGATTCTTACAGTCTGTGTTCAAACCATTATTTGCTGCTCTCCGTTCCATTTGCTCGCACAGAACTGGGATAAAAAGCTTTTGTCCACTCTGCTCCATCTACATGGAACATGTTGCCAAAAGACTGGAAATTAACTGAGCTTATTCCACTGAATACTTTTAAATCCAGACTGAGAGCACTCGAGACAACCTCCTCAGTTTGTAACTGTTTTTATTTAAATGTTCATTGATATGTTTATTGTAACTTTTACTGCCTGTTGGCCAAAACGTCCTTTAAAAAAAAAAAAATATATATATATATATATATATATTTTTTCTCTCAATGGGGCTTTCCAGGTTAAATAAAAATAAATTCATTCATTCATTTATTCATTTTCTATACCGCTTATCCTCATTAGGGTCACGGGTATGCTGGAGCCTATCCCAGCTAGCTTTGGGCGGGAGGCGGGGTACACCCTGGACTGGTCGGCAGTCGTAAAAAATAAATAAAAGATGCTGCATCCCAGGTAGGTAGGACTGCCTTCAGTTCTGTCTCACCAATTATAATGTGGGCTGCATGGGCAGTACACTTTCTGGGGGCTGGGCTGGTAGAGAACCTCTGTCTTCCTCAGGCTGACTTCAAGACCAAAAAACCCCTTGCAAAGCAAGATGTACACTTTGCACTTTGCATTCTCTGTGTTGGTTACGAGGACCACATCATCAGCAAAGAGTAACTCCTGAATCATTTGCTCTAGGGTTTTGGTGACGGCCTGCAGATGTAAGTTGAATAGGCCATCATCAGTGCGGTATTGAATGTATTGTGTTTTTGCGGCCATAAGGCGCACCATGCGGCTCCTCAGAAATGATGCTGGCTTTTGCGAAAACTCGGACAACAGTGCAAGCAGACCGTTAGCCCCAGCATCCACAATCCATTCACAAATTTTGGCGTAACTCGCCCAGCGCTACCTCCCAGTCTTAGTAAAGCCGCATTCGCCATCTGTCATCCATCGCTCCCACGCCGCTCACAACTTCACTTTGAACGCCCTGTTCACCGATGTCCAGAGTTCCTTCATCAAGCCTCCGGGAATGATGGTAAGGTCCGAGTTCATTTGCTGCACTTGGTTTTTCACAGCGGCTGTGAGATGGGCACGCATGGAGTCACAGATCAACAGGGACGGTGACGCGTGGAAAAAACCAACTGGTCTCTTTAGGCAGCGACTTCCTCTTAAAAATCATCATAGGTGGCAGTTTCTGTTCATTACCCTGGCAACCAAGCACAACAATACGTACGTGCCCCGTTGTGCGTATCGCTACCGTGCTGGTCCCCGTTTTCTCTACAGTGTGGTTCACCGGGATGTCGGAAGTGAGCGGTACCTCGTCTATGTTGGTGATGTGCTTGGCCTGGATGTGTTTGTCGGCAATCTTTATACTGCAGTAGGAACGGAAGATGGGCAGCTTTTCCTTGTAACCTGCGAGAAGTTGCTGCGCCAAGGTAGTCCTTGTCTGGATGGATAGATAGCGCCGTTTCATAAAACAAAAGCACCAAGATGGACCTCTTTGAAAATGTTCGATTTTCATTTCTTCTGCGAGCGTCATTTCCCTCAGTCGAATGGTGACTGTAGAGATGTTTCTCCTGCCTGTTTTTTGAACATTAATCCATGGCTCGAGTTGGTGTTCCAACTCGGGCCACCTTGCCTCGATTCCGCGGAAACTCAACTTCGTCTTCTTGACTTGGCGAAGCTCGATTTCCTACTTCCTCCACTTGTGAACCATAGATTAATTGATCTTGATGCCATCTTTGTCACCACGGTTTTTCGGGGCCTGGTGTCATGCAGCCTTGCTTCACCTTGTTGACGATCGAGAAATGTTCCAAGAAGTTGTTGCTGTTTCTGACCTGACCATGCTGATCTTCATGCAGCTACATGATCATGCCAAGGAATTCTGCAGGACAGCCAAGGCAGTCAGCATCTGCCACAGACCCTTCCTGCTCACAGTATTGAAATTTTGAGTCAGGTCTACAAAGATGACGCATAGACCCTTGTTTTGTTCGCATCATTTTTCTTTGAACTGCCTGAGCACAAAGACCATGCCGATGGTACCTGTGTTCAACCTGGAGTCGCACTGGCTCTCTGGGAGGTGGCGTTCTGCCACAGCATGTCTATTGTGGAGAACTTGCTAGGATAGGATTTGCTACTATCTCCTAGTAGTTTAAGCAGTCATACTTGTACCCTTTTATTCTTGTGATTCAAACAGCCTCTCAGATGGCTTTAACCACTTGGTGCGAGGGGTTGTTGGCACAAAAGAGGTTTTTGGCAAGGTTGGTCCACCACTCATTCTAAATAATTCACAATTTGCACTGCGGGATTGTTGAATGCAGAACAGAAAGCAGTTTTCTTCGTAGGGCATGATGGTTGTGCAAGGTAGGCAGATCTCTTCTTCTCCAGCAGTTGTAGGATTTGTTTTTCATTGTTGTCAAACCGTTCTTTGTTCCTCTTTCCGGAGAACCCTATGGCTTCTGCATAGAATTGCAGGATGGTGGTTTTCAGAGCACTTTGGACATGAATATTGTGAGGGAGTCTGAATCTTCCAACTTTGACTGAAGATTGGATTGGAAGTTGGCTCTCACTTCAGCTGACTTCAGGCCACCAACCTGAAGTTTCCTTTTGAGGGAACCTCATCATTTTGGCTTGGACTTGGCTTGGGCTTGATTCCCAGCTTCTGCGCTGGAATCACAGTTTAATCAGAAAAAAGAGGTGCCAAAGTTTGGACCGAGGATATCTCTTTTTGCTGGAAAGTGGTGGTGTTGACTGTAAGCTCTGCACAGATTTCTAGCAAGATAGGCCTGTTGTTGTTGCAGTTCCCAAAACCAAGTTTCCCAAGAACTTCTTTCCAGGCTTCTGAATCTCAGCGCACTCTGGCGTGGAAGTCGCCATGGAGGGGGCGTTCAGACCTAGATTGTGCAGGTCTATGTAAAATTTGTCTTTGTCCTTTAGGGGCAGGTGCGAAGCCACTACTCTTTGACTAGCAGCCTAATTTGAGATCTTAAATACAGACTGGCCAGACATTCATTCATTTTCTATACCGCCTATCCTCATTAGGGTCGCGGGTATACTGGAGCTTATCCCAGCTAACTTAGGGTGGGAGGCGGGGTACACACTGGACTGGTCGCCAGTCAATCACAGGGCAGACAAACAAACATTCACACTCAGATGGACAATTTTGAGTTGCCAATGAAGCTAACATGCATGTTTTTGGAATGTGGGAGGAAAGCGGAGTACCCGGAGAAAACCCACACACGCACGGGGAGAACATGCAAACTCCACACAGAGATGCCCAACGTAGATTGGAACCCTGAACCTCCTGACTGTGAGGCCAACATGCTTACCCATTCAGCCACCGTGCGGCCCGACTGGCCAGACAGTTATATGAATTTTAACAACTTGAATTTGGCAAATAAAATGAAATTAATTGCACAAAACAGTTGCCTACCTCTACATTTGGTACTAAGCCAGAGAAGAATTATTTGGTTTTATTAAAGTACCGATTAGGTAGATGCCATCATGTATGAACTTTAGCCAACATGTAGAGAGAAAAGGCGAGTTCAGTGAGGAATATTCAATAAATCTTTGTTTGCAGTTGTAAACAGAGTTTTCTTGCATACTTAATTGGTTATGAATTAGCATAAATGAACCCGCTGAACCTAAGTAAAAATGCAAAGACACTTGACTTGCACTTTTACCATTTTGGATTTAAAATTTCAAATTGTGGCATCTCTAACTTTATATCACCTTTCTTCTTTTGAGTTTGTTCGTGCCTGTGTAGACAAAAAAAATGTAAAAAAAAATATAAGAAAAGTGCACACCTGTCACTTGAGAATTTGGGGAATGGACAAAAATCTAAGGTGGAAAGATCAGGGCAAGCCTAAGGCTAATGACTAATGGCAAATGACTAGAAATGTAAATGCATTTCCTATGTTCTTATGTTGTGATTTTATGAGCCTCAGGTTTTCTGATGATTGATGCAACCTCCAATATTTTTCCCCCACTTACCAAATGTTTACCTCCACCTTTTCCGTGATCATGCTCTTTACAACAACACATATAGTGTTGACATACGTATGCAGCACTGATGTGCGGTCAGGGCAGGCAGATGAGCCTCTGATGAACAATAAAAAATTTATAACTATAACATGGAAGTTAGAAAGTCAGTGAGTGCACTGGATTGGATCATGGCACCTTTCAGTTTCTGTTTGTCAGCAAGTTGCCAATAACATAATGTTGCAGAAACATTATGTTATTGGCAACATACTTGGTGTGATTTGGGCAGTGGTCGAGGGCGGGTGTCCGGGCGACCTGGTCTTCGGCGGCCAAATCTGGTTCTTGGGACATGGAATGTCACTTCTCTGGTGGGGAAGGAGCCCGAGCTTGTGGAAGAGGCGGAGACATTCCAACTAGATATAGTCGGACTCACCTCAACCCACAGTTTAGGCTCTGGAACCAAATTCCTTGAGAGGGCCTGGACCTTGTTCTTCTCTGGAGTTGCCGCAGGGGAGAGGCGACAAGCTGGTGTGGGCTTATTGTTAGCCCCCCGGCTTGGTGCCTCTGTGTTGGAGTCATCCCCAGTAAACGAGAGGGTTATTTCCCTACGCCTTAGGGCTGGGGAAAGGGTCCTGAGTGTGGTTTGTGCG
>QODF01000025.1:2059508-2076218 GCA_024372805.1 Oostethus manadensis
CCGTTAGTCGAACCTCGGTTAGAGGAGCTGCAATGTGGTTTTCGTCCCGGTCGCGGAACACTGGACCAGCTCTACACCCTTGCAAGGGTACTCGAGGGTATGTGGGAGTTTGCCCAACCAGTCTACATGTGCTTTGTGGACCTGGAAAAGGCATTCGACCGTGTCCCTCGTGGTGTCCTGTGGGGGGTGCTCCGGGAGTACGGGATTGATGGTCCGCTTCTACGTGCCATTCGGTCCTTGTACAATCGAAGCAGGAGCCTGGTTCGCATTGCCAGCAGTAAGTCGAGCTTGTTTCCGGTGAACGTTGGCCTCCGCCAAGGCTGCCCTTTGTCACCGATTCTGTTCATAATCTTCATGGACAGAATTTCTAGGCGCAGTCAAGGTGTTGAGGGAGTCCAGCTTGGTGACCTTAGGATCTCGTCTCTGCTATTTGCAGACGATGTGGTCCTTATGGCCTCATCAGGCTGTGACCTTCAGCGTTTACTGGAGCGGTTTGCAGCTGAGTGTGAAGCTTCTGGGATGAGACTCAGCACCTCCAAATCCGAGGCCATGGTTCTCAGTCGGAAACGGGTGGACTGTACCCTCCGGGTTGGGAGTGAGGTCTTGCCTCAGGTGGAGGAGTTCAAGTATCTCGGGTTCTTGTTCACGAGTGAGGGAAGGTTGGAGCGTGAGATCGACAGACGGATCGGTGCAGCATCTGCAGTAATGCGGTCGCTGTACCGGACCGTCGTGGTGAAGAGAGAGCTGAGCCGGAAGGCAAAGCTCTCTGTTTACCGATCGATCTACGTTCCCACCCTCACCTATGGTCATGAGTTATGGGTCATGACCGAAAGAATGAGATCGCGGATACAAGCGGCGGAAATGAGTTTCCTTCGTAGGGTGGCTGGACTCACCCTAAGAGATAGGGTGAGGAGCTCGGCCATCCGGGAGGAGCTCAGAGTAGAGCCGCTGCTCCTTCACATCGAGAGGAGCCAGTTGAGGTGGCTCGGGCATCTAGTCCGGATGCCTCCCGGGCGCCTCCCTGGTGAGGTGTTTCGGGCATGCCCACTCGGGAGAAGGCCCCCGGGAAGACCTAGGACACGCTGGAGGGACTATGTCTCACAGCTGGCCTGGGTTCGCCTTGGTGTCCTTCCGGTGGAGCTGGAAGAGGTCGCTGGGGACCGGGAAGTCTGGACTTCCCTACTGAAGCTGCTGCCCACGCGACCCGGACCCGGATAAGCGGTGGAAAATGGATGGATGGATGCAGAAACATTTATTATATATCCTGGCCTCCAACAGTTTGTGTGATGTCTTTATTGTAAGTGTCTCAACATTATTCTTGCTAATTGGACAATATAACACATAGAAATGTCATACGTGCAGCACTGCTGTATTGGTTTATATGTAAGCTGGAAGGTTCTTGTCACTGTTGTCTTTCCATAGAGAGGTTTTTGGCAGCTGCAGCACCAGATGTAAAGCAGCAAGTCAAATGCATTAAAAATAGTTTTATGATCTGCCAAGAAAAATTATATTATATATTTCAACTAATCAGAAGGTCATCAGAATTTGATATAATTTCTTCATAACTTCATATACAAATAAAAGGCAATGTTTTTACGTACAAAAAAAACAAATACATGGGACCAATACATTTTTGTAAAGTGAATTATTTTCTTGAATAAGCAACCTGTATTCCATCCATTTTTTCATGCTGCTTGTCCTAACTAGGGTCGCGGGAGTATGCTGGAGCCTATCCCAGCTGACTGTTGATGATAGGCGGAGTACACCATGGACTTGTTTCCTAGCCATTCACAGACCACATATAGAAAATTCATCATTCACACTCACATTCATACCTGTGGAGAATTCAGAGTCTTCAACAAACCTAACATGCGTATTTTTAGGATATGGGAGGACACCGGAGTAAAAAACATGTACACAGGGAGAGAACATGCAAACTCCACTTAGAGATGCCCAATGGAGATTCTAACCCAGATCTTCCACATCTCCTGACTGTGTGGCCGACATGTTAACCACTAAGCAAATTGTGCAGACGCGAACTATATTAATATATATATATATTTGAAATCTGCATCTCACCAGCCATGAACCCCACCACATATCACTTATATGCAATGATGTCTATGAAAAATACAATGATGCACCAACCATTTAGGGTAGAAACCAAGCAAAGTAGTTTCTCATTTGATTTTTCCAAAATTCAAATTTCTCCCCAAACAGCAGTACTACATAGCACAAAAATCCAACATTCGAAATACACAAGCGTCAAGAAACCAGATGTCAAAGACATGTACAGTTATGTTAAAAAATGAGGACACGTTTGAAATTCAGTGAAATGTACCCTGCAGCCACCTACAGTAAATAAAGCTTTACATGGCAATGTTGAATATGGTCCATAAAATACACACAGTTATGGCCAGACAACTGAAAAAGGGCAACGTCAGCAGATGTGTCCATCTCCTGCCTGTGACTTTTCTTTACTGTTACTGCTCTATTGTTTGCTTTCTTCAGACAAGATGGACATAAAGAAGTTGCTCATGGCTCAGGGGGGAGAGTGGCTATCTAATCAAATCGCTGCTTTTCACGCCTTCACCATGAACTTCCCATAACACCCTCCACCATCAGTGCACTGCACAGGGGTACACATTATAAAACATTTTCGACTTCTTTATATGTCAAACTTTACATACATACATACATGTATGCCTGCCACGAGCATTGTTCTTATCTGTTTTTAACTCTGCAAAAGGCGCCACTAAAGGTTACTAAAAAAGGCCCACTTGCCAGTTTCATCCCTCAAAAGGATCTGACTCTATATACTGTATCTTGTAAACTTAGACAGGGGGCTGGTCCTCATTATTTATATAGGAAAGTAGACAACAGCAAACAAGAAAAAAATAATAACAGTGGTCGCATAGTGCAATGTTGCTCAAGAATAACAATCCAGTCTGGATTGCAGAACTTGTGTTAAATTGAGCTGTCTGGCCATTCCTGGCATTTGACCTTTGTAGGTTTTGCCCACCGTCTGCCCGTTCCTGGAATTGTTTACCTTGTTGCTACTCAGACACGCTGGGTTTGAACTCTTTAGAGTGTTTGAACTTAACTGCTCCTTCTGAACTATCTACCTGTCATCCTGCTAAAACCTCTTATTGTAATAAGTTATTGTTTTCTTCCTGTCTCCATCATGTTCCTTTTTTATTGACTGTCTCTCTAGTCTTGTTCACACTGCCATCCCCAAATCCGTTTTTGTTTAAAGAGCATAAATAACAAACTGGTTGTTTGCAAGACCACATGTTGCGGTGGTTTGAAATGCCGTTCTATTTCGATTTAGTTCAGGCTGGACGCTCTGGGGACCCCTGATAGCACCATCAAAGAATCCTCGGCTGGGGGCTTCTTAGACCCTCATTTATTGGCTTGTAAGATCATTTGACTTCATGCTGAACAAAGTTTAAAAAACCGACATGTTAATTCTCCTTCTTTTCAAATGAGAATCGATAAGAGAATCAATAAAGAACCGAATTGTTAGGCAAAATTGAAAATAGAATTGGCATCATTAAAATTATACTAATTCCCATCCCTCCACTTAAACCACTTGAAACACACATGAATATGTAGTGTTGCAGTTACCCTTCACAGGTTACAGTACATTTTGACTTTCCAGACACCCACGTTGACTACAGGTCATGCATAACAATATGTTGGTTGGTGGGTTGTTTCCTACGACTTAATACAATTAAATGATTTGTTGGAGAATTTATTAACAATCGCACTTGGCCCCGATTGACCTACGGTTACCGTCAAATTGATGACCTCTACATCTCTGTATTCCTAAACTCTCCTGACTTTAGTTTGTAATTAGGTCTTGTTTCAAGTTGTTCCGTTTTTTCTATTGTGTACAGCAGTGGCAGTCATTTATACCTTCACAGTAATTATATGTCAGGTCCTTATTACATCTGCGCTGTTTGTCTATTATTGTTAGTCTGTGGATTTCAAGTATGAGGAGTGGAGGTTATATATAACTATCGATGGAGTATTGCATTACCGCCATTCTGTGACTCAACTATGTTGTGCACATTCTTGACCCTGGCTCGTCTCTTCCATTAGTGCAAAGGAAGAAGTTTACAGAGCTAGAGCGTGAATCAGAACATTCACACGAGGCAGACATACCTGACTTCAGGTGTTGAGTACGCCCCGTGCATGAGTCAAATGCCTTATTCTGGGTATGTGGCCTCTTTGTGCCAGCATTACAAAATTATATTTAATCAGGGCCGCCCTTCCCTACACGGAGAATATGCACTGTGCCTAGGGCCCCATGATCCAAATGTGCAAAAAAAGTGTTGTGCTGTGAAGCATGGAGCCCTGTATTTAACAGTGTGTTATCATCATTGAAGATATTGTTTATCCATCTGGAAAATCAAACTTTACCGCTGAAATCCTTGGAAATGCTCTTTAGTTTGGTTCCTGTATTTCTGCCAGGTGTGAATAACGACAGGATATGTCTGTATCAATGTTTTGGGTTACTTGGTTGGTTAGTCGCATGTCAAGGAATGAAACATATTACTGTGTGTTTTGGCAGTCATTTTTTGATGCATATTTCAAGGACCCACAGTACCTGGGTCCTGATGTTTTTGTTGTTAAACAAATTATATTCATTCAGTGTTTTGAATGGTTTTGTGGCTTGTATGGCGATCAGCAATGCAGCAAACTCAGCTTCACCACATTTGCAGTATATAAAGCGGATAATGAATAAGACCCAGCATATTACATTTAATTGTCTTGATCATCCATTTTATGAGGTTTCTGACCTCTTTCCATCTGGATGGTGCATGGCGATGCTAAAAACAAATACACAGCAAGCCATTGTCTCTTTTACCCCCGTTACTATTGACAAGCTCTTTTGGCAAGGCTGCCAACTTGCTGACAAGAAAGTCTTTTTCAAAAAGTCAAATTGATTAATGCAGTCAAGAGTATCCAAGACATCACATAGTAAAGTTGGAGCTGAAAAGAATGATAAATCAACATAAAAGACAGTGTTGGTGTTCGAAAATTATATTATATATAGTCCACCCTACATCTCATATGCTTATCCTCTAGGGTCGCGGGGGTTATGCTGGAGGCTGTCCCAGCTGACTTTGGGCCAGAGGCAGGGTACACCTTGAACTGTTCGGAAGTCAATCGCACAAAGTTATGATACAGTAGTATACAAGTTTCATTCCATTTTCTTCCGCTTACCGAGGTCGGGTCGTGGGGGCAGCAGTCTCAGTAAGGAAGTCCAGACTTCCCGGTCCCCAGCCACCTCCTTCAGTTCCAGGTCACCAAGAATTTCCCAGGCCACCTGTAAAATATAATCTCTGCGGCGTGTCCTAAGTTCGCCCCGGTCCTTCTCCCGGCTGGGAAAGTCCAAAACACCTCACCAGGGAAGTGTCCGGGAAGCCTCCGGACTAGACGGCTGAGCCACCTCCTGTGGCTCCTCTCAATGTGAAAGAGCTCCTCCCAGATGGCTGAGCTCCTCACCCTATCTCTTAGGGTGAGTCTCGCCACACTAAGGAGGAAACGCACTTCCGCAGCTTGTATCCGCAATCTCGTTCTTGTGGTCATGACCCAAAGCTCATGACCACAGGTGAGGTTGAGAACATAGACGACTGGTAAATTGAGAGCTTTGCCGTCTGGCTGAGCTCTCTCTTCACCACGACGGTCCGGTATAGCGACCGCATTGCTGCAGACGCTCCACCAAATCCGTCTGTCCACCTCACGCTCCAACCTACCCTCACTCGTGAACAAGCCCCCGAGACACTTGAACTCCTCCACCTGTATACAAGTATATGACAGAATTAAAGTATTCATACTGATATCACTTCTCATCTTTTCACCGATGTTCTTGCGCTACCTTGCTTTAAACGTCTTGTCCTCCTATCAGTTATAGCTTGAAAATGTTTTGGATTTTAATCTCCAGACAAAACCTGGCTGAATATTTTAGTACTTTACGACTTCTCTTTGACACTTTGCCCTCTGATTGTTGTATCGGCAAGTGTGTTGAAGAATGAATAATTTGCTGAACTAAAAGGGAGTGTCATGCAAACGACCATATTCTTCCTTCCACACAATGCATGCAAGGTTTGGCCTGCAGCTCTCAGCTACAGAAACAAACACAAAATCATAATTGAACGTGTTAATCGGTATCTTTCAATGTTTGTCCATCGTTTTTTCAATAATAAAAGCACCTTTGCTGCCGCTGCGGTGCATCTTGGGGGGAGGTCATAAAGATTGATGAAGGAGAACATCTTGGTCAGCGGTGTGTCATTTTTCAATAAAATGCAAATAAAAAAAACAATGTTTACTTTCACCTTTACATTGTGTGCAACCCCAAAACAGATTCTGACAGTATGATGACCTTGGGCAAAAATGTCCTTGTGATGTGATGATTTCACAGTATTATCATTACAGCTGTAAAATGTCTTAGCATGTTGGCCACACAGTCAGGAGATCTGCAAGATCTGGTTTTGAATCTCTGTTGGGCATCTCACCTTCCGGCTCATGTGATTGTTGTTGTGTTGTAACTGCAATGTTTAAGTGTAAGTTGCTTGTTGTTCAGTGGCCAGTGAATGCTTTACACCACTTATCCTCTACTCCGGTCTTCTTATCAATCACATCGCCACATTTGGTGACACTCCACGTGAAAAATATGTTGACTGGGATCAGTGCGGCCCTACCGGTGCCGCTCAATGCCAATGAGGCATCAAACAAAGCCTGTGCTATTTATGCCCAGCGCCTGGCGACACAGGACATGCCAGTGGTTTCTACACATCGAAGCCCAGTTCCGCCTGTGAGGAACAGCACAGGACATGACAAAGTATTTCCACGTAGTGGCTGCGCGACCTTCAGTTTCTCTCATAAACTGCATAACACAAAATTTGAATGGTTTTGAAACCATGACTTTTTCATGCTGCAGTTTACCTTCAAACGGTAACCGGCCCATGCCTATGTGCAACCAATCAAATGTGGCAGTATGAGGCCATATTTTCCACTGCCAGCCGCTGATTTAGCCTCTGACCTCACTCACTTCCGGGTTGCTGTGTTGCGCCGTTCCTCCAAATTGTCAGGTAAGCGATATTATCGGGTTTTTGATTGTTAAATGCTATGTTAAGCACCAGGATGACATCTGCTGGGGCTTGGCTGCCGCTGCGGTTGTTGCCTACAAGCCAGTGAGTGTTGGTTCGTGTCTGGAGTGGTATGTGTTGGAGTACATTATATCCTATATTAATTGTACTATTGTCTAATATGTCCAATTTTTGTAGGGAATGTAGTCCTGCATCCTTGGTATTGGAGGTGTGATCCCACACTGATGTCCTGCCCTTTATGTTTGTCTGCTTACTGTATCTGAGCTGACTACTCCTGTATTCAACATTATCCTGAACTTCTTTTTAGAGACAGAAATTAGAAATACAAATACATCTAACAGCCTCCCTCAATGGACGAACCTGTGAGCCTTCGTTGTGTTGGTCCTGGTGTTTTTCTAGCGTCCATTTTTCGCTTTTTGGGTCCGCCGAGCCACACACATATGGGGGAAGGGTGTCCAAAAGTGGGCACTCATCTGACACATACCTGAGCAGCCACACACCATGTGGCCTATATAAAAAAAACACAGCTGAGTGGAGTTTGTTGTTTATGAGAATGAACGGACAAACATTTGCATTTTGTGTATGGGAATGGACAGGCAGACGTGTTTCAAAACATGAGATGGTCATACTGGGGCAGAAAATGAACTTAACTTCAGTCTGTATCAGTGGTGATGGCAATTACAGCTACAGTATAAAAGAAATGTACAGGTTGCCATTTGTGAAAGCAATTCAATCACTGTAAAATTCCAAAAACGAATGCGCCCTTGCAACCGCTTAGCCCTGGACACATGTTACGTTGGCACTCTCTGATTGCAACAGATGTCTGTGGGAGTGTTGCTGCTGACTTGTAACAGCACAGCCAGCCTCATGTGACCCTGAAAATGTGTAATAGTTTTAGAAAATGAAATATTAATTTAACTGGACAAGTTGATGTATTCCAGGAGCTGGCACTGCAGACACTGCATATTTTCCCCGCCAAATGACCTGCCTAAAGCACCAGGAATCCTAAAGCAGATGTTTTGATATAAAGTTAGAGGACGAAAACATTGATCACTTGCCTGACTGCATTTGGTTTGCAAAAGAGATGGGAATAAATCGGGGCAGCAGAGTATATTAGTGGGTCCAGAAACAGCTCCAGGATTTGCATATCCTTTGGAAGCAAAAGAAATCGCATTTAGTGTAGTGGCTAGTCGGACAATGCTGCCAAGCAAAATACTACATCTTCTTATAACCTGTCACTGCCACATGATCTGCCATAGCAGGATGTGACCACACTGAGAAAATATTGTTTAATAGATGGTTGCACATTAGGTTAAGTTAATTTACAAAATGACTTGCTGAGCACACAATTTTGACGCTGGGGTTACATGCAATTACACTTGTGCATTCTAGGACAGCTTGCACTCTCACTATATGCCCCAAAGCTCCAATTATGATGATAGGCACACTCACATAGGCTGAAGAAATGTGATTATTTCATATCAGCTATAAATAATCATAAGGCACTGTATAGTGGAATATCATCCACACCCAACCAATATGTTAAAAACACAAGCGTGAATATTACTTTGCTGCTACTTTAATAAAAAATGTTTTCCAAAAATGTTTAAAAAACTAGATTCACTTTAATGAGATCCACAGATTTAATGAGACTTACCCAGAGCCTTACCAAAATGTAGTGGATTCTTCCTCGGTCCATATCACTGCCCTCTACAAAGTTTGACTTTATTCTTTGAATATGTCAATGCATTGCTTTAAAAATAGCTCCAACCATACGAGGCAGGGTACACTCTGGAGTGGTCAAACGATGGGCACACATGGACAACCATTTCGCGAGTGCACCTGAACACCTCACAGCGCAAGGAGAATGGAGCAGAGAAGAAACTGTGTGATGTTGGCCATCGTTCTGTGTGCACCATATGGACAAATATGTAGGTTGATTATTTTGTGCATAAAGAGTGTGTAATATTATTAGTGTGTGTGTAAATTATTTTGGTGTTCCAATCCCCGCATGGCGCAGCAATGAAATTCTATTATCAAAAATAATGCACTGTCCACATGTAGGCGGGTATCGCTGAAAACAAAGCTGTTTTTCCATAAATTGGCCTGTCGTCCACACGAGCCCGCAGACATATGGCACAAAAAAAGGTTTTCAAGGTGTAGATTTCGGAGAAAAATCCGGTTATAGGTTTGGGTATAGACGGCAAATAACCGGAGTTTTACATTTCCAAACGTCACTGCCTGCGACAAAGTATGCTGCAACCTGTATTTACATCAGAAACAACATGACTTTGACTCTATATTTTTAAAACAACGTTTTGAGGCAATTCTGCCTCCTTGTCAGTTTTATGTTTTGCGGAAGTGACGGGATGACAGAGGATGATGATGATTCTTTTAGTAACTATTGCCGCCTACAGGTTTAGCGTGCTTTTGACTGTGGTTCCAAATGCATTTATGTGGTTATGTGAGGTTGCATAAAAAAAAACAAGGTTGTGTGGACAACATTTCATAAACGGAGAGGGAGAAATATGCGGTTTAAAAAATATTCTGCTACATGTGGCTTTGTCATTGGTTGTATGTATTTTTGTGTTTCGTATACTTTGTCATTATTTTAAACTTGCCCCTTCTATTTGGCATAAAATAGTATGCAGACTTAAACCATAGCCGTTGTGAGTGGACAAAAAAGTGAAGCTCATATTTAGAGAAAGGATTCCAACATGAGACTGGAATAAAAGATATGTAGGATGATTACTTATCTATTTATCGGTGCTCATGTAAGACTGGAAAATGTACCCATGTAAAATACTAACTTTTGACCCTGAATTGGTATAAAATGAACAAACCAATTAGTCTGTCGTTATTTCAAGTTAATTAAGATAAAAAGGGTTAATGTTTTTGAAATGTGCAGGATTACAAAAAAGTTTGAGAACCACAGCCCTAGAACCAATAAAAACTACCTCGTAGTGTTTGATTTAAAAAAAACCCCATCTCTCATCTCCAAGGGTTGTCATCAGGTATATTGGAAAAAAGAAAAAAAAGCAAACTCCACCAAAATGAAGTAATCTAAAAATCAAAGAGCTGCTTGCCTTTGTCATAATTCACATTTGACTGCTCAGATACACCTGTTATCACGAAATGTTGAATGATTAAAGTGTGTTGAAACCTGCATTAAAAAGATATTATGCCTTACTTGCACTGCCACTTGTATTTCTTCATTAAACTGGTCTGGAGGAACTCAGACATAACCCATTCTAGGAAGCTCTCCAGGCCCATTTTAAGTGTTTTACGGCAGTGTTTCCTCTTTTCCACTAACATTTACTGAAACTGTGCTTGTGCAGGTTTTTCTACAGGTATTGTTCCTTCTTCCAACAGTCTGAAACATGTTTGGTCTGGAGAATTCTAAATGGAAACGGCTGTCTCTAATGAATAAGTCCCGTGGTTGGCAAGTGGTCAGTCCAAATGACAGCCTGTCTTTCAGACTATCTAAGGTAGGCTCACAATTCCATGTGACCATGAGCAAGATGAGTGGAAGAAAAAAATGGATGGATTGTGCCATATGTCCCGGAATACTTTTTTGTACCTCATAGGCTGCAGTGACTGGGCTGAAAACTTCACCTTCACTTTGAACCTTGAGAGACAGTGTAGGCGAATTCATTCAGAAGAGAAGAAACTTCATTTCCACAAATATAAAACTTTGATATACAGAAATGTGTATATATAGAGTGATCCCTTGTTTCTTGCAGTTAACTGGTTGCAGAGCTGAGCTGTGATAAGTGAATTTCAACAAAGCAGGATTCCTTGGGGGTTTCATAAGACACTCACTTCAAGAGATGAGATGATACATGAGTGTACGAGAACGGGAGGAGACTCAAATTACTTTTAATAAAAGCCCAATGGAAAAAATATGAAAAATATATTGCAATCAAATAATTGAATTTCTACTATATTATCCTGAATTGCCAGACTACACTTTTCTTTATTCTGTGTGTATGTTAGCAGCCCCACCTCCACCCACCAGGCCAAAGAGACTATGACTGACAAAAGGATACACTCCGCGCCAAGGTACTGAAACCAATGCACAGAGTGAACTAGTGAGACGAGGAAAACAGACATGCATGCAATGCGTATTGCAATGGCAAAATACCAAGTAAGGCAAAACAATCACGTTGATTTCCATCTATCGTGTGATTAATTTATTATCCAGAGACGGTTTTGTTCTGAACGGGAAATCTTCTCATGTTTTAATCTTGCAAGATCATGTGCCATGATATATTGTCACACCCCTATTATTTCTAAATGCAATATTTTTGTAGTTGGAGCATAAAAACTGTTTAGAACCTTCTAAAGTTTTCACATTATACGAGCCCACTAGACAGCAAGTAACACCCCCAAAGTCAACTTTACGCTAGTATAACCCAATATAGTAGCGTAAATAAACCCTTTAAGACATAAATAAGACTTGTACTGGTGTGTGTTGCTATAAATGTCTCCCCTAGGCGAGCTGAGTGGCGGGTGGACAGGCGAGGGTTACTGCAGTTACAGTAGTCTGTCATTTTATTTAAGGATTATTATGCCTATTGTAATTAATACAAACCTGCAATAAAAGCCTGTTGTTTTAGCAATCAAGTCTAGTGTTTGTTTCTCAACTAATGTTACAGTAACATTAGTGACACCTAGTGACTTGTGTAGTATACTACATGTCATCCAGTGTTTTTATATGTGTCTTCTGAGTGCCTTATATGCATTATGTATTTTAGTGTATGGGGCAATTGTTATGCTAAAAAATGCAATACGGGCTGGATTCAACCACCAAATAGCATGTATAATAACTAACTTATTTAAAACGCAGGCACAAAATTCTAACCTTGATGCGTGAGGTGAGGGATGAAAAGAAAACTATTCACTGCAAAATAAAGGGGGAATTTTCATCCGAGAAGTTAAAGGATGTAATAAGTGATTAGTCCAACAGCTGTGATAAGATGACACAATTTTGCAGCAAACATGAAATTACTTTTCTCTCACTTCCCTTTCAGACTGTTGACTGTTATTGTGGGGCAATTTGATCATTTTTTTTCTCTCTGCAACACATAATCAGCAGGACAAACAACACTACTTCAGTTGACAATTTGTTTTTCACAGAGGAAGAGGTTTCTACTATTTATGTGGCTCAGTATTTCATTGACACTCTCTAATGTCAAAGGCACTTCTCTACCTCAAGTGTTTTGTAGCGAGAGAAAAGTCTTGAGGAGATCTTTGGCATGAAGGTAAGATTTGTAAAAACAGATACTGAAAGGCAAACATGAGAGGTAGTGGTGAACCCTCATTTTGATTGCTTTCCTGGATTGTCTTCAATTTCTCAGTGAATAATGTTTGACTGTAAAAGTAAAAATTAAGGACATGAACAAGGGAACCGCTGTGTAATTTGGTGCAGACCCAAACCCGGAATGTTCAGCCTCGGCAGAAGTCTGTGCACTAGCGATGGGAGTATTGATTCCGTGGTATTGGTAGATGGATACTCACATGAGTAGCAATTACTCTAATAAAGTATCAGTACTGAAAAAAAAAATAGGACCGATAGGCTGTTCATCAGCTGAGCTTAAAAAATCCAAGACCTTAAATTAAAATACATTTTTCAAAAAGGAACTCATTAATGAGAAGCTCCTCATTCTTGTTAATCACCTCAAAAATGTGGTTGGGGCACGCTTTGATGCCAGTGTTTCCAGCAGGCTTGTGGGAATGTTTCCCCAAGTGGAGAAGATGGCTTCACGGAGGGCATCCACTGACTGAAATTGATGTCCATTTTTGTAAACCTACCTGCTATCCAGCCCCAATTGGATTTAGATGAAGGGAACACGCAGGGTGGTCCAAAAGAATGACGTTACAATAAGAAGTCTGTCAGGCAGGCATTGTGCAACTGCAGTGTCCAGTTGAAAAAGCAAGTCACTCAGACTCAGACGAGGGCCCTCTGTCGCGAAGGGGGCCCTCGTGGACAACCCGAAACTCCATTTTTCCTCGGAAAGAAAAAGCACGCCAGATCCTGATGGTGCCCCTTCACTGTGCTGTGTGGAAAACATCTTACGAGTGGGATCTCATGCCAGTAACATAGACACCCATGAGGACTGCGAGGGTTACATTTTTTCGAACTTTCTAGCACCTTTTTAGTTTTATGGCGCTGAAGAAGATGAGGCTTTTGAAGATGTTTTTGTTATTAAAACCTTCTCTCCCAGATGCCGTCTGATGGATAATTAACTGCACGCGGAACCACTAACCACTGACCTTCATTTGTCCCGAGGATCGTCCCATATCTTGACATACTGCGGATGCTCTGTCCCAGGGCAGGTGCCATTTTTTGGGGTTTGCTACTTGAGTTGTTTTCTTTTAAGAAGTTTAAAAGGACTCCTATATCTTACTACATCCAACCTCAGCAGCAGCGGCACGCTACGAGAGGCCTTGCTTAACCAGCTCAACAATTTGGCCGCGTTCAAAGAAATTGAACACAAATTTTTGCCAAGATTTGGGCTTATAAAGGCTGTGGTCTTAAACCTTTGATCAGCTGATCAACAGCCTATTTCACTTGTGCAATGAAGTTCAATTGTTTTATCACTCCGATCCTTTTCTGTATATTCTAAAAATATAAAAACAGCTAAGACAAAGCTAGGAATGCATGTATTGGTAAAGACATATTCCACCGATAAAGTCCTCTGGGGAAAAAGAAAATCCCAAAAGTCCAATTTGCATATTATGTGACATGCATATGTCCAAGCTACGAAACTTTGCCCACTCGGATTCAATGTCCGCTGCCTCCCTCAGAACATGGTCAAAGCTCTCCCGTAGGTGGGAGCTGAAACACCTTCTGACAAGGGACTCTGCCAGATGTTCCCAGCAGACCCTCACAATGTGTTTGGGTCTGCTAGGTCTGACCGGCATCCTCCCCCACCATTGGAACCCGACTCACCACTAAGTGGTGATCGGTTGACAGCTCCGCCCCTCTCCTCACCCGAGTGTTCAAAACATGTAGCCGCAAGTCCGACGACAAAACCACAAAGTCAATCATCGAACTGCGGCCCAGGGTTTCCTGGTGCCAAGTGCACATGTGGACTTCTCATGCTTGAACATGGTGTTCGTTATAGACAATCCGTGACGAGCACAGAAGTCCAACAACAAGACACCGCTCGGGTTAAGATCAGGGGGGCCGTTCCTCCCAATCACACCTCTCCAGGTCTCACTGGCGTTGCCAACATGAGCGTTGAAGTCACCCAGCAGTACAAGGGAATCCCCCGAGGGAGCACTCTCTAGTACTTCCTCTAAGGATTCCAAAAAAGGTGGGTATTCTAAACTGCTGTTGGGTGCATAAGCACAAACCCGTCAGGACCCGTCCCCTCACCCGAAGGCGTAGGGAAACTACCCTCTCGTTTACTGGGTTAAACTCCAACGGGCGACAACAAGAATTGCCACCCCTGCCCGTCGCCTCTCATTGCTGGCAACACCAGAGTGGAATGCAGTCCAGCCCCTCTCGAGAGGACTGGTTCCAGAGCCCTTGCTGTGCATTGAGATGAGTTCGACTATATCTAGCCGGAATTTCTCCACCTTACGCACCAGCTCAGGCTCCTTCCCCACCAGAGGTGACATTCCACGTACCGACAATTAGCTTCTGTAGCCGAGGATCGGACCGCCAAGGACTCCGCCTCCGGCCGCCACCCAGCTCTCTTTGCACCCGACCCCTTTGGCCCCTCCCACGAGTGGTGAGCTCATGGGAGGGGGGACCAACGTTTCCTTTTCGGGCTGTGCCCGACCGCGCCCCATGGGTGCAGGCCTGGCCACCAGATGCTCGCCATCGTGCCCCGCCTCCGGGCCTGGCTCCAGAGGGGGGGCCCTGGTGACCCGTGTCTGGGCGAGGGAAAACGAAGTCCATTGTTATTGTGCATCATTGGGGTGTATTGAGCCACTCTTTGTCTGGTCCCTCCCCTAGGACCTGTTTGTCATGCGTGACCCTACTAGGGGCATGACAGCCCCTGACAACTTACCTCCTAGGATCATTGGGACACGCAAACTCCTCCACCACGATAAGGTGGTGACTCAGGGAGGAGTACAGCAACATTCATTCATTCATTCATTCATTTTCTATACCGCTTATCCTCATTAGGGTCACGGGGATGCTGAAGCCTATCCCAGCAGACTTTGGGCGGGAGGCAGGGTACACCCTGGACTGGTCGCCAGTCAATCGCAGGGCACATATAGACAGCATAGACAAACAACCAGTCAAACTCACATTCATACCGATGGACAATTTAGAGTCGCCAATGAAGCTAACATGCATGTTTTTGGAATGTGGGAGGAAAGCGGAGTACCCGGAGAAAACCCACGCACGCACGGGGAGAACATGCAAACTCCACACAGAGATGCCCAATGGAGATTTGAACCCAGGTCTTCCAGATCTGCTGACTGTGTGGCCAATGTGCTAACCACTGTGCGGCCCTACAGCAACATTATTATTAATATTAATATTGTTGCGCTGATCGAACTACATTAGTGGCGTACTGACACTTTGCCACACCACACCAGCTAGCTACTAGCCGCCAGCGACGAGCTTTGCACACGATATAACTACATGCAGCAAAAGCATCATGCCGCCGTATTAGGGTAAAAAGTTATTTATAATATAAACTGTTTTTTTTCATGCAGACGACATGCCATTATTCCCATCACACAGTCGATTGAGTCCTTTACGTGCTCTTGGTTGAGCACGCTGTAGTTTTCTTTGCGTATGTCTGTGTCATTCCTCTCTGCAGTGTGTGCCTTTGCTTACTGCAACGTTGCCTCTCATGGGCCACTTCTCAGTCATTGTCCTTCACCGCACTCAAACATGCGCCACATCTCATTTCTGCTGCTTGTTATTCTATGCCCTTTTGCTTGATCATGCAGCAGGTTCATCAGTGATGGCAGTACACAGTTCATTACAAGCGTGTCATCCCGCCTACACCGACTTACTTCTTAAGACGTGTTAGTGTGCTATTAACTGACTGGTTCTTCTATATGTGAAACTGAAACTGCCCATTTCAGGACCCCGGTTGTGTAACAATCGGCACACGATTTTTATGAGTCATTGCATGCCATTTGATTTATGCCTGGTTATGCAAATGCCAGACAGGAAAATCATTATTTTATGATAATACCTGTGATTTTTGTAGGTCAAAAGTAGTAACGAAGTTTTCTTCTACTCCTAAATCCTTTTTGAGCGGAGCACTGTACATGGACTCTAGAGCTTATACTGTCACAGCTCTGTGCTTTAAGACCTCAGTAGTAAAATGACACATTAATTCCACAGTAAATCTCTGGGCTGACTTAAGAGCATTTAATGTCTCAGGAAAAGTCTAAACGTGTTGACAAAAAGTAAAAAGACACTTACAACCAGGGCCACCATTACACATTCTTTTTGCTTTAAAAGTTTATGATTTTGATCAGAATAAGACTGAAATATTGACAACCATTACACACAACTATATATGGTATTTACTCACAAGTCAACATTCAGGAACCAGCAAATTTGAGGGCTTTTGGTGAAAAAATAATATATATATATATATATATATAT